>OY720460.1:9506978-10064478 GCA_963082715.1 Harpalus rubripes | reverse complement strand
CACAATGATTATGTATCTGCCGGTATGCAGTAGGGGGCGTGCACCACTTGTATCGATCGGGCACCATAGTCAGCGGCACAGGGGTAGCTGAGGGTTGAGTTGATCTCTTCATGTTCGGTCTCTGAATTAAACAACCGAGGAATTTAATCTCGACACAATAGAATTGTCGTGTCTGATAAAAGATGAATATCTCATTAAAATTACAATAGGAAGACTAATTTCAACACTACTGAAACGCTTTATTATAAATCTTTTGTTGTTTGTGATACTTGTTAACAGATGTGCACACAAGTGAGACATTCTGATAAAGAATTTTAGGGACAATTCTAATTTTCAAGAATTAAGAATCGTCTCGGTATATTTAATCATTTACAGGGTATAAATTAAAATTCGATACCTATGTATGTACGTACATATAGGTTAGCGCATATGAAATAAGATTAAGTGCCTTATGTACATGCTATAAAAAATTACTATTTTTATCTCCCGCTACCCTTGGTAAGGGAGTTGTAGGGATCGTGCTAAAAATCGCATATCGAGATTTTGGTAAATGACCACGTTTTAAAGTCCTTGGAATCCAATTTTAACTTTTTCACGATGATGTCTGTGTATGTGTGTGTAGATCCTCCACTCTAACTCAAATACTATCATTCAGAAAATTTTGAAGCCTTGTTTTTCGAACTTTTTCTGTAATGGAAAGAGCCCATTAGATTTACGTGTCAGATGACCGGAAATGGCACTTTACTAGAAGCTCAAAATAGATTTTCTTCGAAAAATACCTTTAAATGTTACTTTTTCGAGATTAATGTTATTATAAAAATTAAAGATTATTAAATTTTCTATAGATTTGCATTAATACTTTTTCTATATATTTTATGGATAAATTTATAATATCTGTAATTTAAATCCCAGATCCTACGCTTTAAACAAACAAAACGCAGTTATTCAAATGTATGTAACTGACAGATAAATGTTACTATCAAAGAACTAATCATTTTAGAATAATATTAGTAACGTTTTAAAATGAAAAAATGTAAATAGAACAATAGAAAAGGAATTCGTTACAGTCTCCAGCATAAGTAAATATGTAGGTATCTATGTATTTAAATTAATAAAAATTAACAATTCACAA
Organism: Harpalus rubripes; assembly: GCA_963082715.1. NCBI lineage: Eukaryota > Metazoa > Arthropoda > Insecta > Coleoptera > Carabidae > Harpalus > Harpalus rubripes. The sequence continues at coordinate 10,063,346 of OY720460.1, read as the reverse complement.
AAATGTTTAAGCTAATCCTCATTTTTTGATTAGTGAATTCCGCGGGTGAATTCTATTCTATTCCGGTATTTAAAATTTAATCTTCCTTTTTGTTATTGCTCCGGTGGCCAATGGGTAGAGCAACGCCTCATGTCATGAGTGCCCTCAGGGCTCTGGGTTCGAATCCCACTAAGGCATGGATGTGTGTGAATGTAAACCCACTCTGTAATTGGGGTTTAATCCTGTTGAGGGGTTTAAAAAAAGATAGTTACTTGGATTAGATTAGACTATATTTTAAGAAATAAACTGTCAAAATTAGAGTAAAATTCGCTAATCCAAAAATAAGGATTAGCTTAATTTTTTGTGATTCGGGCGGTAAATGGCGGGAGGTATTGTGTTGGTTACACCAGATTTTTTCTTAGAAGATTGTATCGGCAAAACTTCTTCCAGAGAATTTAATGCTGAAAAGGGTATTTTACTAATATGAAATTTATTTATAAAAAAAATAATATAAACACATATTTCTTTGGTTTTTGATACATTGACTTATTTTTTTTTTTAATAATGACAAGAACTAGAGCTCTTCATAATGATGTAGGCTCGTAGGCATATGAAAGTTTACTTATTATACCACTATATAGCAAACGAAATAAACAAAGACATAATTATTTTGCTTATAAAGTTGCCATTTCTAGCCTTTTGTGTTTGGTGATTATACTAGAAACTATAACATTATATAAAATTTGAAAAATTAGTACTATTCATACAATAGTTATTTGTTTAACAAGCCTAAAAGTGACAGATTCAGTGCCGCAGTTTTGTTTCATAAACGAGGCGAAACTGAGTCTGAATTTAACCTCTAGGTAGTGTATCTGCATTTTTGCCGTGTTGAACTTTTTGCCGATTGTATAGAATCAATATTAATTTTATAACAAAGTTTCACTTTCTCTGCCTCTGGAAGAGGACATATGATTTTAGTACCTTAAAAAAATATCGTTTTGTGTCAATTCGAGTTCATGTGAAGTACCCAATTCAAATTTCAAGATTCTAAGTCTAATCTTCGTACTTCTAACCGTTGGAAAATAGGACAAGAAATTGTAGAAGAACAACTTATGAGAAAAATGAACGCATTTACTTACATACTTACATGCTAGAAAAGCACTGCTTTTCTCAAAAGATTACGTCAGCAAGACTAATTCTTATAGAGAATTTAATGCTGAATTCAGGACTCGTTTTCGTGTTTTTAACCTTGAGCATTGCAGCAATAAAATTTGGAAGTCAGAAAAATCTTTCTGAAGTCATCTACTGCGTGAATGCGAATACCCTAATTTCAATCTACTATAATTGAAGCGTTTTAAAGTCCGTTTGACACAGTCATAATTTTGTGATTGTCTCAAACATTAATTAATAACAGTAATTTTATTAGAATTGAATACAAAATATGATATTATTTAACTCTATATCCATTTAATATGATGTATAAAATGGTTTCAAATCGTATAAAGAATAAAATATTCTTTAATATTTATAATAACATTAAATGTGAAAAATTTATATTTAACATCGTTTTTTCAAGAAAAACTGTTAAAATCTTCAAATGAGGATACTTCCGGTTGACCAATTATAACCAAAATCTAATCAGCTCTTCACATGGATGTAACGAAGCGGAATACAAAAGAATTATAATTTTTGGAATTGTAGTATTAGAGTTATCGCATTAAAAATTTAAACGCACGAACGCACGCACTCACGTGCGCGCGCGCACATACACACACACACACACACACACACATACGCACGCACGCACGCATGACATCATAGTAAAAATAGTAAAAACGTATTCTATAGGGACCCTAAAACGTGCTTATTCATCAAAAACTCACCACCGAATTTTTTGACCAAAGACAATACCTTACTTACCTAAAGGTGATGGAAGGTAAAAATTTAAAATTGCTAGAACCTATATACAAAAATGTGTATAAAATAACAGTGATATTTAAAATAAATAGTTTAAAATATTGTAGATTTCTTCCAGTACAGAGGTAAATTACCATTTCGAATTACAAATGGTACCAACTCATTGATGAAATTACAAGTGAAATTATAAACTATTTTATCAAATCGAAATAGGTCCTGCGGTCTCGTTTTTTTTTTAAATTATTATATACCTACTCAAACACTTTTTAAGCAAATGTCTAATTTAATCGATTAAATTCTTAGCACTCGGGATATAACTATTGAATATTAACCGTTATTGTACCTTTAACTGTTTACTAATAATGAGCCAAAATATAAGATCTTCACTCTTTCGAATAAACATATGTTCTTTGTTGGTTCAATACCTATTATCATTCTCAAGTACAGTAAACTCAATCTTACTAATTAAAAAGAAAATCATTCTGTTACGTATAGTACACAAATCCATATGTTAAACAGCAATTAATCATTTTATTACATCCCGTAACCGTTATACTGTTCTGTGCAACACGAACTATAAAAGCTAGGTTGTAAAATAAAAGTAAATTGACAATGGATCTCATTCTTTTTATCCTTGCCATTCTTTATCTCATCCTGCTTGAAGCTTGAAGTCTGCACACTTGACGCGGGATTCTCCTCTTGCTGTCAAAGAATTGTTTGACAATAAGAGTACTACGTCCTGTGCGAGATTTCTTTTAGCAAATAGTGTCTCGGATTAAAAGACAAATCAATAGCAAGAAGTGTTCAATTAAAAAAATATAGGTGAATTGATTTTGAGAGTAATGCGTGATGATACAACCGTACACACAGTAGGTGTTACACAAGTAAATAGTACCTATCATATTAAGTCCATGCATTGTTTATGGAATACAGAAGTGTTACTAGGTAATACGGGAGTCACACTAGAATGGGGTCATACCATATTTTCCAATTTTATTACCTCCCGTCATACCGTAGGTAAGGGAGGCAATAATATTAACAATGAGTTAACAGTTTGTATATTTGAAATAAATTGTGAAAAATTGTTAGCCATCGGGATTCGAACCCGAGACACCTATCTTACCGGGATAGGGCTCTACCAACTAAGCTATTGGCTGCTCTTCTCTCGATGGCTGAACAATCTTTCACTTTTATACGGTTTTCACATTAGAACTCTAAAAGTGCATTCACAAATGAAAATTAGGTTTATGGTTTTTGTTTAGGTTTAAGTAAGTCATTCATAAATGTAAGTTTAAATTACCTGAAAATTAGTTTTGATATGTACAGACAGACAACTATGTAAATGCTTCAAAAACAAGATTAAAATATCGGTAGAGCAGTACTCAACAGGACACCTGTGCGCCGTGAAACTGTCATTCACTTGGCATTATTGGTTATATTTCGGCAATTAAGTTATGACAGTCTCCATGTTCTTCTCGCATTTGTTTAAAAAGCCGAATCCGCCAAGTGGATACTAAAAAAAGATGGGTGTATATATCTATATCATTTCAGACTCGTTCTGATTGGTGAAGTTTGTGACGTCAAACTAAATCATAAACCTAAAGTTTGGACCTTGCAATGTTTAACTTTATGATTTGGATTTAGAGACCCTAAATTCTGAAGTACGAGGTGTGTTCAAAAACTATCGCGAATTTTGAATTTTCGCGGGTTACGTATATTCGAATTTCGATCTTTTTGTGGCTTTATGTTGGTACTCATGTCTCTCACTTATGTCGACAAGCTCGGCCATTTTGAATGTTCACTTAATTGTTGACAGCTGCTTTGCTTGCACGTGTTTTGGATCGTCTTCGATTTTTACCTATTCAAAAAAATGGAACAAAGAACCTGTATCAAATTTTGTGTGAAAAACGAAATTAAGTGCGCGGATGCATTCCGAATGTTGACTGTGGCATACGGAGAAGCTACCTTGGACCAAAGCAACGTTTATCGGTGGTACAAAATGTTCTCAGAAGGCCGAGAAGATGTGAACGACGAAAAGCGTGCCGGACGCCCAAGCACTTCAACAACAGACGAAAAAATTAATGAAGTGGAGAAAATGATATTGGCCAATCGTCGAATCACCGTTAGAGAAGTTGCTGAGGACCTAAACATATCGATTGGCTCGTGCCATTCGATTTTATCAATGATTTGGGCATGAGACGGGTCGCCGCGAAATTTGTACCAAAATTGCTCAATTGCGACCAAAAACAGCATCGCATGAACATTGCTAATGAGATGTTGGACTCTGTCCGCGACGACCCAAATTTGCTCCAGAGGGTCATAACTGGTGACGAATCGTGGGTTTATGGTTATGACGTGGAAACCAAAGTTCAATCATCTCAATGGAAGCTGCCGCACGAACCAAGACCGAAAAAAGCGCGCCAAGTTCGGTCGAATGTGAAAGTTTTGCTGACAGTTTTCTTCGATTGCAGGGGCGTGGTGCATCATGAGTTCTTGCCACAGGGTAGAACGGTCAATAAGGAATATTACCTGCAAGTTATGCGCAATTTGCGCGAAGCAATCCGTCAGAAACGCCCGGATTTGTGGAAGAACAAAAATTGGCTTTTGCACCACGATAACGCCCCTGCTCACACATCGTTGCTTGTGCGCGACTTTTTAGCCAAAAACAACACACTAATGATGCCGCAGCCACCGTATTCCCCAGATCTGGCCCCCTGTGACTTTTTCTTGTTCCCTAAACTGAAGAGGCCCATGAAAGGACGACGTTACGCTACGCTTGACGAGATAAAGACGGCATCGAAGGAGGAGCTGAACAAGATAAAAAAAAATGATTTCTTGAAGTGCTTTGAAGATTGGAAAAACCGTTGGCACAAGTGTATAATATCTCATGGGGATTACTTTGAAGGGGACAAAATAGATATTCATGAATAAATAAATAATTTTTGAAAAAACACAAAATTCGCGATATTTTTTGAACACACCTCGTATGAATGGAGTCATTACATAATATGCGGAAACAGTCTTTAAATCTAAAGTAAAAACCATAAATCTAAACCTAATTTTCATTTGAGAATGCACCTTAAAACACAGGGACTTTAAGTTCATTGGACTTAAAGATTGATTGACGTTCACACTAGATGTTTATATCGCTAATGTCGCCATCTATTATTAAGTATTTATTCTTCAAGTTGGTATTCTAAAAGTTACCAATTTTAGTGTCATTTCTCATTTCTTGCGTACATCGTAATTAATTGCCTCTGATATGGATTGTGAATTGCGATTGCGGAGAAAAGAATAGCAGTTATTATTACGTTTTTCTTCTTTTTAAATCTTAAGTTAATCTATAGGGCGCCAGCAGACACGTGACTCGAGTAACCTTGACGCGTTTAGAATCAGCTGATGTGTGTGCGCGTGTCATTCTGACAAGAACAATGTCAATTTGACGAAACCAATGTTTTGACTTATTTTGATTTTGAACTATTAAATTGTTAATATTTTACAAATTTCGGGTAGTAAAACACGTAAACTTAAAAATAGTAATATTTTACTAGTTCAAAATTAGAATAAGTCAAAATATTGGTCCTATCAAAGTGACATTGTTCTTGTCAAATGACAGGCGCACACACATCAGCTGATTCTAAACACGCCAAGGTTGCTCGAGTCACGTATCTGCTCGCGCCCTATAGTTATAGCTTATTTATCCATTAACATTTATATACCTTTTGATGTTAATGATATTAATAGTGTTCTAATATTTTTTTTTATGTTCACTCACATTTATTCTTCTACACAATTCCAACATACTTCGAATTGTCATTCAACAAATATTGGTATTTAATGAACTCATTTTTGCAAATAACCTCGAAATCAACCAAACATTGACACAATCACCGAAAATTTAGAATTATGTTCGCAACGAATACCACGTGACCGCACTTTAATACGCAAATTTCTGTCTTAAAGATAAGGGTACTTAAAGTGTATAGGTGTGTAAACACACTAACGTTTTAAGTATTCCTTACTTTAACATCCGATCTTAAAGTTCTAATGTGAAAACCGTGTTAAGGTCGTATAACTGCTGAGGATTTATTAATCGTCACATGATGTTATGAGTTCCAAATTAAGTACCACTTCCGGTTTATCATATAGGTATAGTCAAAATATAATGTTGCTTCAAATTATACACGTGTTTTAATAAATTTTTTAAAGAAAATCTGTTTATAGCTTCCTCTAAAGTAGTACTTCCGGTTTATCAATTTTAGAAAACATCTAATATGTCGTTCTCATGAATTTAAAAGTCTTAAATACCAAATTTGAAAAGTTTTGGAATATATCATAATATATTTTTCACGAAAATCGGTTGAGAGCTTCAAGTAAAGTATCACTTCCGGATTATCAATTTTAGCCAAAATCTAATATGTTGTTCCCCTTCATATAAAAGTCTTAAATACTAAATTTTAAAAGTATTTGAATATATCATAATATATTTTTCACGAAAATCTGTTCACAGCTTCAAGTAAAGTATTACTTCCGATTTATTTATTTTAGCCCAAATCTAATATGTTATTCCCCTTGATGTAAAAGTCTTAAATACTAAATTTGAAAAGTTTTGGATTATATTTTAATATAGTTTTTCATTAAAAACTGTTATGGTCTTCACGTAAAGTATCACTTCCGGTTATCCAATCTCACCCAAAAACTAATCACACACAGCCACATACACACACAAACATCATCGTAAAAATAATAAAAACGTGTTGTAGGAACCCTAATTCGTGCTTATTCACTGAAAACTCACCATCGAATTTTTGGACCGGTAATATTACCTCCCTTACCTACGGTATGACGGGAGGTAAAAACGTTACAATATGTATTTGGATATTTTTTATTGCAACATACCTTAACGAACTAGACAGATCTAGTTTATCTTATCTCTAATCGATTGCTGGATCATTTAGGACAGATCACAGATCACCCCATTCCACCTTACTCTTAACGAACCTAACCATAAATTTATCGCACTTACTTTTAAGAACAATAACGAAACATATTTTTGTTATCATAGACATTATCTATTTCATTCATTTTAATTAACTTCTGTAATACATAATTCTAGCTATAAACGCATAAATCTTCGCTACACCGGATGGTTATGTGGTACAAGTATACGAGTATCAGTTTCATTTCATATAAATTAATTTATTGTTGATGACCAAACATGACTCGTTCCGTAATGAATTCACTGCGACAGACAGTAAAATATAAAGAATCAATATCCATTAACTAATTACATTACATGTCATTCTAACTTTGAACTTTTGTGGAATTAATATTTAACACTGAAAGTTTAACTAAAACTACAGAACTATAACAATTTATAATTATTAATATCATACTTGGAATTCTGTCTCGGCAAAAATAATTGTATGAATAAATAATAAATTACCTTTACATTATTGGTATGAACTTCAAAATGGGGTCATGCAAAACAAATTGTTCGTTTTTTTGTTGAAATCAAAAAAGCATAGTCTAATTTATCGATCTGCATGAATAAATTATTTTTTATTTGCATTTGTTGTTATATAAAATCGTTTTAAAATATGACATTTTTAAAAGATGCAAAAAACCAGCTATGTTGTGACGTCAGCGTTTCACACTGCAAGTTCAGACTCATTTCATACAGCCTTATTATATCGACACAGAATTTCTAATATATATGTATATATATATATATATATATATATATATATATATATATATATATATATATATATATATATATATATATATATATATATATATATACAGAGAATTTATTTTAAAATGCAACATATGATTTATCACTTCCATGGTTACACACTATACTGTCAAAAAATGACAGCAATGTCATATTTGTCCATTTTAAAATGCAACATTATAAATAGTATTGCAGCAGAGGAGATACGTCCAGAACACATCACAAATGGTATCAATTCTTTCTACGAGCGACTAGGATATTGCATCAGTGTGAATGGAGGTATTCTTGAACATTTATTACATTAAAATTATGAATTTTTGTAAGCCAAAGTTTATTAAGATGTGCTACATTAAAGTTTTGATTTTTTATTAATAGTATGTAGGCTAATTTATTGGAAATTAGTATTGAAAATACATAACTACAAATTTTTGTATGTTGCATTTTAAAATGGACAAATATTACATTGCTGTCATTTTTTGACAGTAGTGTGTAGTAACCATGGAAGTGATTGACCATATGTTGCGCGTTAAAATAAATTCCCTCTTTATAACTCTTTTATTTTAATTCATATAGAAAAACTCTTCAAATATAATTTATATGATATAGTATTATCTATGTACGTACCATATCCATTTGTATACAGGGTGCACCATTTAAGCGCAACAATATGTTACTTTATATTTCTTAATAGAACACCCTATATTTATTTATTTATTTTGATAGTAAATTCGATTCCTTTTAAAAAAGTATTAAGTAATAAGGGGTCTAAAATTATAAATTAAGAAGTTATTAACCTTTATTCGTTGAATGATATGTTTCTATCATGTTATTATTAACAAAGTAAACTATGGATAATTTGATCAATTGTTTCAAATTTAAACAAACAAGTTGTCCAAATACTCTTAAGTTTATCATTGTTGATTTTAGTAAAGATGAGATGGTTAATATAATATTTATAATAGAAAAATCTATTGAAGTTGAAGTACAAGTTTTCGAGCATTTATTATAATTTTGTATTATTTAATCTGTCACTAAATTTTAATATCTTCTTTGGAATTAGTGTAATGTTTAAAATAAGTATTAATAAAAAAGGATCAAAATTTTGTATTATATTATGTTTTTTTCCACTCTGAACTACTATTTTTTATTAACGTAAATAACTTCTTAATTTATAATTTTAGACCCCTTATTATTTAATACTTTTTTAAAGTGAATCTAATTTACTATCAAAATAAATAAATAAATATAGGGTGTTCCATTAAGAAATATAAAGTTACATATTATTGCGCTTAAACGGAGCACCCTGTATACAGATGCATATGGTACGTAGATAGACAATAATATATCATATAAATTATATTCGAAGAGTTTTTCTATCTGACTTAAAATAAAAGAGTTATAGAGAGAGGACAGACCGATGAATCAACCTGTATATATATATATATATATATATATATATATATATATATATATATATATATATATATATATATATATATATATATTCGATATTCGATTCCTTTTAATAATTTATATATATATATATATATATATATATATATATATATATATATATATATATATATATATATATATATATATATATACTATAAATTGAGAATTACATATCTAAATATTTAATAGAAATGCTATAATATATTAATATAACATCATTTTATTCATTTTTATAAATATAATTTTCATTTGACCTGAAGTTATCCACGTACAACTCAGCTGCTGGTCATTAGTCATTCGTTTTTACTGTTTCGTGTGATTAACATTTATCTACGTTGTTCGTTGTGTATTCTTAGAATTTCATTGTTGTTGCTTTGTTGAGCATCAAATCTGTATTTTTCAATACAAACAGTGACCTTTTTTCGAGTTGTGTTTTTTTTATCACGCGGTACTATTAAAAATATTTTTCCACTACTTTCGCGAGTATTTTGCCATGATGTCACAAAAAAGCTTTTCATTTTTAATTGCAATTTTTTCAGTATTAAATATCGATTTGAGGAAAAATAAAAATACGGATCTATTATTGTTCATTACTCTATCGATTTAAGTTAAAAATGAAAAATCGTGCATGACCTCATTATTTCCAAAAGATTATTATATTATATTTTTTTCCCCCTAGAATCGAATTTTAACATTTCATGATGATGTCTATGTGTATGTGTGGATTCTCCACTCTAACTCAAATACCATTCGAAAATTTTGAAACCTTTTATTTCGACTTTTTTCTATTACGGACAGAGCCTATTAGATTTTGGTGTAAATATAAAATAATGTTTTATACTTTTTTAAAATATATTCCTAAATTTTTTCTATAGACATATTCGTGTATTTTATTCATTAGATATCTTCATGAATGCACAGAAAAAAAAACTAAAAAATGTTAAATTTAACAAAAAATCACTGGCCTTATATTATATCGGCGTTAGAATTTTATAGCCTACTGGTGCACGGAACATAAATCCGCCCTTGATCGCCGTTACCGAAATCTGCGATAAAAACCAAATGGCTAAAAATTTATTGCGTTCAGTGTTACGATGTTTTGTAAAATAAATACGAGTAGCTGGATTTGTTGAAAAACAAATTATTAGTGCAATGGGGTATTCCGACATTTTTTAAAAATAATTTTTTTCGTTAGTACATACCAGTAGGACTCTGAATATCTAATTTTGAGTAAGAAAATGTATACATTACGTGAGATATGAATTTTTGAAAATTTCATTGCTATTCAAATTTTCTTATCATTGGCGCGCTTATTACGTCAAATCGATAGTGACATTTGCAACAAACTTCAGCGTCTAAATCCACATGTTCATGACAGCCATTTGTTTATTTACACATGGTTTCAGTAGCAGCGTACATTACAGTGTTTGTCCTGTGTTTTTTTGTTATAAAAATACGAGTAATATTTCATAATTATGGAACCTGATTATAAAAAGGCTAATTATGGTAATTCACCTGGTGTGGATTCTGCCATAAATGATTATTTTCTCCATAACTCACAATACGTGAGTGCAGAAATACGTAATGTTAAAGGCCGAAGGTATGTTTTGTTCGAGAATTGCTGCAAATAAAGTGAACGAAATGTCAAACAAGAAATATACGCGCGTGTTAATTACTGGCACCATCTATGATTCTAAACGTAAATATCTACCAAGAAATGAGCAACAAATTATCAATTTCACGTCACAAATTTCAAGGACGTTTCTAGAGCTGCAGAAATTCCAATTTTCTAACATTAAATTATGAATTAAAAGTTTTTATTAAACATGTTTTATTATATTTTCCTACCTTATGAAGATGTAAACTATAGAAAAACGTTATTATTTTGCATTATTTCCATATCACCGGAATACCCCATTTTGTCCATAATGTTGAAACATACAAAAAAACTGTTTATAAAATAAATAAATATGTCATCACGGCTTATTATCCATTGCTGGGTGTGCCAATCTGCTTTGTACACAGATATCAGTAATGATGAAATATTTGCACCGTGCACGCGCTTACCAGGCGTCACCTCACGGGCACTCATTGCTGGCGTGGAGAGTGCACCACAGGGATCAATTTTGTGCCATATAAAATTCGAAATATTTGGCGTCGGTCGGGATCGAACCCGGTTCCCCAGATTCGCGACATGCCACTCAGACACGCGGCCACGAGACCCCATAAAAACTGTTTCATACAAAAAAATCTGATGTGGCCAGCACATTACTTTCCGTCAGTTCTGTGTTTTGTACAAATTTGAGACAGAAAGTTTCTTGCAAACAATTTCATATTTCCATAGTACATTACCTTCAGTTTGTTTTATGTATTCTGTACAAATACCCTACAGAAAGTTTCTTGTAAGCGATTCTAAATATTTCCATTAAAATTAGAACACAAACATACTATACTGTATCTGGTTTAAGATTGCAGTGGTGCGAAGATAAGAGCAATTTGATCTCGTTTTCCGATTGGATAATACCCCGATATTTTCCAATCAAAAAACAAGATCAAACTGTTCCTATTTTCACACCACTGCAATCTTAAACCAGATACAGTATATATAAATTGCACTTGACACTGACATGTGTCAATCAAAATTTTCTTAATATAGGGCGCGAGCAGACACGTGACTCGAGCGACCTTGAGGTGTTTAGAATCAGCTGATTTGTGTGCGCGTGTCACTTTGACAAGAACAATGTCAATTTGACAAGATCAATGTTTTGACTTATTTTGATTTTGAACTGCTAAATTGATAATATTTCACAAATTTCAGGCAGTAAAACACATGAACTTAAAAATAGTAACATTTTAACAGTTCAAAATTAAAATAAGTCAAAACATTGTCAAAATGACATTGTTCAAGTCAAAATGACACGCGCACACGTATCAGCTGATTTTAAACACTTCAAGGCTGCTCGAGTCACGTGTCTGCTCTGGTCTGCTCGCGCCCTATACAGTGAATTTATTTTAACATGCAACATATGGTCAATCATTTCCATGGTTACACACTACTGTCAAAAACTGACAGCAATGTAATATTTGTCCATTTTAAAATGCAACATACAAAATTAGTAGTTATATATCATGAATACTAATTTCCAATAAATTAATCTATACACGATTAACAAAAAATCAAAACTTAATGAAGCATAACTTTGGCTTACAAAATTTCATAATTTTAATGTAATAAATTTTCAAAAATACCCACATTCACACTGAGGCAATATCCTAGTCGGTCGTAGAAAGAATTGACACCATGTGTGATGTGTTCTGAAGGTATCTCCTGTGCTGCAATACTATTTACAATGTTGCATTTTAAAATGGACAAATATTACATTGCTGTCATTTTTTGACAGGAGTGTGTAACCATGGAAGTGATGAACCATATGTTGCATGTTAAAATAAATTCTCTGTAGCAGATGTTCCCATGTTATAGCACAGCTGGCTGCTTCATGAAACTTAATTTCTTTATAATTTTTTAACTCTATATCCTTTGAATATGAAATATAAAATGTAATCAAATCGTATAGAGAATAAAATATTCTTCAATATTTATAATAACATTAAATGCGAAAATATGATATTTAACACCGTTTTTTCAAGAAAAACTGTTAAAATCCTCAAATTAGGGTACTTCCGGTCGACCATTTATAACCAAAATCTAATCAGCTCTTTATATGGATGTAAAGAAAAAAAATACGCAAAAATTATAATTTTTTGAAAGATGGTATTGGAGTTATGCGATCCGAAAAAATCGTCACATACGCACACATGCATACAGACATCGTCGTAAAAATAGTAGATTCGTATTCTAGGGACCCTAGAACGTGCTTATTCATTAAAAATTTATCATCGAATTTTTTGACCAAAGACAATACCTTCCTTACCTAAAGGTGACGGAAGGTAAAAATGCCTGTCATTACAAAAATAATAAAGTTATTAATTTTACCGGTTTCAGGATATTATTCCATTGTTTACATGTACAAAAGTAGGCTGGTAACTAAGTAATAACTGTTTATGGGGCCTATTCTGTATCTCAGTGGTTAATATTTAACCACTGGTTAAATTTTTTATCCAATCAAGTATGTTGACGTATAAGAAAAAAATGGATTTTTAGTTGTCAAATCAATATCTATTGGATAATAATTTTAACCAGTGGTTAAAAATTAACCACCAAGTTACAGAGCCCAATGTATGGTAATATTATTACCATACTGACTTGTCAACAACGGTCTACAAAATGAAAATAAAATAAAATGAAAGTATAATGCTCTTTATTAATACATACAGATAACGTTAGTGTATCGTTCTAAATACGGTTTATTTTATTCTAAAATAATAAACATGAGGACTAAAGCACACAATTTGAATATTTGTCATATTGACATATGTCAAAAAAATTGTTTTGTTAACAATAGCATTCTGAAAGTTGCGTAAACGAGAGAAAATCAAAAAATCATATTTATGAATATAGTCTGAATTTTCTGAAACCGACAAACTATTGAACAAACCACGGATGTTATGAATCATAACAAGCCTTAGATGTCTTAAAATCCTCGCTCTACGATTTCGGATTTCAAACCGACATCTTCAGCAGTTGTGATATACATAACATTCCTAGGTATGTTAATAGCTATAATTATTTATTGTTGTATAAAATATAAAATATTTTTCTGTACCTTTCAACAATAATGTATAAATCAAACTTTTTACGAATTAATACTTTTTTCTATAAATTGTAAACAAACATCTTTTTTTGTACTTATTTACTCCCAGAATCCCAGCCAAAACAAATTGGCGCACTTACAGTCACAATTGAGTAATAAACCGTAATAATATATTTATTTTATTTATTAATGTCATAATTTCAAAAATATTTAGAACATGAAAATTAAAGAGTTGTCTACAATAAATTATAATATATTTATTAACTGCGCTTTCCTTTTGTATTTAAAGCTAGGAATAAACTTACTGGCACTGACACTGATGTGAACTGAACGACAATGCCGGATATACGCGATTTTGGTACTCTGCAGGGAGTTTTTTTAAGCCCCGTTCAAACAGCCTAGGGCCCAAAAACTTAACGCAGAATTGCTGAACTGTGTAAGCTATTCTGTACAGTTTAATGACAGCGTGACAAGTAATTCCAAAAACTATATGGGTGTAGTACACTTTTTTCCCAAAAAAATGAGCCGGTTTCACATTTTTTGAAAAGTATTTTAAATGAAAGTGTATGCTATATTTTTCATAGTAATATAAAAAATAATAATTTATTGTTATTTTCGTAAATAATTAAATAAAACGATTGGCGCCAGAAATTGTCATGCAAAACAATCCCCCTTCTCCTGTGACGTCGTAAGACATACAGTACGTCATTCATAGCCAATAGGAAAACATTTTACGTTATTTATACAATTAAAAGTAGGCGATAGTTTGTCACATGTTCAACTGTATGTGCTCTGACGTCACATTCTGTTTCAGATCATGTGACTTTTGCACAAATTTCAATATTTATTTGTAAAATATCTAATGGATATTTCGTGATATTTTCAAATTTGAGGCTCTTTTAAGGACAATATCTTTTAAAATTTAGTACTTAGATGTCATATAAAAATTCTTGCAACAGCCCTATTGTCAGTGCTTGAGACATATCCCTTAAAACCCTTGTCGTACACCCTCCATAACTACTTTGATTGCCCTTGAAGTGACGTTGATAAGCTCCTTCAACGGTACAAATACGAGAATAATTTTTATGTATTCTACCTATCCGTTTACTATAGAGGGCCTAAAATTCTAGCTCTTTGATTGGTTCAAACGTGAACCGAGATTATACAGCAAAATAATTAACGGGAAATTTAAATTTGCTTAACAACTATATAAATTATTTTGAGTTATGTTATGCCGTGTGACATAAAATAAATAAAAGTCAACGAAGTCAATAGTACCCGATTTATTACATAATTTCTGTTCAGTTCTGTTTGTTAATTATATTATTGTGCTTTTCGTTTATTTAATTTTCATAGTGTTTTGGCGTTATATTTCATATTAAGACCTTATGACATTATAATCATATCTCTAACTCTTTTTCGCTGACTTATTTCGTATGATCAACTCGATCTATCACACTTCACACTGCAATTTCGAACAACCGTTTTCTCTTACTTTTAGTGGATTTTCATACTTAAAGTTGGTTATGATATGGTTGCTTTAATTACCTACAACATTTAAAATTTGTTTGACATATTAAAGTATTTCAAATAAATGAATGAAAACGATGGAAACATAATGCAATTGTGGGCAAGCCTAATAATTTTATGCGCATCAAACAAAAAATGTCAACTTCTGACGTTTCTGCAATTATATTTTTCTCCGTAAAGTTACATTCATGTACTTCAGAGACAGTTGCGCATGCGCAGTAGAGAATTCAGCGATAAATAATCTGAGGAAGAAACCGATTCCATTTCATCTGACAACAGGATCCATGATTTCCTTGTAGCTATCAGACTGGAGTAAGTCAGCGATATAAACCGAAGTCATGGATAATGCGTGACTAGTCAGATATACTACTTCTAGTGTAATAAGGTCTTTACATAGTTTTCGTTGTGCGAGTTTTCTTAATTTTTAGTTAGTAGTTCGTTAGTTTTGTTATTGTTCTCTTCGTTTATGGATAAAAATCCTGAAACTGACTCTGCCAATGTTTTAAAATATCCAAAAGGAAAGGCCCTCCGAAGCGGGAAAAAAAATTGGCGTATAATTTATAATGCACATATCATGCCACGAATTTATATTCCAAATCAGAATGTGTCCAAATTGTGGCACTAGAACTGGGCATAGGACGATGTATATTGAAAAGCTATAAAACAACATGAGGAAAAAAAATTTTGGATCACCCCAGGCACAAAGAAATTTGTTTAGTACATTATTTGTTCATATTTAACGGTATAGTAGATACATATAATGTATATATTTCAGAGAGTAAATATTTATATTTCAAAGGTGAATTATATTTTTATATTACACTGTTTTCTTTAAAATTTATTTGAATAATGTGGTTTTTTTATTTATGCAGGCCCCTTTGGCCGAAATGTAGAGAAAGGGACGGAAATTGTAAGTGTATGCATAAAAACACAAAATAGATTAGCACATGTATGTGCAAGGCAAAAGTACTGAAAAAATGTCAATTACAGCGTTTTCAGCTTACAAGTTCAGTGCGCACTTTTGTGCACTGAGCGTTTTCAGTTTGTCATTGGGTGCAATATTTAGTCAGCTGATGCGTTTTCAGCTTAAGAAAAAGTTGCACCGTGCACTGGGTCAATGCGATTTTTGTGCACTGACTCCCTGGGCAAGTGCAATAGTGTCAGTGCAAATATGGCGACTAAACAAAATCGTTTTCGGCTTAAACTGCACTGCCACCGGATGAGGGTAGAACTCGTTCAGTGTGGACACGTGATATGTTGCACTTAGTGCGCACTTGCACTGTGTAAGCTGAAAACGCTATTAGAAATTTTTTTTAAATCCAGGAATGGCGGCAAAATTTGAATTCTTTATTTAATACATGTAAAACGGCCGCGCTCGAAACGCCACCTAGACTGTAGTTAGCATGGATAGAGTATAGACATGAGAATAACTCATGAGTCACGTGACATGTTTTCCGCCAATCAACATTCAGAATCTGGTGTGGCTAACACAATAACTCTCGCCATTTACAGCCCGAGTCACAAAAATAATTAAGGTAATCCGTATTTATGGATTAGCGAATTTTACTCTAATTTTGACAGTTTTTTCTTAATGTAGTCTAATATAATCCAAGTAATTACCTTTTTTAAACCCCTCAACAGGATTAAATCCCAATAACAGAGTGGGTTCACATTCATACACATCCATGCCTTAGTTGGATTCGAACCCAGAGCCCCAAGAGCACTCATGACATGAGGCGTTGCTCTAACCATTGAGCCACCGGAGCTATAATAAAATGAAGATTAAATTTTAAATACCGGGATAGAATAGATTTCACTAATCCAAAAATGCGGATTAGCTTAAACATTTTTGTGTATCATTAATTTTTATTAATCTGATTACATACCTACATATTTAATTATGCTGGAAACTGTATTGAATTCCTTTTCTATTGTTCTATTTACTTTTTACTTTTTAAAACGTTACTAATATTATTTTGAAATGATTAGTTCTTTGATAGTGACATTTATCTGTCAGTTACATAAATTTGAATAACTGCGTTTTGTTTGTTTAAAGCGAGGCCTCTGGGATTTAAATTATAGATAATTTTATAAATTTACCCATAAAATATATAGAAAAAGTATTAATGCAAATCTATAGAATATTTAATAATCTTTATTTTTATAATAACATTAATCTCGAAAAAGTAACATTTAAAAGTATTTTACGAAGAAAAACTATTTTGAGCTTCTAGTAAAGTGCCATATCCGGTTATCCTATTTACACCAAAATCTAATAGGCTCTTTCTATTACAGAAAAAGTTGGAAATACGTACAGGTTTCAAAATTTTCTGAATAATAGTATTTGAGTTAGAGTGGAGGATCCACACACACATACACACACACACAGACATCATCGTGACAATGTTAAAATTGGATTCTAGGGACCTTAAAACGTGGTCATTTACCAAAATCTCGATATGCGATTTTTAGCACGATCCCTATACCTCCCTTACCAATGGTAGCGGGAGGTAAAAATTATTTGTAAATCAAGAACGTAACGAATATTATTTCTAATCACGAATATTGTTCAATCTTCGCCACTGAATTTTTTTTTATTTCGATTGAATTTTTCGTTAGGTAAATATAAATCAGTTAAACATGATAAGAAAAAAAAATGGCCTGGGTCCCTGAAATACTTGCGCCCTGAGCCTTTTTCCTTAAATCTGCCGCTACCTATTTTCGTTGGGATGGGGAATCGATTGAGAATGTGGATGACCAAAAGAATACATCAAAGAGGTTCAAGATAGAAGGAAGGATAAAAGATTGCAAATTAAGTGGGGGATATAAGAAACAACTAAATAAAATAATTATTTTATGTGCAATTTTTGTCCTTCATGACTAGATTTCATAAAAATCTTCCTTGAATGATGATATCATTGGTATAGTAAATCGCGATATTATTCTAAAACACTATCATTGTCTTCTTACCATTTTTTTCTCTGACCCTTGGTCTGCTCCTGCCCCCCTTGAAGAAAAAACAGCTTGTCTTGTTCCTTAGGTAGCACAGAAGCCCTTGAATGAGACACATTACTGTGTTGGGCACCTATTTTCCTCGAACAACAACAACTAACAACACTACAACACTGGGCGCTCGAACACTGCTCTCTTCAATCAACGTCTTAACTGTACCACAACACCTCGACCGCAAAAGTGGAAGAGAATACTAAGCAACAAGCAGCAAGACATGCAAGAAAGGAGCTACATTATAGTGGGAGAATAGAAATCGGAGGATTGCTAATGAAATCATTAATAAAGGAGATATATGTTTTTAATGAACTGAAGTCAACATGGGGGTCTATAAAGATTTTACCCTATGGTGTCTTAACGTACACGCTTTTGCGATTTGATTTAGATTGCTAAAACAAATCGAAAGTTGAGGGTGGAAAATTTACTGATTGTCCTTCGTTGCCAAGTTAGTGATAAAAACAAATATTAAAAATTTAACTTATTGAATGGGCGTGCCATTTTTTACTTAATATTTTTGAAGACGATCAATAAAAACTTGCTACCCATATTTTTTCTTTTGGCTAAATTTTCATTAATTGGCCAGAAAAAAAATAATGAAATTTTAATATTTAAATTACCGCCAAGTATGACGTAGAATTACGCCGAACCAATGAATGGCCGTGAAGCATAACATCGGTACGTCCAATAGCAACGGCATATGCCGGTAATTTAAACATGAGAGATCATCACGTTTGAAGTTAATATTTTCGTTTGTCACGTTAATCTTGTACGAGTATAAACTAAGTTAAAATGCTTCAAAATCCTGCTTAACAAATCGAAATACGTAATAAAAGTAACAGAAACCACGCAAATTGTAAAGAATAAAGAAGAGAGACAGTGACAGAAAAATGAACTATGTCAAAAGCAAATTGAAACTACCACTCGCTCGCCATCTACAGGTTACATTCTTAAATATGCATCACTTTCTCCAGTTCAGAATAATGACGTCAAAGAAAATATTCTTTCTTAATTTATTAAAAAACAAATAATTTTTTTAAAATAAAAGTTATATTTTTACATTCGTTTTCAACTTTATTTTAGGTATTTAATGTAACACGAGGGGGGTGGAACTGGCTGATGATACTACTTTGATGACTGGTGGACGCCTCGGATGGCTTGCGTGTGATGGATTCTTGAGAAGGAAGAACACACTGACACTACACTTTTTACACTTTACACTGATGAACACTACAGACATGAACACAACTTGTTGATTTAAAAACTAATACTTTTATTTACATGGTTACATTATTATTAATTAACACTAAGCCTAACATAACCAACAAAACTGTTACATTCTGTAACACAGCGGACGAGCGTCGCCCCAAACTAAAACTCTTACGAGTCTCTAAACTCTCCCATGTTTATCCCATGGCTAACTAATACCGACTGCCTTAAAACAAAAACGCTATCTCCAGGATAGGATTATCTTAGGGGTATGGGGTGCATAGGCGAGGTCATTCTAAAGTCACGCTCGTATATATAATAATTTCCAGACTTAAGATCAACAAATAAATGTCGTGACTATCATAATATGATAAGAATTTCTAAACTGAATTTTGACATTTATAACTTAAACAGATAAACATAGTTAAAATATGATTGTCGAAACTATAATTTAGAAGAGTTTATAAAAAGTTATTTATCTGTTATTGCGCTTACCCTCGCCTTGTCACATTAATGATAGATATCAGATTTTCAGTACCACGCAAGTAGCTTATTGTCATAGGAACTATACGTTGGTGTATAATGTTTTCAAGTGATCATGATTTAATTAATTAAAAATATTTTTTCAAATATTTATGAGTGTAAAGTTTCAAGTCGTTCAGATTTTTTAAAGTGAATTGGCATAAGGAGTCCAGGTACTTCTGCATTATGCAGAGTGTCCGGGATAACTTTTCCAACATGGGGATCTCAAGAACTATAAGAGATACGAAGTCGCTTAAATTAGACAAAAGTTGCCCCATTAGGAGACCATTTAATGGTGTTTTGTTATTTCAGGAAAAAATACTTAGGTTACTAGATAGAGGCGAAAATGTAATTTTTAGTTTTTACTTCCTTGTACATAGTAAAGGAAGTATTGTAATCGCGAAAAATTTCGGTTGTCAGATTTCCACGGAGATATCCATTTTTATCATCCCTGAATCCATTTTGATTAATTTCGTCGTGACGTCTGTACGTACGTACGTACGTATCTTGCATAACTCAAAAATGGTAAGCCGCATAAAGTTAAAATTTTGTACTTAGGACTACTATAATATCTAGTTGTGCACCTCCCTATTTGGTCATTACATAATTTCCAGAAGTGGAACTTTACTTGAAGCCTTTTTTTTAACAGACTGTATTTATATACGCTTAATTTTTGAAGAAACGTGATAATGCAGACTATATCGCTCCAGCCTAATGTACGCGCCGAGAAAATTCTCAATATTATGTGAATCTCAAAACTTTCATCCCTTATTCCATATTTTTTCTTTGAAAAAGATATAAGAGGGCTATATCTTATTCTATTCTATGTCTGTACGTTGAGAATATATTTTGCAGATCTCCATAATCCTTGAAAATCTAAATATATACAGAATGTTGTCACCTAAATATCTTTACAGAGGATTTCTTGTCGTTTCAATTTTTCTTATTTCATTTCACTTGATTTTTTCATAAGAATACATGTAACGGAAAATGTGAATATGATAATGTAATCCCTACAGTAATCTGTTTTTGAAGAGAAATGTCAATTGGCATCAAAAAATTTCTATAAAAAGCGCGGGAAAATACCTAGTGATAAATTTGTTCACAAACAAATAAATGAAACACTTAACTATGGCAACGATTAAACAAGAGTGCAAAACAATGTGAATTAATGGTAACAATAAAAGCAAATTGTTGTTATTTACAAGCACAATCAAGAATCTGTGTACTAACAATACAGATTAACTGAGTGATTTAATATGAGAGACGACTGTGTATTAAATGGAATCTGCACGACACAGCTGTGGATTGTTTTAAATGGAGAGAATAACGAACGCGTAAAGTAGGATTATCAAGATTACAACGCTTAGTTTGAAGAGTTTTTTCACTATAAAAAATACAATTGCGAATGATAGAATTGAATCTGTTTATTATTTTATTGGTCATTGTTCTGTTTCTTTCATTTACATAGTTTATTTGTGTTTTAATTTCGTATTTCGTTTATACTCTGTTCCATTTAAGCCGTTCAGCAGATGGCGCTCGCATCAGCGCTAGTTTTAAGTTGCCGAAATAGGGGATTACAGCTCAATCGAATTAAGAGAAATTAGTAAAAAATATTGAAAGTATATTCTTAATAATGAATATTAATAAAGAAATAAAATGATATAATTGAAATACTTCGGAAATAAGAGGGTTTTTGGTTTAGTAGCTCGTCACTCATATGAAATCTATATTATTTTGATTGGCGACTCAAAGACCACCTATAAATATATAACGAATACCGAGTTAGGGGGTGCAGTCTACTACCAATGGAAGTAGACAAATTCAAATAGCGGAAACGTGGCTACCAGTCCAGTACTGCAATTCTCAGTTTTTATTTGAATATAAATTTCTTGCATTAAACTTAATACTTTTGATACACTTGCAATTATAAAGCATGTAAACGTGTACAGTGTTATAATATTTATTTGTTTTCTATAATAGTACTTTAAGATACAAGTTTCATAAGACATGATTTTAGCACACGTGTCATTCTTAAAAACGTGCGGCTTGCCGCGAGTTTTCTAAGGGTACAAGTGCGCTGAAATGTCTTATGAAACGTGTATTTTATACTATTTTTTCTATTTTGGTCATTTTTTCAAATAATTGAAATTGAAATTCTTGGACATGAACATATCCAAGAATTTCAAAGAAGTACTTTATGACATCCCAATGGGTTTCATAAAGTACATATTAAAGAACATATTAAAGAACCAAAATAGAAAAATATAATTTAAAAATAGCATATACATTTCAAGAACATTTTAGATCCACGAAGAAAACCGTTTTATATAAAAACTTATATTCGTGACGTCACATCTATATTTTCAAACTTCGGGGGACCATAACTCGCTTATTAATAGGAATTTTTTCACCAATAGTCTTAGTTTTACTTATACTTTCTGATGAAATTATATTTAAAAAATGGTGGAATCCCCTATTACATCGGGTAAACTTGTCTTTTGTCTCCAATTTCAGCCAATTAGAGAGGGCAAAACTAAAATTTGCTGTTAAACTTTTTAGCGCGGTAAGTTCAGTTCACATCATTTCACGTATAAAAGGTCAAAAATTACCATTGAGTGGATTTTCAAATACATATTTAAACAAAAACAAGAAATAAACCTAATGTTGAAGCTGATTTATTTTTTATATAATATAAAAGTACCTATATTTTTATTCAACTTGTGTGTTTTTTTTGCAATAAATGCCTTTCAAAGCAAATCTTTAAAATCATTAAATCGACCTCAAAAGCTTCATACAATAATATTATATTTAGAATTTTCAATAGAGAAATAGTAACACGACATAGTTTTTGACAAATTATTACATCATGAAAAATGACAAAAATTCTTTTGAACACGTTGATTTTTAAATAATTGTATATTTGTTTCAATTGAAGTGACATCATAATATAAATATGATAATTATAAAACACAATAGTCATTAAACCATTCCTAGCTGAATATTAATCTAAACTTACAAAAAGATTGTGCTAATATCAAGATCAGTTCAAAAGTTCCACACCATATGATAAAAACAACAATAACAGATCCGATTTTTATGAAATGAAAATTATATTCAATAATTCAAAATCAAAAACATTCCAGCTGGGGCACTCATTTATACAGGATGTCCAGACTTCGGAAGCCACCATCGGGATCTCGGAAACTATAAGAGATACGACTTCGGTTGTATGGGACATGTGGTGCGCTTTTGGGGGGCCATTGTAGATGTGCTTTTGTTTTGCCAAAAATTCTCTTAGGTTCCTAGATAATGGCGGAGTACTGAAGTTGATCGATATATATTTCTTTTTGAAATTATTTCTAAACTTTCAGTAATCGAGAAAAATGTTACAAATAGAAAAGATAAATTTGTTGTCAATGCAGTGGCTGCCTACCACCGATTTTTTTACCAAAAGGTAAAAAACGACCGGCTTCAGTACTCCGCCATTATCTAATAAACTATGAGAATTTTTGGCAAGACAAAAGCACATTTAAGAAGTCCCCCAAAAGGCGCACAATATGTCCCATATAACCGAAGTCGTATCTCTTATAGATCCTGAGATTCCAATGCTGGCCTTTGAAATCCGTACATCCTGTATAAATAATTGAGTGCCCCAGCTAGAATGTTTCTGATTTTGATATAGCAAATATTTTCTTTAAAAAAATCATCAAATTCGGATCTGTTTTTGTGGGTTTAGAAGTTTTAACGATTTTTCCGCTTCATTGACTCAACTATAAGCATGGTTAGACTAAAAGCTTATAAAAGCAGTAACTTTATAATTAATTTATTCGATTACTGAATAGGTAGGATAATCATTCCACAGGATTTAGATATATAATTTAAATCTTTATAATTTCTCTCGAATTATTTTTGTAAAAAATAATTTGGTAAAGTTTGCGAAGTAGGCCAATCGGTAGGGTGTTTAAAAGAAGTTTTATTCTCTTTATTGGGACCTCCAAAATTTTGCACCTTCTAGCGACTCCAGATTTTTTTCTTGAAAACAGTGGCCAATATCAAAATTTTACAAGAATACAAAATTAAAGCTCCTAATTTTTTGTACTTAAAGGGTTCTTACATTTTTTACATAGTTTGAACTCTCACAGAGATATGTTAAAAAAATAGTTAACCAGAATAACAATTTCTGACAGAAATTTAAATTTCTCAAAAAAATAAACTATATTGGGTATTTAATACGTAGTATAATAAGTTTTACTATTTATAACAGTTTATATTCGTCGTGGCATCGAAAGAAGTAAATTCTTGATGATTTTTAAATAATTTTAATAGGGGACTATACAGCGCTATTGATTTAAGAGAAATTAGGACAAAATATTGAAAGTATATGCTTAATAATAAATATTAATAAAGAAATAAAACTACATAATTGAAATACTTCGGAAATAAGGGGATTTTTGTTACAGCAGCTCGTCACTCATATGAATTCCATATATATTATTTTGATTGGCAACTCAAAGACGGTTTATAAATATATAACGAATACCCAGTTAGGGGCGGAGCCTACTACCAATGGAAGTAGAGAAATTCAAATATCGGAGGCGTGGCTATCAGTCCAGTTGTGCAATTCTCAAACAGTTTTTATTTGAATATAAATATTTTGCATTAAACTTAATAATTTAAATACATTTCCAATTATAAATCATGTAGACTTGTACAGTATAATACTATTCATTTATTTTTTATAAACATAATTTAGAAACAGCATATATTTCAAGAACATTTAGGTCTACGAAGAAAATAGTTTGATATAAAAACTTATATTCGTGACGTCACATCTATATTTTCAATCGGAGGACTATAACTCGCTTATTAATAGGAATTTTTTCAGCGGATTTTCACCGACAGTCTTAGTTTTACTTATACGTTCAGATGAAATTATATTTAAAAAATGGTGGAATCCCCTATTGTGCTTTTGGTACGTTTGCTAGAAATGTAGACTTACATAAAAAATGCAATATTAGTGTGAGCCTGACGGGACACTAGGTAGTGCACTATCAGTTCCACACTATTTTTGTGTAGTTAATACTTTCACACCGTTAAATTGGGAAAATATCATTTTTTGATAGAATTTTTGTTGTTGATGGAGTAAACTTCTGTCCTTTTCTTGACACTATATCTTTTCAATATTGAAAATAAATTCGTAAAATTTGTCTTAATATCGTACATCATTTTTCAAGTATTGGTAAGCAGGCTGCCAACTTGAAAAATGATTCCTACCACCTACCACGATATTACAACCCTAACCTCAAATAAATTCCTCAAATATAATAAAACGTGCTTTGTACACTTTATTGGTAAACTTCCAATATCTGAAACAAACTTCGTTGTCATTAAATTCAAAGTCGGATTAGTTTTTAACGGCTTCCGCGGAAATATTTTACGGTCATTCGTAGTGGTTAGATAAGTTTTTTTAAAAAAATGGACTAAAATGAATATATGTTTACGTTCACAACTAAAAATGGGAATGAAGTTTAATTATGTACTTTTATTATTTCGTCATATTATTTTTCTCTGTGTGAAAAATAGGACAACCGTTCTTAATTTAATTTATGTTTACATATAATGTTGTGATTATTAATTTAGTTTATAATTATTATTTTTTATTTATGTATTTTGAATAGTAATTTTTATTTATTTGTTTTTAGGTCCAGAATTTCATCGGTCGTATAAACAGCCAGTTTGCGATGAAGGTAAATTACATTTCATTAGTAACATTTTGTTTTACATGATAAAACTTTACTATAAAATATGATTACGAAGAGAATTGTGAACGAATTTTATTTAACACTCACACCATAAATAAATTTTAACTGAATTGTTTACACAATAGGGTTGTTACAATAATTTTTGTAACCTCATATTTGAAAATGTCACGAAATATTCATTAAATATTTTACAATTAATTTTTGAAATTTGGTTTGATCTGTAACAGAATATGACGACAAAGTACATCTATCGCCTATTTTTATTTATTTATTTAAAAACATAGGTAATGGACAAACTGTTTTCCTATTGACTGTGAATGACGTAATGTAAGTGCTATGACGTCACAGAAGTGGGGAGTTGTTTTTGACTATTTTTGGCGCCAATCTTTTTATTTAATTATTTACGAAAATGACAATAAATTATTAAAATAAAAATTATTACTATGAAAAGTATTGCATAAACTTAAATTTAAAATATTTTTTGAAAAATGTGAAACAACCTCATTCATCTTTTTTCAAAGACTAGATACAAATATATAAATACAAAACAAATACAATATCAACATGATAATATATATATATATACACAAAGTGTTCATTTTTAAATGGCCACCATTGCGATCTCGGGAACTATAAAATATACGAAGTTGGTTAAATTAGGAAGACTGAAAAAAAATTCAACCATTAGTTATCAAAATAGCCTACGCTATAAACAAATACAACTCCTTGGTTACACAGTTCATATTTCAAATTAATGTATGTAAATGACAGATAAATGTCACTATCTAAGAATATTAATAATAGTAACGTTTAAAAAAAATAGTAAATAGAACCATAGTTATATGGAATTGTACATAATACAGTGTTCAGCTTAGTAAATATGTAAGTATGTATATGTAAATTAATAAAAATCAAATGGCGGGAGGTATAGTGTTGGTCATATCAGATTTTTACCTTTCGTCATACCTTTAGATAAAGAAGGTATTGTTTTTGTTTAAAAATACGATAGCAAGTTTTTAATGAATAAGCACGTTTTATGTGTGTATGTGTGTGCGATGATTTTTTCTCTGTCGATAACTCCATTACTACAATTCTAAAAATTATAATTCTTTCGTATTCCTCTTCGTTACATCCATATGAAGAGCTGATTAAATTTTGGTTATAATTGGTTGACCAGAAGTACCCTAATTTGAAGATTTTAAGTTTTCCTTGTAAAAGTGATGTTAAATATATTTTTTTCACATTTAATGTTATTATAAATATTAAAGAATATTTTATTCTCTATACGATTTGAATGCATTTTATACTTCATATTAAATGTATATAGAGTTAAAAAATTATAAAGAAATTAAATATAATATATTAACCAGCTATGTTTGCTATAGCAGCTGCTATATTAAGAAAATTCTGATTGAAAGGTGTCAATGTCAAGTGCAATTGACAGTATGTTTGTGTTATAATTTTGCTGGAAATATGTATAGGATTTTTTGCTACAAACTTTCTTTTTTTTATATAAAATACATACAACTGCCTTAAGGTAATGTACAAGAAATAGAATCTTTTGCAAGGAACTTTCTGTATGACATTTATACAAAATACATAGAACTGACGGAAGGGTATGTGCTGGCCACATCAGATTTTTTATATCGTATTCCTGGTAGTGATTTGAGAATTTATCATTATTTTCCTAAAGAAAATAAGGGCTGCAATAAAGTAACGTATTCTAACGTTAAAGTGTTAATTTGTCAAACTATTGTTGTATTTTTTTCAGTCGTTTCTTCATTTACCTTGTACTAGTTTTATAATTAGCAGGTGACACACACTTAAGAAATAGTTTGCGCCAATTAACTACAAATACTTACTGTATTTTTCTATTATTATCATTATATTTATTAAATTAGAGCACTCGTAACAGAGTCAATATTTCATGAAATACAAAGTGTTGCTCTAAAATTTTAATCAGTTCACAAAGTAGGTAGGGGAGACCGGTGTCAATTGTTACAAAATTTAAATTTTTATTTTTCACGAGTTAACGTTACATTTCGAAATTTTGAAATTACTTATATGAGAATCTACCCACCTTAGTGAATAATATTTTGAATTTTAAACTTTTGAAAATGTGACAAATATAAAAGTATAAGGATTTTTAGTCAGGCATTACAAATGTTACAAATGACACCTAACTGGTGTCAATAGTAACAGGGCCAGTGTCAATTGTAACAAACTTTAACAGTAATAAGATAAAATAACAGATAAAAGAAGAAATTATTGAAAAAATAAACATTTATTTATTACCTCATAAAATACAAAATTCAGATGACAACTAAAAGCAAACAAAATATATATTCTGTTGGTGACATGGACCATTTTGACCAATGCCTTTAGTCGCTAAAGAAATTGCAGTTTAGATAAACATAAAATAGGTCTTTCTTCGTACAATTTAAATTCCCCGGTGTCCAGATTTTACATTTTTGCCACTGCAACCAATCTCCTGTGCTCAAAAATATTGGCCAATGCATATCAAAAAGTTTCCTCATTGGACCCATCTGAAGAGTAACCTGCGACTGTTACTTTCGGAACTGTTTTTCGTTTTTTTTTTGCTCTTCTTCTTTTATGTTATCGATAGCAGTGGTTTTTCTTGTAATTTTTATCATGATGAATACTATATTTAATTATTAAACACGTTACTATCGACACCTTAGCATGTGTTACAACTGACACCGCTTCACTTATAAAGATATTTGATTTTTTGTATTTATTAGGTAATAAATCGAAATGTTTTTAATGAAAAATAAAAGCAGATATAACTCACAAACTGATCCTTAACTTGAAATATTTCCGAGCAGAGCAATTATAGTGTTTTAGAAACAATGTGTGTCACTACCTGTATTTACTTGTTTGTCGATTTATAGACATTCGTCAGAAACAGGCGCCGTATTTGCGCGTATGTACTTACACTAAATACCAAAGAGCTATGACTCTTTCTGCTTCACTCTGCAAGCGCGTTTTAATCTACTTCGAAAAGATGGCCCTGTTACCTACCCTTGTTACATTTGACACCTGTTACAATTGACACCGGTCTCCCCTACAGTACATATTTTATTTCGGACCAACATTTTTGATACCATTGACAATTAATTATTGATCTCTGTATATAGGTACGTTCTATCGGTGTCAGAAATATTCCTACTAGAATAAGAATATTCTTAAAGCAATAGAACGCTCAGTAGCAAATAACTGTCAAGTGCTGTCAAGTAAAATAGTAAATACAATAGAACAGTGGCAGTGGCTATGTGTTATTGTTAGTTAACAACTAAAGATAACTTTGTATGTTTATTTTAGATCTTCGAAATGTTGCTATGCAAATATTACAGAGATTATAATTATATGAAAATATATTAAATAATAAAAACGTAAAGGAGATATTTTTGTTGAGCACAGTCTACTCTAAACATTCACAAATGTGACAGAAATGTACGCGCTAGTAAAATTTTAAATTTATCTCCACTCTATATATCTTCCTACCAACGCTTCCAACTCTGAAGTTGGAATGATTCGTAGGAATATTTCGATTTTTTTGACGCAAAAGAACGACCATTGATGTTCTACTAGAAGAAGTAGGAAGATTTCTGACACCAATTGAACGTACCTTATGAATCTCAAAATTTCATCCCGGATAATTAAAACCAGTAATCCTCAAACAAACTTTTCATTTTACACTTCAAGCATCCTTCTGTTCTGGAAAACAAATCTGTGAAAAATAAAGATCTGTACAACATTGAAAAAGGTGTTCTACTCGTATATGTTTATGTGTTTGCGTATTAATTAATGTTGTGTTTCTTACAATTACTTTTGAAATAGAGTGTGACCGGAAGACACGCGGAACATTTTGAGATGCTCTGCTCCTCATACATTTGAAATGATAATACACAATTACGGTAAATGAGTAGAAAGTTAAACCGAGTAAACATGACAAAAATGAACGGTTTTTAGTTAGCAAATTAACAGTTATGAATTCCCAATGACAAATATGTAATTTAATTGCTGCTCTACAATTATACTAAACCATATACTGGAACTAACCATTAAACGTACACACCGAATTACAAATCAGAAAAAGAAATACGTAACTTTCTTCACCAAATATATAAATAAATAATTAAATTTATCAAAACTGTTATACTTAAGAAAATACACCACTTTTCTGTCGTTGAGTATGTCATTGTTTACTTGAAAACTGAATAAGGTAGTTTTTGCATGACGTACGAGAAGATTCCGTCAACGCTAAAAAGGTGCGTTCAGGGCATTGAGGTCCTATACTATAGTATATACTATATATAGGACCTCAATGGTTCAGGGCTACCAAATTATAAATTACAATTAGGACTCACAATTAATACAAGCACTTTGACTTACGGCAAAGAACGCTAGCGTTCACAGCGACAAAATTAAGGCGTTAAGTATAAGTGGTAAGTGTACAAACCCCAAACTTTTTACTTAAAATTAGTGCAACAGATATATCATCTTGTCTCTTTCTGTCAGAAAGGTCAAACGACATAGCGCATATAATCTGTTTTAAATGTGTATATGATGCAGGATATTGTAATAAATAAGAATATAGAAAGATGAAGAATCACTTGTCACTTTTTACAGAATGCCTTTCATTTGTAACCCTATTTTTATCACAAAAGAAAATATTATGATCTGAAATATTTTTATCCGTCAATTATAGTGTTCTAGTATAGTGTTCTAACAACAAATACTACTCTATTTACAATTGTTTAATAAAAACAATAACTATAAATTCATTTCTAAATAAATTTAAAATTACTAGTCACAGACAAACACTTCTATTTTAATATTTGTTTATATGTAAAATAAAACGGTATTGGAAATGGTACGACATTTCGTCATTAAATATAAAAGTAAACGTCTATCTGCTTCTTTGTACTGCATTTTATATCAAACAGCACAACGAATATTCACCAGCTTGTTGAATTTCAATTCTATATTACCTACGTCAAAAAATAAACACTGTTAATAAACTTTAAAAGTGAAAAAATCACGAAATAAATCACTACTGACACTATAACTAAAACTATAAACTTTTACAAATTGAATTACCAAATAATTAAAGATGTTAAATCGTAGGTTCAATGACATGTGTGATGATTTATGTGACTTTACAATACAAAATATTGCAAAATGTTTTCAACTCAAAGGTGACTTATTCCATTTTCTTCAAATTTAAGCACTGTCGCGCCTCTAGAGTTTGCTTCCTGGAACTATGATATAGTGTTTTGGCACATTCATTTAGCTGCCCGGTGTCTGCCTTAGTTCTATGTGTTTTGTACATATTTCATACAGAAAATTCCTTGGAAAAGATACTATTTCCTCTTGAAAAATGAAAGAAGTAACCTGAATAAAATATTCACTAACATTTTTTTATTTGTTGTATAAATCGTTTTAGGTATAAACTCAATTTTTTCGGAATTTATACAACATATATCAAAGTGAATATTTTGTTTAGGTTACTTGTTTTATTTTTCAAAGCACTCTAACGATTTTTCTAAAAGAACATTAAATTTTATTTTCTTAATATCTCGTGAAATATGAATGATTATGTAAGTTGCCTTTATGGATGTCCTTTTAATTTTTGAACAACTGTCGTTTTGTTCTCTATTCTGAAACATTATAGCTATTGAAAATCGTTTTTAACATGCGCATTTTGACTTCAAAATGTCGCTAGTAGTTATGGTATGACTAGCGAATGAAAGTTGACGTTTAAATTATTTTAGAGATGTGGTTTCTTTTGAAACCCTGAAGAAGAATAGAATTGTACGAAATATTCAGATATGAAATTTTACAAGAACCCATTTAAATACTGGACTAGTAAAGCACAGAACTACATTACTATGTCTGGCTGAAAATAAATGGCCGACTAGGGTACCTGAATATCAAAACAGGGGTGCGTTTAAAATATTTTAAATATTTTTCGTTTATATGTTGATTATAAAAAAATATTTTGATCTTTAAACTATTTAGTTTGGCAATTCTATGAAATAGGATTATTTTTAATTTCCTCTAACAGTAATTCCGACTCGAGGGTTGCTTACACCTGAGACGAACGAACTAGAATTTGCGGTATTAAATTTTTAAAATATATACCTGAAACCTGTTGCTAAGGTCATTTTAAATGCCTCCTGGTATTGAGTACAATTCTAATCTTCTGTAACGGAATAAATAAGGGTCAGTTT
Organism: Harpalus rubripes; assembly: GCA_963082715.1. Classification (NCBI taxonomy): domain Eukaryota; kingdom Metazoa; phylum Arthropoda; class Insecta; order Coleoptera; family Carabidae; genus Harpalus; species Harpalus rubripes. The sequence continues at coordinate 10,031,257 of OY720460.1, read as the reverse complement.
TGCATTCAAATCAAATATAGGGAAATTTTTTCAAAATACACCACATCTATTAAATAATCTAAACGTCAACTTTCATTCGCTAGTTATACTATACGATTTTTTTGCAAAACGTCGTTTTACACGTTTTAAAACAGGACCTGTGATAACAGCAATTTTGTTTGAATTAGGAAAAGCATGTCTCACTAATTTACATTTAATCTTCATTTGTGCTTCATTATCACAATACAGAACGATCCGTTAATTCAATGTAGGTCAGTGTGTTTGTGTGTTCCATCGAAGGGTTGGGACATTTATTTGATGGGGAAGTGAGAACTGTACATATTGACATTTCGCGGTTTCTTCCCCCTGTTGACCTTTGCCTCGAATCTCCATTCCTTGAATATCAGCCTATTTCCGGTAGATCCTTTATAAAGAAGAAATCCAACAGAAAAAACCTTTTACAGCATTACAGCACTGCCATCCTTCAATAACAAAGTTTGTCTACGATGTTGAAAAAAAGAAAAATCTATCTTTCTTATTGTTGGTTTTCGATTTTATCTTGCATAATAAATTCTAACCCACTTTTTATAATAAAAAATGACAATAAACTTGCAACAATTTAAATCTTCTATTGTTCTTGACAAAAAAAAATTCTCTCAAGGTTACCAAGCAACCGAGCCCACTAGAGACGCACAATAAAAGTGAAACAAATTAAATTAAAAAGAAATTTTCTACAGAAAGAGACATTTACGCATTGTGATTTACATGAAAGAAAAAAGCATATTTTTTGATGTTATAAAAATAAGCAAAAAGATACAAACATCAGCTGGGAAAACATTTTTATCTCTGTATGTATAAACTGAATTAGTTTTAATAATAGAAAAACTGGAGGGAGCTATAAACAAACCTATTCAGCGCTTGAATAATGTAAAGAATGAACGAAACTGTATCACGATTTCTTATCCAATTTCCCCAGCACACGAAGACAACAACTGTTGCATTAAATAGTGTAATAAAATGATTATTGTAATCAGGACAATTGCATGTTTAACAAGTGGTACCGACTAAAATAAATTTAAGCATAAGTATCCTAGTATTCGAAAAGTTTATATTGAAAACGAACATAAATAAATATAAATATTACACCTTTTAATTTTATATTTGAATACCTATGCACTTGATGCATTTAAATGAGAAAGAAAGAAATGAAAAGTGGCGCACAGCGATTTCAATGTTATTTTTTTAATACTGATATATCTCTTTACCTATTCATTTTAGCGTAAAAAAAGTAAGAATATAAGTTGTTCAAAAATTAAAAAGACATCATGATGTCATATGATAAATTTATTGAAAGTACCTCCGAAATTTGCAATTTTCTATTGAAATACAGTTCAATTACAACAAAAAAGTACTGTATTACAACAAAGAAAATTTGATGACTATTCACACAAAAATTTGAATAAGTAGTTACTTTATGTTTTTTTATTATTTAAATAAAAAATAAATAAATTTATCAAGGCTGTAAATAATTTACTGAAAATACAAGTATATCTTTTTGATTATATTTCTTCAGTTTTTTTAAAAAAGGTAAAGTTTTTGGATTATATCCAGGAAATGCTTAATTACAATTTGATTATAATAATGAAAAGGGCTAATCACACAAAAAAATGTTACTGTTTTATAAAATAAATATTCTAAAATTGTTTAATGGTCGGTCATTTTAAAGTTGATCCCATTCTGGCAAGGCGAGGGTAAGAGCAATAATAGATAAATAACTTTTTATAAACTCTTCTAAATTATAGTTTCGATAATCATATTTGAACTCTGTTTATCTGTTTAAGTTATAAATGTCAAAATTCAGTTTAGAAATTCTTTTCGTATTATGATAGTCACGACATTTATTTGTTGATCTTAAGTCTGGAAATTATTATGTATACGTGCGTGACTATGGATGCCCTAGCCTATGCACCCCGTACCCCTAAAGGTGGCTTTAGACGATCAAATATTTACATCAATTTTTTCATCTTCATATTGTTCAATACGATTCCGAAACTTTACACGTTCAAAGAAATTCGAACGTTCGATGTTCAAATCATTTGATCAAAAAAATCCAACTTAGGGCATGTTCTAAATATCAAGGTCATTTACTTCAAATTTTAGTTACTTCTAGGGATTATATTATCCTAGATTGCATGCGCTGTGTTTTGTAATGTTGACATAAAGTCTTTTTGACAAGTTCCATCTTTGCACGTCAAATGCACAAATCAAATATGTCAAATGTCAAGCCAAAATAAACATGAAATTATCTATATGTATTTAAAAATTGTCAGTGCTACCAATCTACATTTTCATTCTCAGCAAAAAATGTTCATATAATTTGAACGTGTAAAATAGAACCATTTGATCAAAAATTATGTTGTAAACATTTGACAAATAAAAAGTTCAATTTATATGATCGTCTAAAGCCACCTTAAGATAATCCTGTCCTGAAGATAGCGTTTTGTTTTTAAAGATAGTTGACATTAGATAGTTGTGGGGTAAAGATGGAGGTGTCGAGTTTAGATAGTGATGGGGTAAAGATGTAAGAGTCGAAATTAGTTTGTCGCGTCGGGCAGACGTGTCTTGTTTTTGGACATGTAGTGTCTTTTAGTTTTGGGGCGACGCCCGCCCGCTGGGTTACGGAATGTAACTTATTAGTAATGGCTTAGTTATAGTTGTATTGTCAGTGTTTATATGCTTACATTTGTATCAATAGTATTCGACATGGATTTACCGGATTTCCCTAATTTTGACGACGTTAACATCGTGGATAATGTGGACGAAGTTGATTTTGTCGATATTGTTGAAAATGTCAGAATATATAATAGGATTGATTTGTTTCAATTATACGACGACAAAGATTTCTTCTGTCGGTTCAAACTAACTAAAATCACAGCTATAGATATTCTGAGGCAAATCGAACCTCAATTGGAATATATTCAAGACAATAAGTAAGTAAATGCCAGCAATTTCTATACAATAGCAATGAACGGGCTTGTCCAAGAATCATTACCAATTTCAACACCAATATGAACTGTTCAATCATATGTATTATATTTAACATATTTTTACCTTCCGTCACCTTTAGGTAAGGAAGGTATTGTCTTTGGTCAAAAAATTCGATGATGAGTTTTTAATCAATAAGCACGTTTTAGGGTCCCTAGAATACGAATTTACTATTTTTACGATGATGTCTGTATGTGTGTGTGTGTGTGTGTGTGGATGTGTGTGTGTGTGTGTGTGTGTGTGTGTAACAAAATTTTCGTCTGCGATAACTCTAATACTACAGTTTCAAAAATTATAATTTTTTCGTATACTTCTTCGTTACATCCATATGAAGAGCTGATTAGATTTTGGTTACAATTGGTCAACCGGAAGTACCATCATTTGAAGATTTTAACAGTTTTTCTTGAAAAAACTATGTTAAATATCATTTTTTCACATTTAATGTTATAAATATTAAAGAATATTTTATTCTCTATACGATTTGACTGTATTTTATACTTAATATTAAATGGATGTAGAGTTAAAAAATTGTAAAGAAATTAAATTTCATAAAGTAGCTATAGCTATGAAAACAGCTACTGTATTAAGAAAATTCTGATTGAAAGATGTCAGTGTCAAGTGAAATTGACATAGTGTGTTTGTCTTACAATTTTATTGGAAATATAGGATCTCTTGCTTTCTGTATGAAATTTGTATAAAATATATACAACTGCTTTAAGGTAATGTACAAGAAATAATAATAATAAATCTTTTATTTCTGCAGATACATTACACTGTATATAGAAAACGACACAAAATAATAATTTAAGACATAAATTTTCTGTATGAAATTTGCATAAAATACATGCAGCTGCCGGAAGGTAATGTACAAGAAATAGAATATTTAGCAAGGAACTTTCCGTATGAAATTTGTACAAAATACATAGAACTGACGGAAGGTAATGTGCTGGCCACATCAGATTTTTTTACTGTGAACTGATATGACAACTGTCATATATGACACATAAGTCACTGTTTTTTTCGACTTACATTTAAGTGCTACTTACGTCTCACATTTTGACATTTTTGCGTGGTGCAACAGTTTACGGTGGAACTTAGGAATAAGTCACGACTTAAGTCTTAAGTTGCTCTGGAGAAACCGTTCATATGAGTCAGTGTATCATCGTTGGGAGTAAGAAGTATTAACAGTAGTAGTCATCTTTTTCGAAGGAGACCCCCTCGTGTTACACCATGCCTTGTAGTGAAGTTGAATCCTACAGCCTACAGGCCTTCTTGACAAACTGATCATATGTTTGCACCATAATGTCGACTCAAACGTACATACAGAAATCTACAATATTGTTACAGTTTCAAATACGATTACCTACTTGTTTCGTGGCCGACTCGTACTAGTACAATGTACAATAAGATTCAGATTCCTTTAATCCTTGAGACAACCTTTGATGACCAAGTAACCAAGACGACAAAGGAGTTGCTCCAATTTAATTAGCACAACATAGGTTTAAGGCGAACAACTGTTATTATAGCCCAGAATTTATTTAACTTTCCATGTAATTTCATTTTAATGAAAGCCTGTATGTGAAATTTTTATGTTGCGTTTGTTGGGGGATGAAATTTATGTAGAGAAATTTGTAATACAAACGAGAGGCATTGTAGTAGCACTGGAGGTTTATTGTGTTGTATAAAAGCCATTAAATTTGAATTAATTGTATCTTTCTTTTCGCGTTACAAAGAGTTGAATGACGGACAGGCAAACCATTTTTAAAAAAGAGATTGACAGAATTGATGGGCCCACCCTTTTTAATTAATAAGAAGAAAGCGTTCCGAGTGAATCAATACATAAATATGTCATCATCATCACTGGTTTTTACAATGAGTGTGATAGTTATTTTAGGCATATTATAGTTGCTACGAAATAACAAAAATAATAATAATAATAATAATAATAATAATTATTATTATTATTATTATTGTAACGTGTGAGCCCCGCTGCTGCGCTGAACAAGCATCTAAGTATTGGCGACTAAAATTAACGTGAATCCCTCAAGCGGACGATATTTGCAACTATTGAAAATGGTATTCTGTTATTCAACTTTACAGTAAATATATATATATATATATGCTCCCGTATTATATATATATATATATGCTCCCGTATTATATATATATATATATATATATATATATATATATATATATATATATATATATATATATATATATATTGCATTGGATTCCTTGCCGGTTTCTTGTTTGTCTTTTTGTTTTAAAATACATATGTTACTTTGCAATATGAGCAAAGAACGAAAAAATATTAACGTCAATTGCTGCGTTTATGGCTGTCATTCTCAGGGTACTAAGAAATTATCTGTCCCAAAAATTGGGAGAGGACGAGTGACATCCAAAATAAATTTGGTAAAATGGAGTCTATCGACAAAAGTGAGGGCTGGATTAGGAAAATAAAAACTAGGAAATATGTAACGAATCATAAGTGGATAACAAAAATGAAAAGTATTCTATTATTTCCTGACCGATTCATGAGTAAAATAATACACTTTTCACTTAATGTGTAGCATTCAATATATTTCTTACACTTGTAATTAAAACAATTTGAAAGATATTTGACATTAGTTCCATTTTAATTTCCTTAACTAAGTAAAGTAAATACATATTTATTTAACATCCATGAATAATATATGGTAATACTTTACTATCTTGTGCAAAATATTAAGACAGCTGTAATGTGTTTGCACTGGCCACTATGGCCAGCTATACAAGAGCATTTTGTAAATAATCAACTCATGAGGATGTGACGTTACAGCACTTGTTTAAACACAACCCATTAAAATAACAACCCACGATTCAACAATTCTCCCCCTTCTATAAAACTTGGAGAAGAATTTGTTGCCTCCAAATAAGTAAACATTTCCTTAGATATAAGTCTAAGATAACTTTCTTCGAATGTCATTATAATTTAAGTACGTGCACAAAATTATTACTAACACTATTTATAAAAAGTTTAATGAATTTGTTAGTATACTTCAAAACGAATGTTGGTTATACAATGTTTCTGTATGCGATACAATACCATTTTCAGAGCACGTGTATGCTACAACACTAGCGCCGCCATCGGTAGTTTTAGTCGCCAATAACGATGACGTAATCGCGTTAGCAGCCTTGCGACGTAAACAAGCGAGTCGCGACGTGTTTAATTACTTCCAATCGCCTGAACCTTTTGTGTTCATTGATATTATGCGATCGAACATTCTAGGTCTCTCTGGAAGTTAATGGCAGCTATATAAAAGGAACGCAGCTGTGCTCGGAAGTAAGTTAGTTACATACAAAGTCATAGAGACATTCACATGGAGTGTTAGTTAGTAGCACAGCAGTATCGTAGTGAGCGTATGCAGTTGGTGTCGAGTAGGTACTCGGGAAGTTACTGGTATATTGGGATAGCTGTGGAAGTGAATACTCGGTAGGGTTGAGGAGTATTGTGAAGCTAGGTATACAAGGACAGTAACAACGAGTTGGAGAGGATACTCGGCATTAGTGTTGAAGAATTGTGGCATAGGGACAGTCGTTGATACTGAGGCTGTGGAAGGAGAAAGTTAGTTACATAAATAGACACACAGTGAGGTGAAAGGTGTGACTTCTGTCCGAGCAATTGAATATACAGACGCTGTTGAGTCAGTTGAGTTTATATTCGCTGTGGAGGTCGGTAGGCGGACAGTTGAACGTGGTATAAGTATATAAGGTGCGTTCGGTAAATGAGTTCTATTCACACTTTTCACTCTACGCACTCCTAACATCGTTCGGTAATTACTTGGAGTGATACGCGTCTTAAAATGGAGCGTTCGGCAAATGCAGGATGGAGTCAAGTGGAGTGAAAAGTGTTAACTCCATCAGCCCAACCTCGAAATGCAAGCGTACATGGAGTGAATACGCGGAAATATTACGTTTTCAATGTTTAACCTCAAATTTTATAAATTTCAAGAGAATATGATCGCCTATTTTCTATCTAAGTGTAATTAATAACACTGGTGAGTGTAATAATAGCACAAATACGAATTTTCTACTTTTTCTTATATCATACTTTCTTCAGAATCATTAAAAAATAATTATTTTGCAAACTAAATAACTTGTGAATGATTCGTTGTTTTTTTAAGCAGTAAAACAAGTCAAAAAGGAGGTTATGATATTCGTGCGCCAAAATTTTAACTCTATTCGTTCGGTTAATAACAAATAATGGAGTGTACCTTGTTTCCTCGATACACTCCAACTCCAGCGCTGCTCCCACTCCACTCTAACACCGCTCCGTAAATACTCCAACTCCGTATGATTTACCGAACGCACCTATAGTGATATAAATATCGCGTAAACAGTCTACAGGAGTCTGCAACAGACCGGCTGTCTAAGATTGGAACGCGTAGTGAAATAAATAATTAGTAATATCGTGGAAATAAATAGTAGTGTTAATTGGTTAAATAAATAAATAGTGTTAGTGTTTTCTAGTTTTAGTCTTAATTAGTTTTTAATAATTGTTTAATATTAGTAATAATTTTCATTATAGTTCAATAAACCTTTATTTTAATTAATAATAATTGTCTAATATTTACACTTCACCCAAATAAATTAAATTTAAAAAAACGTTACATTATATTATTATTTAAAGGTAGGGATGATGAGAAATAATTGGAGATGTAGTCATGGTAAACAGTGTTTATTAAATAGTCATTTAACTAACTTTTCTACGTTTCGCTTCCAAATGAATCAACATCAGGGATAATTAATGTACAGTTGGAAAAAAAACATTACATTACAAAATCAAAAATTGTAAGGATGAAAATGTCGTCAAAAAGTATCAGAGATAATAAAGTACGTGCATACATCCAGAAACATAAAACTTTGCCATTCGTTCGCGTTGTCGAAGGTTTATTTATATGCGTTCGTGAAGTGTAGACGATCGTTTGCAACAAATTAAGTGTGGTTCGAATAACGAGCAGTGCCAACGAACGTTTTCCATCGCTGTCGGTAATAATAAAAAGATCAAAAGAAAATGTTAGCCCCGGCCACGAATGTCTGGAAAGGTTGTTATTTGTAAATATATGTATCTAAGTATTGTTATTCACTCGTCAGATGTGTCATGCTACCCAGAAACGTTTCCGAGATTGTCTGCGCACGAACAGTGTAACAACACAAGGGGGGGAGGGGCTATGCGGAATAAGGTGATAATAATACTGATACACGCTAATCATCCAAGCGTCCACCAGTTAGTTAAAGAGTAACATCGTTGGGAAAAAGAAAACAGTAATCATCAGCTTTTTTAGACCCACCCCCCCTCGTGTTACATAATATAAAATTGTCAATTGTCAACATAATTTACTAGGCCTGTTGTATCGCCCATAACATTGACTTGGACGGAGAGGACGCAATGGAGTCCTGCACTCTCATTTTTTTATTATTTTAAATGAAAGTTCTTTGTAGCAATTCGTAGTATTAAAAAGTCTTAATTATTTTGGTTTAACTGCATTTGATTTTTAATGTCGCCGTGATGTCATGTTGACATTAAAAATCAAATGCAGTTAAACCAAAATAATTAAGACTTTTTAATGCTACGAATTGCTTCAAAATTTTTACAGAGGAGGCACGTCATCAAAACATTACAAAATGAAAAAAAATTGTAGCAATGGCAGAGTGATGTGTATGTTTAGCAAAACGCAGAAAATAAATACGTTCTCCCGTTCCTCCGTCAATAAAAAACCGTCCACAAAATACTAGCAGCGAAGTGGCTTAATTAAATTTTATTTTTCCCGAGAATAGCTCAGTTTAGAGCTGCTGATGTTGTTTTAACCAAGTCTTTTCTCGTTCCTCTTCATTAAGGCGGCTACACACACTCCGGTTTTACCTTGAGGCGCCATTTTGAGAGCTACCTTAAACTAGAGATACTCTCATACTCTCCGGCAGGCCTTACGGTATATCTTGAGGTATGTAAATTTTCAGTAATTATCTTGGGATTATGACGAAGAGTTTGGTTGGTCGCCTGATTTTAAAAACGAGATTCGCGCGTCTGCTGCGGTCATCGGTGAAAGATTATGAACTGTCACGTTATTATAGAACCTAACAAAAAAAATTACAATTTTATGTTTCATGAATTTGTTTAATTCTAATAATATCTAGTAATATTAACAATATTAATGTATGTATAATTAAATCAATTTGTAATATTTATTAATTAAATTAATAATATTAAGTAATTAAAACAAACAAACACTAGCGCCATCCGCCGTCATACTTTGTGGCATAATATTGTCAAACTGTTTCAATGTTCTATAATTTATTAGGAAAAAAATGCTTATTATTTATGTTATTTATGCTTAATAAAATTTCTTCGTGAATATAATGTATATAAGTTTATATATAAAAATATTTCAGCTATGCAAACATGAAAAAATCTGTTCTCACTAGAACTAACAGTTTGTCGACCACTGGAAGTACCAGCTACGTCACGTAAGAAATTCTTAACTTTAAAAATTCATATCTCGCTTATTACGTAAAATTTTTAAGTCGCGTTTGCACTAAAATTCTTATTTCATCCTGTTCTTACAGATTTTTTTTTTTAAATGGTGCAGGACCCTATTATATGAGGATGGTTGACTGCACACTACACCGCCTCAAGGTCGGTAAAAACAATCATTCACACGCCCTGGCCGATCTGGGAAAGGGCTTCGCCTTTCGGCGAACGAACAGGTATTCGATTTGATATCCTTTAGGCTTTGGCCTCAAGGTAAATCTTGCTACATACACAGGTTTACCCAACGACCAAATATAACTAGACAAAACTTCATTTCGTTTGTTTTGATTTCTGCTGGCCAGACAGAGACACTAGAGATAGAGTTATGTCCTGTCTAGTCCGAGTATTTCTCACTAGAGGTCACTACTGAGGCCACGTAGAGTATCAGCGTCTTGTTTGTTCGTTGCTCACTAGAGGCGCAAGTGTTCTTAGTTAAAATTTCGTGGTGAACATTTAAGGTTAACATTGAATAATTTAGAACGTTTTATATTAAAGAAAGAGACGGGGACAATCTATAACCAACGAATACAATGCGTGGCCTATGCAGACGATCTTACTTTGATAACAAGAACAAAGGCCACTATGAAAGAAGCAGTTGAGAAACTAGCAGGCACGGCGAAAGAATATGGTTTAAGAATCAACAAAACAAAAACAAAATACATGAGTATGAATGATGAGACCGAGATAAGGGAGACCCGTTTACAAATGACTACGGCAACAGGGGACATATATAACTTCGAAAATGTTAGTACTTTTTGCTATCTGGGAGTAACCATAACGAAAAAAGGGGAAGAAGAAGAAGAAATAAATGAGAGAATAACAAAAGGAAACAAATGTATGGGATCGTTAATGAAAGTACTTAGAAATAAGAACATCTCGTGTAAAATTAAGTTACGAATATACAAAGCAGTGATCAGACCTGTTGTCACGTACGGGAGTGAACTATGGACAATTAATATGAAACAACAAAAACAAGTAGCAATATGGGAAAGGAAAGTATTGAGAATTATACTGGGAGGAAAAAAAGAAGGAGAGGTATGGTTTAGAAGAACGAATGAAGAAGTAAAAAAAATATTTGGGGAACCGTCAATCATCGGTTTTGTTAAAGCTCAACGACTGCGATGGTTAGGTCACATCCAAAGACTACCAGAACACAGAATTCCAAAAACGTTACTCAGGAGAAGAGACGCGAAACGCAAGAAAGGACGCCCACTAACCAAATGGCTACAACAGCTGAACAGGACCTTAGTGAAATGGGAGAAAAAACTTGGAGGAGGACCGCCGCGGACAAAAAGAAGTGGAAGCGATTGTGCAACCAAGCCATGGGCCTTTTAGGCCTAGAGTGCTGAAATATTATTATTAATATTAAAGAAAAACCAACATGCCACTTACAAAACCACCACAACTACAAAACAAATACAAAATACACATGCTTCTACGTGGCCTCTAGTGAGCAACGTTCAAACTAAACACTAGACTATACACTGACACTCTACGTGGCCTCTAGTGAGAACTACTCGAACTGGACAAGACATATCTCTATCTCTAGTTTCTCTGTCTGGTTAGCCGAAATCAAAACATTCAGTGAAAAGGGATAGGGAATGTTTTGTCTAGTTATATTTGGTCGTTGGGTGTACCTCAAGCCGGCGCCGCCTCAAGCCAGTCCTCTCCGATAAACCGGAGCGTGTGTACCCGCCTGAAGATGAAACAAATGAGCAGCTGGGAATTGTTCGTACTTGACCACAGTGACATAAAGGAGTTTCTACTTGGTACCCCCAGTTGAACATACTCGACACTTTTCTGCTTGAATTCATAACGATTTAGAGTTTTCCAAATGAGCCATTTTTGGTCCCTTCCTTATCCATTGTAATTAAAAAATTCATTTAAAACTTAATGGTGTTTTAATATGGATTATTATACCTTTTTTACTTTTTTTAGTATTTTCGTCGCATCATCCCCAATAAATTTGTCGGAATTATCATTGTGTGAAAATTCGTCTACTTGGCAAATATCCAAGCTATAAATTCTAACCACGAACTTCTAATTCTCTTCACACAATAAATTCCAAGTACAGAAATCCTTTGCACAGTATGCTAAATATTAAAATAATATTCGTATATGCCATTAAAGTTCTTTGGTGTATTTAAATAACGCACCTAGAACTTTTGAATTTATTACAATAATTTAAACACATAAAACTTTAAATAATATACAAACTCTGGACATTAAAACGGGGAACGGTACCAAAAGGAATTTAAATGTAGAACTATCATACACAAAAAAAGAAAGTTATAAAGCTGTACTTTACCTCTTAAAATAGCAGTAAAAGTAACACATAAGTTAATATAATTATAACGGGTACCGGGTGTAACACAAAAAGCGAACCATAGGTATTTAATATGAGAAAAAGTATTTCCGTGCGCAAAAGTAGCCTATGTACTTCAAAAATAAAATATTGTAGAGAATTAAATTCTGCATCCAATGGGCTACTTGGTGTCACTTTTATCTCTCGCTAAGAGAGGTATTGAATTCATGCTAAAAATCGCATATCCAGATTTCAGTGAATAAGCACGTTTTAAGGTCCCTAGAATCCGATTATAACATTTCTACGATGTGTGTGTGTGTGTGTGTGTGTGTGCGTGCGTGCGTGCGTGCGTGCGTGCGTGCGTGCGGGCGTGCGTGCGTGCGTGCGTGCGTGCGTGCGTGTGTGCGTGTGTGTGTGTGTGTGTGTGTGTGTTGAATCCACGATTTCACAAATACTATAAGCCTGAAGACATTTTTAACTACGGATTCCTCAATCTAACAATAATGGGAAGAGTTGATTAAGTTTTAGTAACAATTGGACAACCGGAAGTAGTAGTTACAAGAAAAAACTCATTTAAATATTATTTATCGAAAATTTATGTAAATACTTATATTAAAGAACGTTAAATTCTTTATTCGATAAATATAAATTCATTATTATATCTTCTATAGATTTAGAGATAAAGAAATGCATATAAAATAATTTGATGTAAAAAATCTCGGATCAAACTACTTCAAGGCAAGAAATTCAAATGTTTGTAATTGACACATAAATGTCACTGTCAAAAATATTTGTATGCCACTGTCAAAAATATTTGTACATCATTATGAAGATTATGAAAATAAAAAAAAAGTCAACAACGTAAAAGAATATACGTAAAAAAGAATATAAAAGGAATTTGCGAAAAAATGACGATTATAAAGAAAGAGAAAAGGAAAGTAGAAAAAGAAAATTTCAGGATATTGAATATAAAGAAAATGTATGTATTGTACATAATTTATATTCAAATATCTCATAGATTTTGCAAATATATGTGAGAATTATTTTGTAGAGACATGAATATATGTATTTGTATTTAAAAATATGTTTCGTTTTATGCGTACAATCAGGCAGGTAAAATATCTGGCGAGAGATTATGTGCTGGCTACATCAGATTTTTTAAGTCAGAAATCGACATATTACAAGCCGATTGTGAATAAAATATCTTTCATATGTCCAGAAATTAATTACGACAGAAATTTTAGTAGTAATGTAGTAATCATTCCAGTTAGGAACTAGGTTACAAATTTGTCATCCGCTTATTTTATTTTATCATTCGTGAAAATTATGCTTTCTGATTATAGATCAAATATTATATCTTTAACATATTAAAATAATGTGTGTAACAGATAACAATGTTCTTGCTTGTTGTCTGCGTTCAGCTGTTCGATAATTCATTTTGTTTTACCACCCTCAAATTAGTAAATTCTTTCCGGAATTGTTTCCCAATAGCAAGAGTTTTACTGCCTCAGCATTCCGTGAGCTTTATGGATCCAATTGTTTTCAATAAGTCTTCCCAGGATTCCATCCATGTAGTACCTAATCACTGAGCTACATTCCTCGTTTTACTGAATGGCAGTTTTTCTGCCAACTTCGTGTTTTAAGCTTCTATAGATTATTCACGACTGTACAGGATAATGGCATTATCACAGTGACATGTCACGCATTATCCATGACTTCGGCTCATATTGCTGACTTACTCCAGTTTGATAGCTATAAGGAAGTCATGGATCCTGTTGTCAGATGAAATGGAATCGATTTCATTTCCTCTATTTATCGCCGACTTCTCTACTGCGCATACGCAACTGTCTCTGAAGTACAGGATAAAAAAGTTTTCATATACTCTAACCACAAAAATCATATAATTGCTCACTGCTTTTCTCTAGTGAGTATCTAATGCAAACGCGTTGTAGATGTTTTTTGGGTTTGGGAATTTCAAAGTTCAAAACTAGTTCTGAGAAAATTCTGCAATGTCCGAATTCGGGTATGGAGTGTAACGTGCACCTCAGAAGAGAGTGTTGTTTTTGCTTCGGTGCTTTGTAGCCTTACCCTCGGACCCTCGGGCTTGCCCCCTGGCTACAAGTTACACCTCTGGAAAAAAATATTGTAACGTTTTTATTTATGTGGGTGAAGTGTAAAAATCAAAGAATTATTATTAATTAAAATAAATGTTTATTAAAACGATAAATAAATATTTAAAAGATAATAACAATAACGATTACTAATTAAATACTAATTTAAGACTACGAATATAATTAACTAGTTAAACACTAACACTATTTATTTATTTAAACAATTAACATAACTATTTATGTCACTATTTATATCACGTTCAACTGTCCGACCTAACGACCTCCACAGCGTCTGTATACTCAACTGACTCAACAGCGTCTGTATATTCAACTGACTCAACAGCGTCTGTATATTCAACTGCTCGGACAGAATCATTCCTTTCACCTCACTGTACTTTTATGTAACTAACTACTGTTCTTCTGACGGACTAACTGTTCTAACTTCCACAGCTTCACTATCACCGACTGTCTTTATTGTGATAAGACGAGGGTAAGAGCAATAAATGATAAATAACTTTTTATAAACTTTTCTAAATTTTAGTTTCAATAATCATATTTTTTATTCAGTTTAGAAATTCTTATCGTATTATGATAGTCACGACATTTATTTGTTGATAATTAAGTCTAGAAAATAATTATGTATACGTGCGTGACTTTGAATGCCCTAGCCTATGCACCTTGTATCCCTAAGATAATCCTGTCCTAAAGATAGCGCTTTGTTTTAGATAGTCTAGATTAGTTCGTCGCGTCGTGAAGACTGTTGTTTTGGACATGTGGTGCGTTTTAGTTCTGGGGCGCGCGTTAAACGCCTGCCCGCTGGGTTACGGAATGTAACATGTTAGTAATTGCTTAGTTGTGTTAGTTATGTTTAGTTAATAATAATTGTAATCATGTAAATAAAACCTTTAGTTTAGTCAGTAGTCCAAGTAATGTCCATAATGTAAGAGTTCATCCAGTGTAAAGTGTAAGTATATGTGTGTTCTTCCTTCTCACAAAGTCGTGGACGCCACCCATCCAAGCGTCCACCAGTTAGAAAAAGTGTGTCATCGTTGGAGTAAGCAGTAGCAGTATTAGTATCATCATCTTCCGCACCCCCTCGTGTTACAGTATGCCACAACTCTTCAACACCACTGCCGAGTATCCAATGGGGACTTATACAATTCAAACTTTTTGGGCGCCATCTAGTGAGTAAAAATGTATTTAATAAAAAGTTATGTAGTGAGCAAGATTTAGCACGCTACTTTGACATTTATCATGTGACCCAGCACGTGATCACAACAACTGTTCCATGAAAGGAAACGTAAACATTTTTATATAATTATTTAAGTATATGATCTACTTAGTGCATACCTTGCAATTAATTCATGTTTATTTCCACTTTTCTTCAAACCCCGGCATTCTAACCATCTTTTCAACTGTAAGACGGAATGATTTCAATGTTTTTAAACAGAAAACGTGCCCCCGGTACATCATTTGTGTTAAATTCATTATTTATTTGTGTTTTTTTTTTTAGAGATATTTCAAATTCCAAAGAACACTACACTTTAGTACAAGAGATAATTAATAACATAAACTACACAAAATAACATAACCAAACTTTGCTGACTAAATAACAAATAAATTGTTGGATCAACGAGGCGAAGTGCTGAAAGGGAGAACATGCAATTGAGTCGGCCGTGGTATATCACCTCGCTTTTTCTAAAAATTTGTTGTCCTTTTCTAAATTGTGTGGAGGGAGGTCCGCCGCCGATCCGCCGCGAGTAACGTCAAATTTATAAGTTCCCATTCCATTTGCCGTTACTGTCCCCGTATACCTAGCTTCCCAATACTCCCCAAAACTACCGAGTGTCCACTTTCACAGTTATCCCAATATACCAGTAACTTCCCGAGTAGTTCACTCGGTACTAACCTGTATACGCTCACTACGATACTGCTATGCTACTAAACTCACTGACACATAATTTCTTACTGTCTATGTAACTGTGTCCGACTGTCACTGTGTAACCCTTGACTGTCTCTCTGCACACAAGTACGTCGCTTATATAGTTGTTCTAATATTTTTCTGGAACAGTCTCGAACTATATAACAATGCGTAGGTAAAGGGCTAGTTGCGTGCCATTTTTTTATTTAATATTTTTGAAGAGACGATAAAAACTTGTTACCCACTTTTTTTGGCAAAATTTTTATTAATTGGCCAGAAAAAAATTAATGAAATTTTAATATTTAAATTACCGCCGTGTATGACGTAGAATTACGCCGAACCAATGGAATCAATGAATGGTCGTAAAGCAATAACATCGGTACGTCCAATAGCAACGGCATGTGCGGGTAATTTAAACATGACAGATCATCTGTTTAACGGTTGAATAATAGTTTGGAGGTTAATATTTTCGTTTGCCATTTTAATCTTATATGAGTATAATATAAGTTAAAATCCTTCAAAATCCTGCTTAACAAATCGAAATACGTAATAAAAGTAACAGAAACCACGCAAATTGTAAATAATAAAGAAGAAAGGTAGTGACAGAAAAATGAACTAATGTCATAATCAAATTAAAACTCGCACTCGCTCGCCATCTACAGGTTACATTCTTAAATATGCATCCCTTTCTCCAGTTCAAAATAATGACGTCAAAGAAAATCTTCTTAATTTATTAAAAAACATAAGTTTTTTAAAAATTTTTTTATATTTTTTCAGTACCACGCAAGTAGCCTTTTACGCTTATCTCCCCCTTGTTTACCTAACTGCCCGCGTCGCCTACCTACCGCGCGCTGCACTGTGTTATCGATCGCCTACCTAGGCTCCTCCCACCTACTAGAACGCTTCTGTTCATAGGCGTCGGTTCGCACGCGCTGGCCGGGGCTCGCGGACCAACCCTCTCACGTTACAATATTCTCTCTCCTGTTGTATAATCCAATAATTTAAATTATTTCCAATATATATGTTATACTCTTTCTCTTAAACTTGCTTTTCAACTCTTCAGATTAAACTGAAAATTCTATGCAGTATACATATAATGAAACATGAAGATTGAAATGAAATTGTATGTGAATAATTCATGTCCTCATATCACCGGTGATATATGAACGTAAACAATACATGCAACTACGCACGAATAATATGGAAATGTAGAATGAAAAAACAAACTTACCTGAACATATTAAAATATTCCCTGCGAATATTTTTGAAAAATATTGACACAAAACATGAAAAGCAGAAAATGTTTTTCCTTTTTAATGTTTTATTATTTGCTTATAATACGAGTACAATCCAATATATTTGGCAATACAATGTACAATATGGCGTTATGGGGATGAATAGAAATTATTATGCTCTGTTCCATTTAATCCTTTCAGTAGATGGCACTGGCAACAGCGCAAACTTGTCTCTTGTCTCTAATTTCAGCCAGTCAGAGAGATCAAAACTATTCCCTATGCTCCGTAATACTGAAAGGCTTAAGTGGAACAAGGTATAAGTAAGTTTATATCGAAGTCCTTAATCGGATTTCTAATCCAATCGGATTTAAATAAATCCTAAATCTTGACCGTTTATACCAGAAAAATTTAAAGTGACATAGCAGTATATACTCTGTTCCATTTAAGCCATTCAGCATATGGAACTGGCAACAGCGCAAACTTGATGTAGCCGAAATTACATTGGGTAAACATGTCTCTTGTCTTCAATTTCAGCCAATCAGAGAGGTCAAAACTACTCCCTATGGTCTGCAATACTGAATGGCTTAAATGGAACAAGGTATAGACCGCGTAGATCATTATTGACTAGTATTCATTTTGACTTTTGACAATAATTTTTCTTTCCAGGATTAATTTTAAAAAAATATACTGTTTCTTGTTGCGTCCACGGATTTCTCATTGCTCTTCTAATAATTATGCTTATCGTTGGCATCACGTTGACATATATTAACTGTCAAACTATGAAAGATGAATAAATTACTCTGCGTTTTTTTTTTCATTGTTTCAGTACCTACTATTGAATATTTTGTTAAATCGCTGTTTATATCGTGAAAGTAATTCGAATTTAATACTATGTTCTGTAAGTCAACCAGAAAACCTGTATCTTGATTGCTGGTACACCATGGTTCCTGAATATTTTCATCTATTTTGGAACAGATTGACATTAATTCATATGACATTTAAAATTGACACAACCTAACAAAAATACAAATTAACTAAATAAATGATAACGTTGAATAATGCCAATAAAAATAACGCAATCACCAATATCTCAAATATAAATAATGTTTTCACACTTACATCTATAATAATTTTTAGTAATACCACTAAAAATGCGGTTTAGAAATTTGACACTGACGGATATCGTTTGATTTTGTTATGAACCAGGATTATTTCGTGGTTGCCGTGGTTCGACTTTTTACCAACTTTTTTCAGGAACCGCGTTCCAAATAGAAACCGGTAAATAATTTCAGGACTTACGGAACACAAAACCGTAAATCTGGTCGAACCGGTTGCATTACGGAACATACTATAAGTACTAATCTCATTGGTAAAGTCAATCTAGAATTCGATTCTTAATCCAATCCAGATCGTTTACATCGTTTTCTTAAATACGTTGTCTAATCATATATCCTCTTAAATTCGAATAAGGACGTCGATATAAACATACTCATTGATAATATTCCTTTAAAAATCAATTCGCTTATTTAATAGACCATCCACCACGTTACACAAATCCTTTGAATATCAATTCATCTATTTGATGGACCGTCCAACTTTTTATAGGAAACATAATTCCTTTCAAAAGTGACCACCCAATTGATATATCGTCCAACTCTTTGCAGGGCACACAATTCGCTTTAAAACTAGTTCACACATCTCATCTGACGTGATATACCGTCCAGCTATTTACAAGACAAGCAATATTTGGAACTCTGCGCAATACGCAAATGCAACGAAAATTAGAATATTCAATTATAATGTTCAACTTGTACTGTCATACCGTTGCGAAACATGAAAACAACAAAAATTATTACGCAGAAACTACAAGTCTTTGTAAACAAATGTTTACGCGGATTTCTAAAGATATTTTGGTCGAATACAATTTCCATTTGGGATCTGTGGACTCGCACGAACCAAATCCTATTCTTAGTAAAATCAGAGAACCTCCACCTATTAGCAAGATAGCCTTGGTATGGAATCCTCAAGAATACCGCTCAAAGAGACCACTAAACACCTGGCGAAGAACTACTTTTAATGATATAAGCTAAACAGTGGAAAAGCCTAGAAAGAAATTAAACATCTGGCTAAAAACGGAGATGAATAATACATACAGGGAGTTAAAAAACAAGCGCATATACTCATTTATAGGATATGGTATATATTTTTTAGGCCCTTTTGATAGAGATTTTTTTCTGAATTCAACCATGTATACATTTTATATCCTTACATTACAAAAATATTAAGTAAAAAGCAATTGAAATTTAAATAAATTTTATTTTTATAGTTATTTAGTAGGCTATGTATGAAAAACATAACTGCTATCTGTCAATTTAGTGCATAATTCCTATTCTTGCTATTTATAAAGATATAAACAAATATTTATGTTTCGTTTTAATTTTTTCATGCATAGCTTACTGAAAAATAATTATAAAAATAAAATTTATTTAAATTTCAATTGCATTTTTACCTCTCGCTAAGAGAGGTATTGAATTTATGCTAAAAATCGCATATTCAGATTTTAGTGAATAAGCACGTTTTAAGGTCCCTAGAATCCGATTATAACATTTTTACGATGATGTCCGTATGTGTGTGTGGATATTGGATCCACGATTTCTCAAATTCTATAAGACTTAAGACATTTTTAACTACGGATTCCTCAATCTAACAATAATGGGAAGAGTTGATTAAGTTTTGGTAACAATTGGACAACCGGAAGTAGTAGTTACAAGAAAAAAAATCATCTAAATATTATTTATCGAAATTTTAGGTAAATACTTATATTAAAGAACGATATTCGATAAATATAAATTCATTATTAGATTTAGAGATAAAGAAATACATATCAAATAATTTGATGTAAAAATTCTCAGATCAAACTACTTCAAGGCAAGAAATTCAAATGTTTGTAATTGACACATAAATGTCACTGTCAAAAATATTTGTATGCCACTGTCAAAAATATTTGTACATCATTATGAAGATTAAAAAAAGTCAACAACGCAAAAGAATATACGTAAAAAAGGATATAAAAGGAATTTGCGAAAAAATGACGAATACAAAGAAAAAGAAAAGGAAAGTAGAAAAAGAAAATTTCAGGATATTAAATATAAAGAAAATGTATGTATTGTACACAATTTATATTAAAATATCCCATAGATTTTGCAAATATATGTGAGAATTATTTTGTAGTGAGACATGAATATATATGTATTTGTATTTAAAAATATTTTTCGTTTAATGCGTACAACCAGGTAAAATATCTCGCGAGAGATTATGTTCTGGCCACATCAGATTTTTCTCATTAATTTTATAATGTAAGAATATAAAAACCAAAGAGTAATACAGGGATGTCCTCCGTCGCCTACGTGATGCTGTGTGGCGCAAGAGACCGGAGTTGTGGTCAACAGGAAATTGGCGCCTCCGTCACGACAATGCTTCAGCACATTCCTCGCACTTGATTCAGACTTTTTTTGCCAAAGAACAAGACTCCTGTGGTTCAATAGGCTCCTTACTCTCCTGATGTGGCCCTCTGCGACTTCTGCCTGTTCCCCAAACTCAAGAGGCCATTGAAAGGAACGCGATTTCAGACAAGAGAGGATATTTGACTTTGAAGGTGGTTAGGTTTCCAACAGAGCTGGGCAATAACTACTTTAGTAACTTAGTTACTAACTAGTTACTTTTACGGTAACTTAGTTACTTTTTAAAATATTGTAACCGTAACTTAACTTGCTGCGGAAAAGTAGTTGGTAACTTTACGGTTTTTAGTTACTAGTTACTTGAGTAAGTTACTGAGTGGGAGTGTTGTACGCAGCATCGCGTTCGCGTCGCGTCCTGCAATCGAACAATTCAATGTATTTAAAATATCGCGTTGCATCTAGCGTTCCTACAGCGCCTTTGGAGAGTCACGTTCAATTCAATCTGGATTAAAAATTTTCTTTGGAGTGCATAGATGCTACCTGAAAGTAGCATCTATGCACGATTAAATTTTTTTTGTGGTGCATAGATGGTACCTGAAAGTAGCATTTATGCACATCATCATATTTAATAATACTGTGGAACATACTTATTCGAATTTCAGAACAAAAAAGATATGTTAATTTTTTTTGCAACACCTCATTGTCATTACTACCAGGCAATCAATATTTTCCGATAATAATTTCTCGACAACAAATTTTCTTTCATACGATCTATTTTTCTTACGATCATTTTTTTCGCTATCAATCAACTGGAAATAAATGTTATAGAACGTCCCACTTCCTTACAGGACAAACTGTTGTCCAAATATTTACAGAAATTGGATATTCTGTGGCTTGTAATATACGAGATACTTATCTAAATATCTTCCTTGTTTCAGACTCAGTTACGGTAACCTACTTCCGAGGCCTCCCCGTGATGACGGTCCCGTTGCCAAGTCGTCGGGAACGATGTCGGTTCACGCTGCGCCCTATCGCAGACACAGTGGGCGACTTCCTGACGATGCTGAGGCGTGAAGACCGAGGCATCGACCGAGCGGCTGTCCTCGCTAAAGATGGCACTAGGATAGCCCAGAGTAACACTTTGGAAGTCCTGCTCGATGATGACTTTACGCTGGTTGTCAACGACACTTATTATCAGGTAGAAATGAAATTAACATAACATATTCATATACATACGCAAATCTATTAGGCTTGATTTACATTAGCGGTACAATAACGGTACGATACTTCTTATGGTCCAATGTATTTTAATGGACCCATTTACATCTACGTCCTCAGTACGATGACGGCCCAGTGATATTTACTGATTTACATTAGTGATACGACCAGGGTACAGTATAGTTTTGTTTCTATTGAAAAAATATTGTATTGGGATTTTCAAATAAGAAAACGCTAACTAGCGGCGAATATTAGAACTAGAAACAGTGGTACACATTTGACATTTACATGAATCTATACTCTATCCGTTTTAACTATAGACTAGATGGCGTATCGAGCGCGGCCGGTTTTACATTTATTAAGTACAAAATTCAAATTTTGGCGCCATTCCTGGATTTAAAAAATTCTTTCTAATTGACATTTTTTAGTAATTTTGTCTTGTACGCATATACTTATAATCTCCGTACCTTTCTCTACATTTCGGCGAAAAGGGCATGCATAAATGAAAACCACATTATTCAAATAAATTTTAAAGAAAACGTAAAATAAAAATATAATTCACCTTTGAAATATAAATATTTACACTCTAAAATATATACATTATATGTATAAACTATATACACCGTAAAATATGAACAAAATAATGTTCTAAACTAATTTCTTTGTACCTGGGGTGATCCGAATGACCCGTTTTCCTCATGTTCTTTTATAGCTTTCCAAATATTACATCGTCCTATGCCCAGTTCTGATGCCACAATTTGGACACTTTCTAGTTTGGAATATACATTCCTGGCACGATATGTGCAGTATAAATTATACGCCAAATTTTTTTGCCCGCTTCGGAGGGCCTTTCCTTTTGGATATTTTAAAACATTAGCGGAGCCAGGTTCAGGATTTTTATCCATAATATTAACGAAGAGAACAATAACAAAACTAACGAACTACTAACTAAAAACTAAGAAAACGTGCACAATGAAAACTATGTAATATGAAATATAACGACAAAATACTATGAAAATTATATAAACGAAGAAAACAAACAAACAGAACTGAACAAAAATTGATAATATGTAATAAATCGTGTACTATTAACTTTGTTGACATTTATATATTTTATGTCAGACGGCAAAATAATTGATACAGTTGTCAAGCAAATTTAAATTTCGCGTCAATTATTTTACTGTGTAAACTCGGTTCACGTTTGAACCAATCAGAGAGCTAGAATCTTAAGCCCTGCCCTATCTCACCCAACGCTCTATAGTTAAAACGGATAGAGTATACAACCATATGACTACAAAAACTCTATTATACATACTTGAATTATAAATAAAAAATACTAATAAATGAGAAAATATTAAGAAAACTAAAGAAACACAATTGACAGTAATGCTACGCTGACAAATGTCAACAAAAAGTGTACCATTGTTTAATGCGATCAGCGCCATCTCTTGATACTTGAAAATCCCAATATCATAGTAACAGCGTAGTATTTCCATGCAAGGGGTAGTGGAAGGTTGCGTTTGAAGAGTATTTGCATTTTAAGTTGACGTTCATGCCAAAATCAGCCAAGTGAAAGTAAACATATGCTAGTAGGTGATTGACATTTGACATGTTTTTGACTTTTTCATATTTGTCTCTTAGTTAAACCAAAATGTATTTAAAATGAGCTAGAAATAAGAAATGATTATACATATACATTTATTGAACAAAAGTTCTCTGCTTATAACAAAAACGTGAAATATACACTACAGATTATTACAGAAAGTAAATAAAAAATAGTATCGTTTTGTAAAATTTTCTGGATTTTCTTCAGTTTCTTCTTCTTCTTTGACAAGAGTAAGGACAGTTATAGCCAAGTCGGTATTTGAGAAATTTTTAAACATTGCACGACATTTTCTATTTTTGATAGAAACATGACATATGCACCACAAACTGTCATAATACATAAAAGACATAACTATATTGTCATGGTATTTTATTATGTTCGTATCGTCGTGGTACCGTCTAGTGTAAATGCCTCGTGTAATTGACATACCGTCACTGTACCATTATTGTACCGTCATCGTACCGTCATTGTACCGCTAATGTAAATCAAGCCTTATAGTCCATTCATTAGAGACATAAAAAAGCTGCTTCGATGCAAAAGGTTGAGGAGTTTTGAAACTTGGCAGGAGCGTAGACTTGGGGCTCTAAGTATGACGCTAAGTTTGTGTCCTCGAGGGACCGCCGCTCGCGCCACCATATTGAAAAATGGCGGCCGAGGTCAGTTTTCTGGCAATATTTTCTTTCCAGTATTTTCTAGGCAAAAAATTGTTATAAAAATTGTAGCTTGCAATTTTTTATACATATTTAATCCAATAGCTTTTACTAATTATAACAGTTTGAATTCGTCGGGGCATGGAATTAAATAATATTTCGTTGATTTTTAAATAATTTTGTCAACGATTTCCTACAAATTTTCATTTTTTCATCCACCATTCTGACATAATTAAATATAGGATAACGCGGTTTAAATCTTTAGATTTGGCATGAAATTCTATTTCTTATCATGTATTACACAATTTTTACCGGTGAGCGGTTTGCGAGTTAGTAGCAACTTAAACTCACATTAAATTCTTCTAATATATTAAATATCTGAAAATCGGCTCATTTCTCATTTTTTCATCCAAAATTTCGACATGGTTAAAAATAAACAATATTACGTATTTAATGCGTATGGAAGTGGTTGATGAAAAAATGAGATATGGGCCGATTTGCAGATGTTTAATATATGTATTAGAAGAATTTCATGTGAGTTTAAGTTGTTAGTAACTCACAAACCGCTCACCGGTAAAAATCGTGTAATACATGATATGAAAGAAGATTTCATGTTGAATTCAAATTTTCAAACTGCGTTATTATATCTTTAAACATGTCAGAGTGGTGAATAAAAATATGAAAATTTATAGGAAATAGTTGACATTTTTTTTTAATTTTTCGAAATATTACTTACACCTTGTTCCATTTAAGCCATTCAGTATTGTGGAGCATAGGGAATAGTTTTGACCTCTCTGATTGATTGAAATTGGAGATAAGAGACAAGTTTGCCCAATGTAATTTCGGCTACTTCAGATTTGCGCTGTTGCCAGTGCCATCTACTTATTGGCTTAAATGGTACAGAGCTTAGTTCGATACCACGACGAATGCAAACTGAAGTAGTAAAAGCTATTAGATTAAATATAAAATGCATAATGTAACATGGAACGTCCGTCGTCGCCGCCGCCGTAAGCGAGTGTCTATTTATGGTGACGTAATCGCGCTAGCAGCCGGGCGACGTAAACAGACGAGTCGCGACATATTTAATTACTTCCGGTCGCCTGAACCTTTTGTGTTCATCGTTATTATGCGGTCGAATATTCTAGAGCCCTCTGGAAGTTAATAGCAGCTGTATAAAAGGGACGCAGCTATGCTCGGGAGTTAGTTAGTTGAAGAGACATATAGAGACATTCACATAGAGTGTTAGTGAAGCACAGCAGTATCGTGGTGAGCGTATGCAATATAGTGTCGAGTGGAGGACTCGGGAAGTTACTGGTTAACTTGGGATAGCTGTGGATGTGAATACTCGGTAGTGTTGACGAGTATTGGGTAACTATAGTATGCAAGGACAGTAAATACTCGGTAGTGTTGAAGAGTATTGGGAAGCTAGGTATACGACAAGTGGAAGTGGATACTCGGCAGTAGTGGTGAAGAATTGTGGCATACAGATAGTCGGTGATACTGAGGCTGTGGAAGTTAGACAGAGAGTTACATAAATAGACAGATAGTGTAGGGAAAGAGGTGACTTCTGTCCGAGCAGTTGAATATTCAGACGCTGTTGAGTCACTTGAGTATATAGACGCTGTGGAGGTCGGTAGGCAGACAGTTGAACGTGATATTAGTATATAGTATATAGTGATATATATACAATAAATTAAAAATGCATATCTAGTAATTTTTGAGTCGAGATTGCACTAAAAATCAGCAGAAAAAAATAATAGAACCCCATTCATGTCACTTCATGTTCACTTCTTGTGAAATGAGAAGAATTCGTATTCGTATCAGATTCGTTCAAT
This sequence comes from Harpalus rubripes, assembly GCA_963082715.1. NCBI lineage: Eukaryota > Metazoa > Arthropoda > Insecta > Coleoptera > Carabidae > Harpalus > Harpalus rubripes. The sequence goes on along the minus strand of OY720460.1, from coordinate 10,005,323 downwards.
TTGCTGTTGGGTTAGTTTAGCTGACGTCATACAGGATCAATTTATCTCAGACTAGTTGAATTTAGGTTGAGCAGATTCATTTTATGTAGGGCTACAAATAATAGACTGTTCTATTCTCACTTCCTATATATGAATTCCTCTTTCTTATAGTATATTTTCCCTTCAGGTAAAAACCCCTAAACAAGAAAAACTATCGACTGAAGACCTCCATCGATTAGGCGACGTCCGCAATCTCGTTAATCAACTCTACGAAGCCTTGAATGTTCGCGAACACCAGATGAAGAAAGAGCGGGCACTTCAGCTTGAGTTAGAGCAACTGAGGCACGAGTTGCAGCCTTTGGAGGCACGGAGAGAAAGACTTGAAGCCCTTGCTGCACGCAGAGGGAACTTCTTAGCTTGGGCAGGGCTTGGCTTGATGTCCGTGCAGTTTGGAATCCTCGCTAGATTAACTTGGTGGGAATACAGTTGGGATATCATGGAACCTGTTACGTACTTTGTGACGTATGGGACAGCAATGGCGGGGTACGCATATTTTGTACTTACAAAAGAGGTAAGGACATCATTATCCATTGATTTATAGAAATAGTAAAAAATATCAAATATACTAAGTTAAAAAAAGTACAGCCCGCCCACTCACCTGACATGTGGCGTAAGATGCGCAATGATTCATAGACTGTGGTGGGGGTGAAATATAAGAAGAGTCTATTCGTCAGAACGCCGAGGATCCTGAAGCAGCACGATGTATGTTCCAAGCGCCCGCAAAACCCGGGTCATTATATTAGTTTTTGAAATAAATTTAAATAAATAAGTATAAGGACTCGAGTTTGTTCTTTAGATATTGTTTTTGTCAGGATTTAAAATAAAAAATGAGTCTAATTTTCCACTCATCATGTATTTTCGGGGTCCTCGTCGCTCTGACGACTAGACTACTCCAACGACCACAAATATACTAGACAAAACATGCCCTCTACGTTACTATTGTTTATTATGTTCTCGGCTGGACGGAAAAGGACAACTAGAGATAGAGATATATAAAGTCTACTCTAAAGTTTGTCGAGAGATGTCTCTACGGTCCATACAATGTATTTGTGACATTTTGCTCCTTTGTTTGGTTGTTGAAAAGTCGTTCGGGCCTCGATTTTGTAACTTTAAATTCTGACTGATTTCAAATTCTGTCAGAATTGGGTTAACCCGCTACAAATTCTACTGCTCCAGACTAGTAGAATTTAAAATCTATCCGGAGAAAGAATTGGAGAAATGGGTAAAAATCGAGGGTCGCTTGTTCAAAATTTTCTGGTTTCGTTGTACTCTATAAATCTGATTTTTTCAAGTTTTCAAATAAAATAATTATATACAATTCGTGTTACCCTTTCTTAATACAATAACAATTTGTTTAATGCATTTTATAATTGGTTTTCGTTAATAATAATTCAAATGTTACAAATATAGTACAGTTCATTTTAATAAAACAAGCAGTGACATCTAGCGAATCCCTCCGTGAGAGGACTTAACGTATATCTATCCTTAGTTGTCTCTTTCTGTCCAACCGAAAACAAAACAAATGCTATGAAGTTATATCTATACACTGTTCCATTTAAGCCATTCAGTAGATGGAGCTGGCAACAGCGCAAACTTGAAGTAGCCGAAATTACATTGGGTAAACTTGTCTCTTGTCTCCAATTTCAGCCAATCAAAGAGGTCAAAACTATTCCCTATGCTCTGCAATACTGAATGGCTTAAATGGAACAGAGCATAGTGTACTTGTGACCGTTGGACTAGTCTCGTTGAAATATGGAATACAATAAACACTGAGATTCCAGAAAAATACAACACAAACGACAAACACCACAACACACAACAAAATGGCTGTACTGTCACTTTGACAAGTGGGGCATATGTTTTCAAGGACACTTAAAACAGCTGTTTGCCCAATAGTAACCCGCTTAATTTGGGACACCCTGTATGTTTTAATGTGCATTGTTCTTGTTTAACCTAGTATTTTCATTTTATTTTTTACTACTATACTATATTTTTTTTTATTTTTTACTAGGGCGTTTAAATTTCCGCCTTGGATTAATTGTGCTGGCGATAACTTGACGTTTGGGGTGGAATAAATCACATTATTATAATATGTAGGCGACGCATAAACAAAAAATCTGATGTGGCCAGCACATAACCTCTCGCCAGATATTTTACCTGGTTGTACGCATAAAACGAAAAATATTTTTAAATACAAATACATATGTTCATGTCTCACTACAAAATAATTCTCACATATTTGCAAAATCTATGGGATATTTTAATATAAATTATGTACAATACATACATTTTGTTTATAAGTATTCAATATCCTGAAATTTTCTTTTTCTGCTTACCTGTTCTTTTTCTTTATATTCGTAATTTTTTCGCATATTCCTCTTATATTCTTTTTTACGTATATTCTTTTACGTTGTTGACTTTTTTTATTTTTATAATCTTCATAATAATGTAGAAATATTTTTGACAGCGGCATACAAATATTTTTGACAGTGACATTTATGTGTCAATTACAAACATTTGAATTTCTTGCCTTGAAGTAGTTTGATTTGAGAATTTTTACATCATATTATTTTATATGCATTTCTTTATCTCTAAATCTATAGAAGATATAATAATGAATTTATATTTATCGAATAAAGAATTTAACATTCTTTAATATAAGTATTTACATAAATTTTCGATAAATAATATTTAGATGATTTTTGTCTTGTAACTACTACTTCCGGTTGTCCAATTATTACCAAAACTTAATTAACTCTTCCATTATTGTTAGATTGAGGAATCCGTAGTTAAAAATGTCTTTAAGTCTTATAGTATTTGAGTTATCGTGAATCAAACATACACACACACACACACACACACATGCACGCACGCACGCACGCACACACACACACACACACACACACACACACACACACACACACACACACACACACACACACGCATGCACGCACACACGCACGCATGCACGCATGCACGTACGCACGCACACACACACATACGGACATCATCGTAAAAATGTTATAATCGGATTCTAGGGACCTTAAAACGTGCTTATTCACTAAAATCTGGATATGCGATTTTTAGCATGAAACCAATACCTCTCTTAGCGAGAGGTAAAAAGTCATATTTATTTCGTACAGAAAATATACCATTTTTATTATAAAAACTAAATTAACAAGTGACTAATTTTATTTACAAACATTGATTCTTGTAATCTACTTTATTACATGAAAAACACAAAACAGTCATTTCAGTATGTACATATTTTTATTGTAGTACATATACAAAGTGCCTATTTACGCATACATTGTTATAATGAATATATTTTAAAAAATGTTCTTTAGGAGTACATCCTCCCAGATGTGAAAGACCGACAGCACCTCTTCACTATCCACCGACGTGCACGGAAAGAAGGACTAGACCTAGGGAAATACAACACTCTGAAAGAACAAATTAACATCCTAGAAAGAGATCTTGCCAGATTGAGAGATCCTCTACATATGCACCTTCCTATTACTCCCGCGGACGAAAAAGAAACCACGCAAATCAAGGCCAAGTCATAGACAACGATTTAGGTTAGAAAATCTGGGGAGATATATTCGAGGAGGCAAAGAGAAAAATTGAATTTTTATGTGATTTTAATGTGTTTAAAATGTTTCTAAGTGTATTTTTATTATTTTCTTTTTTATGAAAAGCATGGAATGCTAATGAAAAATCGTTACATTTTATTCAATACTTCAAAATTACTTCTAAACGTATTGTTCGCAATTGATCAAAGTTTTAATTATTGTTGTTGTTTTTTTAAAATTTATTATAGTGACTGGTTTTTGTAACTTCCAATTTTAGCAAATAACTAGCTTGTCACCCGACTAAAGTACATTATTGCATTATGATAGTTGGGTATCTAGCTAGTTGCATACACTTAAAAAAATTGCCTTGCAAAAAAATTGTTAAAAGTCGTAACTGATATAAATTTTATTGCACATCTCTATTTATAAATCTGCAGCAATGTCGTTGAAAAAAAATTACTACGATTAAAAATAAATTTCATTGTTCAATAGAATCAAAATTTTAAATGTTCGTCTTATTTCATGTATTTTTTATACTAATTATATTTATTATAACTAACCTATGAACAGATCTGTCCAAATATTGTATACAGGATGTAACAGCTAAACGAGCTACCTCAAATAATTTCTATATTATTAAAGATACAATAAAATGCTATAAGACAATTTTATAGAAGACCAATGGGGACATCCGATTAGAGAAGAAAATATTTTTTTAAACCAGTGGTTCTTAAGTTACATTACAAAGTTACATTTTCTTAAATGGGATGATATGTTTTTTAGGCCTATTCGATAGAGTATTTTTTTCTGAATTTAACCATGTGATTGTTTTATATCCGTACATAACAAAAATATTGAGAAAAATTAAATTGAAGTGTAGTAAATTTGATTTTTATAATTATTTTTCAGTAGGCTATGTATGAAAAACAATTGACCTTAAATTAAAATGAAACAAATATTTTTAATAACGTTATAAACAGTGTTGTATTTGATTTATATCCTAAATAATACAAATTGACAAATAGAAGTTTTTTGTTTTTCATACATAGCCTACTGAAAAATGACTATAAAATATAAATTTATTTAAATTTCAATTGAATATTTTTCAATATTTTTGTTATTTAAAGATATAAAGTGAATATACGGATGAATTCAGAAAAAAATACTCTATCGAACGGGCCTAAAAAATATATACCATCCTATTTAAAAAAATATAACATTGTATTGTAACTTGAGAACCACTGGTTTAAAAGATATTTTCTTCTCTAATCGGATGTCCCTCTTGGTCTTCTATAAAATAATCTTATGGTATTTTATTTTATCTTTAATAGTATAGAAATTATTTGAGGTAGCTCGTTTAGCTGTTACACCCTGTATACATGTATGAATTTCATTTTATTTATTTTTAAGGGATTATTCATGTTGTTTTTTTTAATTATTTTATACATACAATACTTTCGAATATATTTAGTAAAATAAGAAAGGTAAATGAATCCTCAGGAAATATCTCCCCAGTCCTTAATAAAATACTCATTTCTTATCCATAAAGTGACTGCGACTGAAGATCTTACAACTTTAATTATTACACGTTCCGTCCTGAGTTTTGATTTGGGCCTAAATTCTCTTTATATTTCTGTTTCATTATTTCAATTTTTTGTCCTTAGTTCATATAACTTACGAACTAGATGTAAGAAGTTGGGAACGCATAAGAGTGAGCGAGATAGATGTATAGATACGTGAACATTGTCCGCAAACTCTCGAGGTGCTGATGAATGTCTTCTCCACAGGCGTAGCGGGTGTAAACTATTATTCACGAAAGATGACTATACAAGGTCATTTGTGAGTCGTCTGATATAATATTACTTGCAGATAACTTCACTGCATTTCGTATGCATAGGTGTGCAACATGAAATATTTATGGACACATTTTAACTGAAAAAATAAGAGTAATTTATTTGAAAATTATGTTTCTTTCTAAATAATGCCTTTCTGAAAGATTTATGTTCTTCACTTATGTTTTTGCAAAATTTAAAAACATAGACTTAGCTTATAAACTAAAGAATAATAATTTGATTTAAACGTCAACGCCACTGGGTAAATATTAGCACAGAGGGCACTGTAGTACATTATTAGATATCTGTAATTCTACGACATACGTCATTATTATTTATAGTGTGCTAGAAAATAATGCCACTATTTACGAATATCTGTCACCCCATAAATTAAATAGACATAGGTCAAATAATCTTTCTCTTTCTAATGCAAAATGTTGCTAAGCTTCTGCTGTAAGGTGATATGTATTCTTTCTTCAAACAAATTACCTTGAATAGTCATCTTTCATGAATAATAGTTTAGTTTAAATACGGGGATTTTAATTATTATTATTTATTCTGTGTCCAGACGTCGGGTGAAGAGATTGAAAAATCATTTGTGGGCGATTTCTGTAGTACGGAAGAAGAATGAATCTTCTTTGATTATATTTCTTTTCCATATTTATTTACTACACTATGAAAAAAGCATATGTACGCCTATGCCATATATTGGCGTTTGCGCAGTTACATCGTGGAATGAGAAGTTTTCTTTCTCCTACTTATATATATAAATATTTCTTTCTTACTCTTACGCGTTCCCGCCAAATGCATTGTGTAGCATAGGGTTTCTAATATCTAATTCGTAAGCTATACAGTGTGGGATTAAAATATGGAATATTAAAGAAAATAACAGCGAACTTAACCGGTTTCTTTAAAAATGCTAAATCACGTCGATTTTAGTTTTTAAAAATACACATTAATATGTGCGATTCACCTTCCGACTCATAAAAAAAATTAAATCATGTTTTATAAGTTATAAGTACCATAATACCAACATTAAATGTTTAAAGACTTAAAAAAATTATCAGATGTAATATCACAAAACCTCCTGATTTTATCGATAAATTTTTATTTTGCACGAATTTTTTTGTTTAGCAACAAACACGAAAGCAAACTGTATGGTAAATCCCAACTCCGTAGGAAGAGGGGTTTTACCTAATGTCAGTTTGCTTGAGTGATTTTGCTTAAAAGCAAAAAGAATGAGTACTTAAAAATAAAAGTTTATCTGAGAAAATCAGAGAGGTCGTATGGTATTTGGTGAGATAAATTCCAAAGACAACGCAAAATGAAAATTTAATTATTATGATTTTATTTTTAAACTTGAAATATTAATTGTTATAATGACAGTTATAAACAATAACAACTGTTTATTTACTTGGTAGCGGAAATTTATCAGGGTAACAGAGTTTAATCAGTATAATATTGTTTCCATTGGTTGAATTTTCAAGTATTTGCATCATTATTGGTTAAAAACTAGTCGTTGGAATTTATCAACGAAAAATTCTAAACTGAAAAATGAAGTCTAGGTGTCTTGATTCTTCATTATTATTAAATTTCCAGCTCGATTTTTCACAGAATATTTTGCAACCTTATGATTTATTTACATGATCATAAAGGGAAGAAATATCACTACCGGATTCCACTACTAGAAATCTATATTGCCATTTAAATATTTTTTGACGCCTGGTAAACGCCCGCACGGTACAAATATGTCATCATCATTACCGATATCTGCGTACAAAGCGGATTGGCACACCCAGCAATGGCTAATATGCCGTGATGATATATTTATATTTTAAATATTTTTAGGATGACGTCATAACTTAAAAACAAATGAAAGTCGGAACACATATTAATGTGTATTTTTAAAAACCAAAATCGACGTGTTTCAGCGTTTTTTTTAAAAAAACAGGTTGAGTTCGCTGTTTTTTTTTAATATTCCATAATTTAATCCAACACTGTATGATCTAAGCTTTTGTCGAACAAATTCACATCGAACATGAAATTGGCGGGAAGAATTTTGACGTATTCCGTTCCTTGTTCAAGTTTTAAATGATTAACAAATTTTCGCACTGGTTCGTGTATTTTGTAGTTTTATATATCGTATTTTTCATAAAATTGTTAATAATGAATAGTGTACGCCAACAGGTGGAATTTTGCCAAAACATTTTAGTCAAATAGCTGTATACATGTAGAGCTAACAAGACATTTGCTTATTACCCCTACTCACTATAAAGATAGAAATATGTTCTTTTCAATAGCGAAAATAAAAACGGTTTAATATTTTTTTATAGTGCGTAGGGTATAGTTATCATAATAGCTCCCGATATACTACCCATTTTATTCTTATTTTGATAAATGGTTAGTGTACGGAGTTCCACATTAACAAAGTGACCAAGAACACAAGAACTTTGTACGAATTACTGTAATTTTTTACCTCCTATAGCTCTAGAATGTATACTGTAACTGTTTCAGCAAATTATGAAATTAGTATATAGTTTTTTAAATTCACTTGTATATAAACACGAATCTACAGTTTTTATCGCATACTAGTGTTTCATACTGACTAACGAACATCTAGTGCCAACTAGCCGGAATGTTTTGTACATAACCTAGTGAGTCGTTTTGTTACGCACAGTGTTCATATAGAGTCAGCTTACACTTGAAACTAAGGTGCTAACATATTTTTATAGTGTACTTGCTCGCTTTTTAACCCTTGTGCTTCTTTCTATGACAGGGTCGCGATATTTCAGTTGCTAGTCAGTCATATTTCAATCGTTTCATTCATCTAGAACAATTCTCTTAAATTTCTACTGCGTGTAGTTGTAGATTACCAGTAAGTTCATTTAATTTCAACACCGCATGCGCAGATGTTTTGTTGGCGGTATTGCGCATTTCATTCAATAAACCGTAACGTTGTAAGAGGGGAAATTCTATTACATAAATATACGAGGTCTGTTAGAAAAGTATCCGACCTTTGGCCTGGAAAAACAATTGGCATACCAGAAGCGTTGGAAACCTAATCACCTTCAAAGTAGTCTCCTTGGGATTCCACACACTTCTTCCAGCGGTGCCGCCATTGTTGGAAGCATTCCGAGAAAGCCTCTTTTGGAATGGAGTTTAGCTCGGTTGTCGTTGCAGCCATAATGGCCTCTCTTGTCTGAAATCGCGTTCCTTTCAATGGCCTCTTGAGTTTGGGGTACAGCCAGAAGTCGCAGGGGGCATATCAGGAGAGTAAGAAGCCTGTTGAAATCTTTTAGCATATCTTTTCTGCCCCCAGCATATTATATCTGCTGCTCGTAAAGGGTTCACAGTGACATATAAGGTGCTGAGGGGTTTATTCCTCTTCACCACACCTCCTGCATGTTGGTTCTTGTGTTAGTCCCATCGCGTGCAGGTGTTTGTTTAGTAGACAGTGTCCTGTTATTAATCTAACGTCTTGTTTGCTCATTAGGAATAAACGTTCCGTTCTTTTCTTGGTTGGTTTATTAAGGAAGAGCTTTGAGTGTCTCTGCCCTTGTGACTCCAGTGATTCTTGTGCCATTGATTCAGCAATGTTTTTATTTCCAGCTTAACTGTCTCTGCTGAGATTCCGAAAGCCGGTTCTGGTCTTGTGAAAGGAAAACTTGTCCCCTTCTTAGCCAGACTATCTGTTACCTCGTTTCCTTCGATCTCTGAATGCCCCGGTACCCATATTAATTTCAATTTGTTCCTCGCTCCTAGTGCATTTAATCTGTGGATGCACTGTAAAACAAGTCCAGATTTTGTCTCACAAGATTTTAGTGCTTTTAGTGCGGCTTGACTGTCTGTTATTATAAAGATTCTTCTGTTGCTAAAGTGACTCTGTAGTAGTAATTTGGCGCAGGTTAAAATTGCGTACAATTCTGCATGGAATACTGTCGTATAAGTCTTTGGGACTCCACACACTTCTCCCAGCGATGCCGCCATTGTTGGAAGCATTCCGAGAAAGCCTCTTTCGGAATGGAGTTTAGCTTGGCTGTCGTTGCAGCCATAATGTCCTCTCTTCTCTGAAATAGCGTTCCTTTCAATGGCCTCTTGAGTTTGGGGAACAGCCAGAAGTCGCAGGCCATATCAGGAGAGTAAGGAGCCTGTTGAACCACAGGAATCTTGTTCTTCGCCAAAAAAAGTCTGAATCAAGTGCGAGGAATGTGCAGGAGCATTGTCGTGATAGAAGCGCCAATTTCCTGTTGACCACAATTTCGGTCTCTTGCATCGTGTAGGCGACAGAGGACATCCCTGTAGTTTTATTATATTACAAGAGGTGGTCTCCTGTGGATCCCTGTACTGCGACCTGTAGATCTATTGTATCCTCCAGATTTACTCCTATTCTAGGAGTCTTGTTTGTTTAATAAACTCCAGGGTTTTCTTCAGATCTAAATTTTTTAGCATATCCTGCTGGAACTTTTCTGTCCCCAGGATATTATATCTGCTGTTCGTAAAGGTTTCACAGTGACATATAAGGTGCTGAGGGGTTTCTTCCTCTTCACCACACTCCCTGCAAGTTGGTTCTTGTGTTAGTCCCATCGTGTGCAGGTGTTTGTTTAATAGACAGTGACCTGTTAGGAGTCCTTTTATTAATCTAACGTCTTGTTTGCCCATTAGGAGTAAACGTTCCGTTCTTTTCTTAGTTGGTTCATTTAGGAAGAGCTTTGAGTGTCTCTGCCCTGGTGACTCCAACCAGTGATTCTTGTGCCATTGATTCATTTTTAATTCCAGCTTAACTGTCTCCGCTGAGATTCCGAAAGCCGATTCTGGTCCTGTGAAAGGAAAACTTGTCCCCTTCTGAGCCAGACTATCTGTTACCTGGTTTCCTTCGATCTCTGAATGCCCGGGTACCCATATTAATTTCAATTTCTTCCTCGCTCCTAGTGCATTTAATCTGTGGATGCCTCTAAAACAAGTCCAGATTCTGTCTCACAAGATTCTAGTGCTTTTAGTGCGGCTTGACTGTCTGTTACTATAAAGATTCTTCTGTTACTAAAGTGGCTCTCTACTAGTAATTTGGCGCAGATTAAAATTGCGTACAATTCTGCATGGAATACTGTCGTGTAAGTCCTTGGGACTCCACACACTTCTCCCAGCGATGCCGCCATTGTTGGAAGCATTCCGAGAAAGCCTCTTTCGGAATGGAGTTTGGCTTGGCTGTCGTTGCAGCCATAATGTCCTTTCTTGTCTGAAATCGCGTTCTTTTCAATGGCCTCTTGAGTTTGGGAACAGCCAGAAGTCGCAGGGAGCCATATCAGGAGAGTAAGGAGCCTGTTGAACCACAGGAATCTTGTTCTTCGCCAAAAAAGTCTGAATCAACTGCGAGGAATGTGCTGGAGCATTGTCGTAGTACAGGCGCCAATTTCCTGTTGACCACAACTCCGGTCTCTTGCGTCGCACAGCATCACATAGGACATCCCTGTAGTATTCTTTGGTGATTGACCCTGTGGTGCGCACTCGTGGTGTACCACACCGCGGGAGTCAAAGAAAGCAGTCAGCATCACTTAACCCATTGTACCACTCATTAATCTGTGTGAAGCCCATAGCATAGTCACCGAAAGCCGTCTGAATCTTCCGAATGGTTTCCACCTGGCTGTCGCCCAGTTTCAGGCAAAATTTGATGCAATAGCCCTGCTCTAGTCATTTTCCTTGCAACAAAAAACCGACGAGAGCACTACACACGACCTCATTCAAATGCTGCTTGCCAGCAACAGACGCTATTAACAGGCGGGAAAAGATTCACGCATGCGCACGAATGTTTAAGGTCGTCTCATGGAAGCGCGCTTGAGTCAAATCCATCAGGTTTTCGTAAAAAAAATAAGGTCGGGGACTTTTCTAACAGACATCGTATTTCTTCTCGTATATCCGGTTTCATTGTCTTCTGCGTACAATATTGGGATTTTCATGTACCAAGAGATGGCGCTAATCGCATTAAACATTGGTACACTTTTTGTTGACATTTGTAAGTGTACCATTGCTCTCAATGGACCTTTTCAATTTAAAGAGATAGAAGATATGCGCAATGGGGATCTGCGCATAGTAAAAACAAATGAGATCTGACGTTTGTTTCTAAAAAAATTAGACGTAGAATGTGAAAATATCTCAGATATCTTTAAAAAATCTTATCAAAATAAGCTACAAAAGCTTTTATTGAAGTTAAAATGTCTAGCGATGCAAATTTTCACTGAGAATACAGGTATTTTAATGAGTGCAATATTTTTGACGCTTCGTTTGACACCCCGACTGACTGTTGTTCGCGCCATGTTCTTACTATTTGCAGCGATAGAAAAAAATAGCCGTTAAATTGAAAAGGTCCATTGTGTTTCTTTAGTTTTCGTATTATTTTCTCATTTATTAGTATTTTTTATTTGTAATTCAAGTATGTATAATAGAGTTTTTATAGTCATATAGTTGTATTTTTAGTTTCATGTAAATGTCAAATGTGTACCACTGTTTGCAGTTATAATATTCGCCGCTAGTTAGCGTTTTCTTATTTGAAAATCCCAATAAGCAAGCTAAAAACGAACAAAGCCCAGTGCTATAGATGTTATGTTAAAATATTAAAAAACCTTATTTGCGTATGTTAAATGAATTTGCCTTAAAGATCTGATTACTTATTTATTTAATTGTACAACTGAAAAGAATTAATTGATTGGTTGCTTTCATCCGCACATATTGCACAAGTTTTGCTGTGATTTATTATCTCTATATGTAGTGAGTAAACTAAAGTATAAGCTTTTTATTGAAGCAAGAGATACAATCATTATTAGTAGAGCACATTGATACGATAAATACTTTCGATTATTGCCAAACTTATTAAACAGCGTTTTATTTTCAATTTAAGATTCTTAGTAAATTGAAAATGATGCGTTGTATTAAAAAATAATCGAAAGCATTTAGGAATTGCCATTTTGGCATTGTACTTAAATTGGGATGTCTTGTTGTAAATACCAGGTGCCAAGTATCTACGAATTTCTATAAAACTCGCTTGTACCTACCCTATAACTTTATCTATCCTACTATTGAATTGTATTTCACCTATTTACCTTTCAATCGAATATACTTCTTTCATTTATTCAACTTGTAGCGTAGTTGTTGAAGTTTGTAAAATATTTATACATATTTCGAGATTTGTACATGTAATTTGACGTTTAGTAACATGTTACAGTCTTTATTTCACCATAATGATCTTCCAATATAGTTGTTATTTATATTTATTTAAATAGGTTACGATAATGACAATCTTTACAATTTCAATACATTAGAAAGAAATGTTTATTTGGATTCTTCATTTCATTTAGGAGATTAAATTCAAATAAAAGTATTTCGATAAGAGTTCTTTAATAAATATTTCATCGTTCACATTGATTTTAAAAGTGACTGAAAAAATACGTACTTTACAATTTAAAGGATATTTGAGTGCTAATACAATGGTTTATTTAAACACTTTGTATGTATTTCAAGTTATAAAATGTAAATATTTAAATTATAATTATTATTGTAATCAGGAAAATATAATATTGTTGAAAAAAAATATCATTACTTTAAAGTAGATTTAGGACATGGAATCAACCAGTGCCGTAACTAGGGCGTGGCAAAGGTTGCACAAAATTCTTAGGGGCGCAAAATTTTAATCATTTATATGGTTTTAGATCAAATATTTCTAAAATCCATTTTCTAAATTTATCAAATAATTATCTACAGATAGGTCCCAGTCGGCAAGGTGTTTATTGTGGAAATAATTGGTGACAAGCTGGCGTGAATTTTATTCTTTGTTGGGGACCTCCAAAAAGCCTACTAATTTTGCACCCTCTAGCGACCTCGGATTTTGCCGCCATCTTAGGTCAAAGATGCAAAAAATAAGTTTTTGGCAATTTTCTTGAAAACAGTGACCCGTATCAAAATTTTTCAAGAATACAAAATTAAAAATCGTAAATTCCTGTACATAAAAGGATTCTTACATTTTTTACCTAGGATGAACTCTCATAATTTAAATTACCCAAAAAATAAATAATATTAGGTATTTAATACTTAGTATATATCTTGTTCCACTTCAGCCATTCAGTATTGTAGAGAATTGGACATAGTTTTTAATTCTTTGATTGGCTGAAATTGGAGACATGAGATACGTTTACCCAATGCAATTTCGCCTACTTAAAACTGGCGCTGATGTCAGCGCCATCTACTGAATGGCTTACAGGGAACAGAGTATAATAGATTTTACTATTTGTAACGGTTTATTATTCAGTATTGTAGAGAATAGGGTATAGTGTTGATCTCTCTGATTGGCTGACATTGGAGAAAAGAAACAAGTTTACCTAATGTAATTCCGGCTACTTAAAACTGACACTGAATGGCTTAAATAGAACAGTGTATAGTCGTTTTTTTGCCGATGAGCGGTTCGCGAGTTACTAACAACTTAACTTATACGAAATTTCTCTAAAATTTTATACATCTACAAATCGGTTTAGATCTCATTTCATCTGAAATTACGACACATATTATATTTATTTCATAAATACGTAATTCTTTAATCGTGTCAAAATTTTAGATGAAAATATGAGAACTAAGCTGATTTGCAGATGTTTTAAATTTTAGAAAATGTTCATATAAGTTTAAGTTGGTGACTCGCGAACCGCTCACCTGAAGTTTTTGTTTTTATTTTCTTGATATGTAGGGACGCAATATTTTTTTTGCCACAGGCGCTCAATTCCCTAGTTACGGCTCTGGAATCAACAATCAAGAACAAAACATAAAGGTATGGAATGAAATATATAATAATGAAAGGAACCAAAGGCAAATAACAATGAAATAGTTGTTTTATGTAATATATTTAAACAAAAATAAAACAATTTACAATAATAAAAATGAAATTATCGCTTTTCCAACGCCTTAAATTTAGCTTCCAATCTTTTCGAATACGCATCAAGTTTATATGCAGCTTGTTCTAATTTAATTACACTGTCTTCAATTTGGTCTATTTGATCCAAATAAGGTTGCAGGCTATTATCTGAAACATCAAAATATTTATTTTTTTAGAACTAATGAATGACAATTCTCACATTTATCGTTAAGCTCCATCATAGCTTTGGACACATTAGTAGCAATATGCTTCATATCAGAATACTTGGTAATGGTTGCCCGGTTCATATTTTCTAACAATCTATAATCATCTTGTACGGTAGTTAATTCTCCGTATAGATAATCTGCAGTCTTTGTGAACATTGTTGTCGCTAATCTGCTTAAATTAGGATCATGGGGGTCTAATGCCTCAAAACTGGAAGTAGAAGTTGACAATGTTGGTCCTAAAATATTAATTTTGATTTTAAAGTTATTTATTTTGTAATTAATCTACCTTTTTTCGGCGAATCCGTTACTCCTTCAGAGTCCATATCGTCCGCCATTATTGTATGTCAAGTACAAGTCAAAACAAAACGCGGTCGGTTGAGTAGATCGGCAATTGTCGTTTGTGGAAGATGCAGCCATCTCTTGTTTTTTCTGTAGTACTAATCAAGACATGCAAAAAGTGTCGTACTCCTTGACATTTGTTTTGTGATTTTCGTGCAACCGTGACATAAATAATAAATTTTCAATGTTATAACAAGTGAAGCATGTAAAAATGTTGTCGCGAGTTTGTAGATTATCTAGTATAGTTTGTAGATATCCTATTTATAATAATCTTCATTATAAACCGATCGTAACCTTACATATTTTAAACAATAAATATGATTATGAACATCGAAGATATTATAAAAATTTCGGGCATAAACCAGACAAAATTCCTAAGATTACTAAAATGTGGTACATTTTCGTATTATGTGGGTTCATGTTGCCAGTTTTAAACTATGATGCGTATGTCATAATCATTTTATCAACCACCAGAATGTTGTTATTTCTTTTTCTTTAGATTAAAACAATGGCTCTTTCCTCCTGTTGATGCCGCCAGCCCGCAGATTTTAGAAGAAAACGAAATCTCGAATAGTGATCAATCTGATGGAAGCGATGGAGAAGATAGCAAGAAAAAACGACTCCGTAAAGAAAAAATTGGATTTAGAGACAGAAAGGTAGAGAAATATTCTTATTATTTTATGGTTTTATTTATATTTTAAACACAGATCATAGAATACGAGAATAGGATGCGATCATATAGTACACCAGATAAAATATTTCGTTATTTTGCCACGGTTAAAGTAACTACTTCGGAAGGAACGGAAACTTATATGACGCCGGATGATTTTCTAAGGGCTATTACACCTGGAGCCAAACAGCCAGATGGTAAAGAATAATAAATATACATACTCGGAGATATACCTATATCCGAGTAGGTATATATTATATCAACACTAACTAGATTATGTATATGCTTAACTAATAATAAAACTACGTATTTATTTGTAATTTATTCTTTTTATTATAATAATAATTAATACGGTCGCTTAAAAAAATGAATAACAAAGGAAAAAAGAGCCCCTGTTTTTTGTGTAAAGCATTATTAACTAGTTTTTTTAATGGGTGACCAGATACCAGATCGGTATACAGTGTGGGATGGAATATTAAAAAAAACGAACTCAACGAGTTTTTTAAAAAACGCTAAAACACGTCGATTTTAGTTTTTAAAAATACACAATATGTACGATTCACCTTCCGACTTTCATTTGTTTTTAAGTTATGACGTCATCACAAAAAAAATAAATGGCAATATAGATTTTTAGTAGTGGAATCCAATAGGGCGCGAGCAGACATGTGACTCGAGCGTCCTTGACGTGCTAGGAATCAGCTGATTTGTGTGCGCATGTCGTTTTGACATGAACAGTGTCACTTTGACAAGACCAATGTTTTGAACTGCTAAAATGTTATTAATGTACAATTTTTAGGCAGTAAAACACATGAAATTGAAAATAATAACTTCTCAACAGTTCAAAATTAAAATTAGTCAAAACATTGGTCTTGTCAAAGTGACATTGTTCTTGTTAAAATGACAAGCGCACACAAATCAGCTGATTCCTCACACGTCAAGGACGCTCGAGTCACGTGTCTGCTCGCACCCTATAGTGATTTTTCTTCCCTTTATGATCATGCAAATAAATCATAACAAAAATTCTGAGAAAAATCGAGCTGAAAATTTAATAATAATGATAAGATTTAATTTTTCAGTTTAGAATTCTTCGTTGATAATTTTTTTAAATCTTTAAACTTTTAATGTTGTTATTATGGTACTTATAACTTATAAGACATGATAAACGAAAAATTCTAAATTGAAAAATGAAATCTAGGTATCATGATTATTCATATATAATATCATAAGTGGTAAATTTTTGCCGGAAAAATTTTCAGATTGTTACGAGAGCCGGTTGCCTAGCAATTTATTGAGTGACATTGACAAAAAAATCACGAGTTGTCAAACGAGTGATTTTTGATTAATGTCACGAGATAAATTGGCAACAGGCTCGAGTAAAGCAATAGGAAAATTTTTCCAGGATAAAATTAACCACGAATGGTATTCAAATGACTATTTCCAAAATAAAAATCAGGTAATCATTTATATAATTTTTTTCTTGACAAATATTTTGTAAGTTTTATTGTGTTTAGTGGTATTGTTTCAGTTTGCTTTTTCAACGTTTAAAATAGATTCCTGTTCGAATCGACTCGTTTTTATTAAAAACTGATAACACTGTAAAGATACAGACTTTGACAGGTATGTAAACAATATGTTTCTAAAACATCAAAAAAATTTCGCTTATCAAAACTCACTTACTTGTAAAAATACGACATCTTATTGGCTTAAAGGGTGCGAAAATTTTTTTGTGACGGTGTTTTGTCGAAATGAAACTTGGTAACTAGGTAGAATCCTGAATTTGGATTGGTTTATATATTTATGAGTGAAATAGTCATTATTATTAAATTTTCAGCTCGATTTTTCTCAGAATTTTTGTTATGCAACCTTATGATTTATTTGCATGATCATAAAGAGAAGAAAAATCACTATTGGATTCCACTACTAAAAATCTATATAACCATTAATTTTTTTTGTGATGACGTCACAACATAAAAACAAATGAAAGTCGGAAGGTGAATCGGAATTAATGTGTATTTTTAAATACTAAAATCGACGTGTTTTGGCGTTTTAAAAAACCCTTTGAATTCGGTGTTCTTTTTTAATATTCAATACTTTAACCCCACACTGTATATATTTTTTTATAACTACTTGAAAATAGCTTCTTACCCATTGCTGGGTGTATCAATTCGCAGATTTCGGTAACGACGGTATTATTTTTTTTTTTGTATATTTAATAAAAATATTCATGCATGTAGCTTAAAAAAATTATAAATGTCAATTTGAGTAATTCTTAAAAGTTGTTAAAAAGTGTTCACAAAGCAAAAATATTTATTTCATTTTTATCTCCTCCAACGAATTTTTTTTCCACCATGTAATTATGTGTCCGGAGTCAATAATTTCTTCTCCCTCAATGGACCTTTTCAATTTAACGGCTATCTCTTTCTATCGCTACAAATAGAAAGAAAATGGCGCGAATAACTGCCAGTTCGGCTGTCAAACGAAACGTCAAAAATATTGCAGTGATTAAAATACATGTATTCTCGGTGAAAATTTACATCGTTAGACATTGTAGCTCCAATAAAAGCTTTTGTAACTTCTTTCGGGATGTTTTTACCTTCCGTCACCTTTAGGTAAGGAAGGTATTGTCTTTGGTCAAAAAAATCGGTGGTGAGTTTTTGATGAATAAGCACGTTTTAGGGTCCCTATAATACGATTTTACTATTTTTACAATGATGTCTGTATGTGTGTGTGGATGTGTGTGTGTGTGTGTGTGTGGATGTGTGTGTGTGTGTGACAAAATTTTCGTCTACGATAACTCTAATACTACAATTCCAAAAATTATAATTCTTTCGTATTCCTCTTCATTGCATCCACATGAAGAGCTGATTAGATTTTGGTTATAATTGGTCAACCGGAAGTACCCTCATTTGCAGATTTTAACAGTTTTTCTTGATAAAACGATGTTAAATATAATTTTTTCACATTTAATATTATTATAAGTATTAAAGAACATTGTATTCTCTATACGATTTGACTGCATTTTATACTTCATAATGAAATGGATGTTCGAAATTTTCTGTTTGAAATTTGTATAAAATACATACAACTGTCGAAAGGTAATGTACATACAAGAAATTTAGAATCTTTTGCAAGGAACTTTATGTATAGATTTTATAGAAAATACATACGCATTTACGAAAATTCTACCGGTAGATACCCCATCTACCGACTGTGTTCGAAAACACGAGTGGTAAAAAGTTACCGTGTTCGAAAATTGTTCAATATCTACCAAATCCATCTACTGGATTCATGAAGAATTTAATCTCAAAAAAAGGTAGTGATACAAAGCGAAGCGTGCGCGGTAAAAGTGGAAATGTGTTCAAAGTAGGACTCTGCTCATTTTGTTAATTACTACTTAAATTTCTAACCTGTTTTAAATTTTTTCGTAGGTTATGGATCTACCTTGTTTACCACTTGCGTTCTTATAATATCGATTTAGGTAGCTATAAACTGATAAAAGCTGTTTACCGGTAACAGTTCACCGGTAGATTTTTCGTAAATACCTCATGTAACTGACGGAAGGTAATGTGCTGGCCACATCAGATTTTTTAAAGTTGTCAAAGATTTTTCTCACATTTTACGTGTAAATTTTTTACAACAAACGTCATAGATTTCAATTGTTCGTACTACGCGCAGATCCCCATTGCGCATATCTTCTATCTCTTTAAATTGAAAAGGTCTATTTCGAGACAGCCGTTGCTTTTAAATAATACAAAACTTCCTTTAATTTCACTATCATTGTATACATCAAAATAATAAACTCTCTTGAACATAACCGTTCACACACACACACACAACTACGTCAGTTTTTAGTTCATCTGTCACTTGGCACCGCCTTGTGACGTCACAAAACATGGCGGCAAAACTAACTTGGATCGCATTAGAAGAAAAGAAATATTCCTTATGGAAACTCACCGTTTTCAAAACAACGTCTTTTTATATACTGTTATTCTGTATAATGTTTTTTCTATTAATGCAATTTCTTTACACGCTGCTTATTGGAAATGGATAGATCATTGAATATGAAAATAGAATCAGGCATTACTCAACACCGGACAAAGTGTTTCGGTATTTCGCGACGCTACAAGCAGACCAACATGATGTTTATATGACCCCAGATGATTTTCTGCGATCCATGACTCCTGGTTTCAAACAGCCAGAGGGTCAGTGAAATTTGTCACTTTTTTAAGATCATAGAATAGGAGATCATTTCAAATATACAAATAAGATGCATGAAATAATAATGTTTTCTTGTATTCATTGTGGTATTATAATTTGTGCTTATAATTTTAGGTCTGGGTTTGGACCAATACAGAAGATACGACCCAAAGGTAAATATTCTTTACAAATATCATTACCTAATAAATGTCATTATTGTTCCTCTCAAATATCTGTCATTCTTACAATCACATCGTGTAAGAGATTTAACACTTATACGTTTTTAAAGTCTTTTCGGCACCTGTATATAACTGCACTTATTTTAAAACCCCTTGTATGTCAAAATTACATGTGTATTTGTCTTAATCTATATGTGCTTACATATATTTTCATTCTCTCTTGTATTTTTTCAGAGTAAAGTTGAGGTAAAAACATTTTCTCTTTGACTCACGTTTTTCTATTGGCACTTTTACCATTTTTCGCTGTTAGCACGAAGCTTTGCATTTGTGTTAGTGTTTTCTTTATTAACAATAGTGTGTTGTTCATAGATTAATATCACAAAATTCGTAGATTAGTGTAGAGGTAAATTGTTACCTTCCGTCACCTACAGGTAAGGAAGGTATTGTCGTTGGTCAACAAATTCGATGATATGGTTTTAATGAATTAGCACTTTCTAGGGCCCCTAGAATACTATTTTTACGATGCTGTCTGTGCGGGCGTGTGTATGGGAGGACTTTTTCGAATTCCTTGTGTTTACATCAATATGAAGATAAGCAGTTTTACTTGAAAAATTCAGTGAGAAATTTTAAACGATTTGACTGCAATTTATTTTCATATACAATGTATGTCAGTGTCAAATGCAATTTATATAATACTAGGGTCAATCTGGAAGTATTGAGAATTAGAATAAGGCACCTGGTTCATATTTTTTAGAATTTTATTTAAAATTGTTCAAAGTAGTTCCGTTCAACATAATACATTTTACCATTCTTTCTTTCCACATCTTAAATTGGGATTTTCGAATAAGAAAACGCTAACTAGCGGCGAATATTAGAATTACAAACAGTGGTACACATTTGACATTTACATGAAACTACAACTATATGACTACAAAAACTCTATTGTACATACTTGAATTATAAATAAAAATACTAATAAATGAGAAAATAAAACGAAAACTAAAGAAACACAAGTAACAGTAATGCTACGCTTAAAAATGTCAACAAAAAGTGTACCATTGCTTAATGTGATCACCGCCATTTCTTGAGACTTGAAAATCCCAATAGACACACAATGAGCCGGTTTCACATTTTTTTAAAAGTATTTTAAATGAAAGTTTATACAATATTTTTCATAATAATATAAAAAATAATAATTGTTATTTTCGTAAATAATTAAATAAAAAGATTAGCACCAGAAATGAAAAACAACCCCTCACTCCTGTGACGTCGGAGCACATACAGTACGTCATTCGTAGCCAATAGGAAAATACTTTACGTTATTTATATAAATAAAAGTAGGCGATAGTTTGTCACATGTTAAACTGTATGTGCTCTGACGGCACATTCTGTTTCAGATCACGTAACTTTTTCAAAATATTACACAATCTTCAATAATTAATTGTAAAATATCTAATGGTTATTTCGTGATATTTTCAAATTTGAGTCTCTTTAAAGAACAAAATTTTTAAAATTTACTAAGACCTAGAAGTCATAAAAATTCTTGCGCATCTAGCGGCAAAGCATAGAACTAATGGTTGCTATGGTTACGACTTCCAAACAAAGAACTGTCACCTCTACATTGCAGCCATCGTTTTAGTTGTATTACCGAATGATCTTCAATACAATTAAACAAAAAAGCTGCCCCTCGCTTTAAACTCATTTTTAAGTAACACAACGAACAAAAATCAGATAAGAGAATTAGGTTAACACGAGATGCTAACAGAATGACAGTTACAGTACAATACAAGAAGAGGGACATAAGACAACGAGGGGGGGGGGGGGTTGTTAGAAAGCAAGATCTTGTACCTGTCTTGCGTGTGACGTGAATTATGTAAATGTCTATTGCAGCATCAATCTATTCTTCAGACGAAAACCTTCTATGCCATTAATTTCTTTAAAGTCCATAAAGTAGCCAAAAGTCGCACATTGCCAAAGCAGGTGAGTAGGGGATTGGAATATTATTTTAATATACTTTTTTTAAAACTAAAAAAATGCTTTGGTTAATTCTACATTTTTTTTTTATTCTCAATAATTCTAGCGTGACTCTCGTATGTTCATGAAATAATTTTATTGTTGACCTGGCATAATTAAAAATAGTACAGAGTGATCCAGAATGATTGAATGTCGCGTGACTTGAAAAAGTTCTGATTATAATTAAAATTGTCTTCCACGAATTATTTACTTTTAAAAAAGAGTGCGGTAATGAACGTGTTAACTCACGCAAATTGACTGGCATAAATTGTACTTAACACACAGGCATAGATAAAAACTGTCATTTGTTATAACAACATACTTGATTGGTGAAAAATTTAGCGACTTGCTAAAAATTAATCACCGAGTTACAGAATAAGCCCAAATATAAAATTTAACTGGAAATATCGCTATATAATGCTTAAACATACAAACTTAACTAGACCCTTTCAACCATATTTACGCATGCCCATAAACTTTCAAGACCTATACTCAAATCAAAACTGAAAAAAAAAATCGACTTATGACCTTTTGTCCCGGCAGTAGCGATATATTGCTTATTTCCGAGAAATCACTATTTCAGTTGTGAAATATCAACTTTAATGAAAATAAATTACATATTCCATTTATTTCAAATACAGGTTTAATTTAAAAAATAATGAATCCAATTTTTGTCTAATAAAATTTTAAAAATCAAAATAGCGCTTCAAAATGTAAGAAATACGGCCCCTTATTTCTTACTTTTGGCCCATAAGGTTTTCAAAAAAACTATCATTATGGAATTTATAAATTACTCGTATATACACTGCCAAACAGAAAAACCAAGCCAGTTCAATATATTATCAAATGCAATTGCATTGAATTTGTTCCAAACTTAACTTGAGATATGAAGTCGGTTAAATTAAGATGAATTTGTCCCATTCATTACATAGCATTGAAACATTTTTTTAAATTTCGTTATAAATGCCATTATCTAATATGAAGACTATAAAATTTTGAGAACTATTTAAAGAAATTATCAATGAAAATAATCAAATTGTTATTCCCAATTGTATTTTCAATGAGGCGCGGGCAGACACGTGACTTTGACAAGTGCTTGTAGAGCCCCACAAGGTTGCCAAGTATGTAGCTTGTGTACCTTGCCTGTATTGCCACATCAATTTAAGCGTAATACGAATAAATAAAATTATAAAATTAGTTATTGTTAATGAATATCATGTTGTTTTATTTTCTGACACATAAATTTGATTTTTAAAATATATTTTTTATAAAAATAGAGCGATTAGTGCTGCCATCTATGATACAAATATTTCTTGACGCGCTAATTTATAAAAATTAATTTAAAAATTAAGTTTAGTGTGTCAGAAAATAAAACAACAGATATTCATTAATAATAACTAGATTTACAATTTTATTTATTAATTTTAAGCTTAAATTGATTTGGCAACACAAGCAAGGTACACAAGCTGCATACTTGGCACCCATGTGGGGCTCTACAAGCACTTATAAATTTACATATTATAAGTTCGGTGTTGAAAATAGACAAATTACACATGGTTGGAAAACTAACAAAATTTCCATATAAAAATTAAAACTTTGACATCATAACTCGGAAACTAATAGTGATAAAAAAAATTGAGCATCTTCATACGAAAGAAGATAAAAAAGTGTTTTAAAGACGTGCAAATTAAAATCCAGTATTATTTCACCTTTGGAAGATATTTGCAAAACTAAAAATTTCAAAATTTATATTTTCGCCTATATCTAGTGACCTATGCATTTTTTCTCAAAGATCAAAACACCATTAGAATGGTCTCCTAATGGGGCAACTTCTGTCTAATTTAACCGACTTCGTCTCTCTTTATGTTCTCGTGATCCCCATGTTGGAAAAGTTATCCTGGACACCTTGTAGTTTCCAACATGCCTATATTTATAGTATCTTGAATCTGAAAATATATGGAAATTTAAGTGGCCCGGTTTTTTGCTCGCCACTATAAGTGGGGGCTTTCCAATTATGCGACACAGAGTAACTGAGTTGCACGTCAAATGGAAAATACTTTAATTCGTCAAAAGTGCACCAGATTGCGTCTCTATCAATATTTTCCTTTTTCTAGCATTGAAACTAATCTGAAATCTATATAGGGTGTTAATACTAAGTTGTAACACCCGAAAACGGCAATTAGAAGTCGTTGAAACAAACAACTTTTCTTAGTTCAATTTTTTGATTTGGAGCCCCAGTTATTAGTTATTAACGTTCTTTTGTTTTTCGAAAAATCGTCATTACTCCCTTATTTTAAGGAATATTTAAAAAATACAAAAACTTTCTGCATTTGCTTTCGGTTCTTTAAAACATTTGTATTTACAATTATTTTCTATTTCATCAAATAACAAAATGGCGACCGATCAAAAATTTCAAAACAAGATATTTTGAAAACCACTCGATCGATTTTTGAAAATAAAACATTTATAAAATCCTTAAGCTATCTTCTATAACATTTGTCTGAATTTTTTTTCGATCTGTACAAAAAAAGTTTTTATTCGAATTGAATTACAAGATAAATTTTAACAAACTGCAGCAATCATTTAAAACAAAGTAAGCTTGCTGCCATTAAACAAGAAAAACAGGAAACAAACAAACAAGAAAAATAAAACAATGAAACAACAAGGGAGGGACTAAATTTGATTTTCAAAATGGCCACTATATTAGAAGAGACACTTGCAAGAGCTGCCTGTTTGTCTTTTATATCTTCTGCTGCAGCTACTATTCTAGCCACCACTTCTAATTCGGTGTTTACTGGTCTCTCATATTCAGAGGTCCAGAAAAAGAAATCTAGGGGAGTTAGGTCGGGGCTCCGGGCTGACCACGCAATAGTACCTCCTCTCCCAATCCACTTATTCGGATATACTCTATTTAGTATTGCTATGACTTCTCGGGTTGTGTGAGCCGGTGCTCCATCATGTTGAAACCAAAGTCTTCGTCTGATGTTTAGCGATAAGTCATCAAGAAGCTCTGGCAGAACGTTATTTAAGAAAGTAAAATAATTTTCTTCATTCATTCAATCGGTTGTTGTTTCATTGTTCATTGTTTTATTTTCCTTGTTTGTTTGTTTGCTTCTTGTTTAAGGGCAGCAAGCCTACTTGGTTTTAAATGATTGTTGCAGTTTGTTAAAATTTATCTTGTAATTCAATTTAAATAATAACTTTTTTTGGACAGATCGAAAAAAATGTTTCAGACAAATATTTTAGTAGATAGTTTAAGGATTTTATAAATGTTTTATTTTCAAAAATCGACCGGGTGGTGTTCAAAATATCTTGTTTTAAAATTTTTGATCGGTCGCCATTTTGTTATTTGATAAAAAAATAATTGTAAATACAAATGTTTTAGAGAACCGAAAGCAAATGCAGAAAGTTTTTGTATTTTTTAAATATTCCTTAAAATAAGGGAGTAATGACAATTTTTCGAAAAACAAAAGAACGCTGGTAACTATGAAATGAACTGGGGCTCCAAATCAAAAAATTGAACTAAAAAAAGTTGTTTGTTTCAACGAGTTCTAACTGCCGTTTTCGGGTGTTACAACTTAGTATTAACATCCTGTATAACAAAGTATAATAAGGATTGTGGTGGTTTCTGATTATTACTTCAATTTATAGCCTAGTTTGTAGCAGATGTTCAGTTCATAGCAAATTTATTGGTTAAGAAAATAAACATCACACGCTGAAATTTAAAAAATTCTTATATCAGGCTGTGTGTCTAATTGGAAAGCACCCATTGTTGACGGAAGGTAATGTGTTAGACACATCAATTTTTTTTCTTTGCTTATTATGATTAGAGTGGGCAATTGCTCCCAGGCAAAAAATGGGTTCAAATCCCTAATGCTCCACGACAAATTGTTTATAGTTTTGTATCATACTACACTATTTATTTCTAAACAGAGTATTCAACACAAACTAGATCTTGGACTAGGCGAAGACAGTATCTTTTACAAACTGGGAAGTGCAGGACTTATAACCTTTTCTGATTATATTTTCTTGCTAACCGTTCTTTCAAGTAAGTAGCTTCGTAGTATTTTCGTCTTCTGTTGCAAAATGAGAAATTTTGCAGCTTCTCGTAGACATTTTGAAATCGCTTTTCGTATGTTTGACTTAAACGGCGATGGGGACGTTGATTGCGAAGAATTTGAAAAGGTAGCGACACTGATTCGACAACAAACGAGCATCGGATCCAGGCATAGAGATCATGCCAATACTGGGAACACCTTCAAAGTAAAACAAAAATACTAAATGCGAAAAACATGTTAAATATTATTATGTTTCAGGGAGTTAATTCTGCATTGACTACTTATTTTTTTGGTCCAAACTTAAAAAATAAACTAACAATTGAAAAATTCTTAGAATTTCAAGAACAGTTACAAAGAGAAATTTTAAGTTTAGAATTTCTACGTAAGAATCCAAATGAAAATGGAAACATCACCGAAGCAGATTTTACTGAACTACTTTTAGCTTATGGGGGTTACCCTCAAAAAAAGAAAGCTAAAATGTTAAAACGTGTCAAAAAAGCGTAAGTCTATGCATTTTTTAATAACTCCTTATTTAAAAAATCTGATGTGGACACCACACGACTTCCTTGTACGCAAGACCAATATGAAGATGAAGTATAGACTCAATTATAAAATTGCACGTATTTGACGTAATTTGACATTAACATCTAATTTTTATTTTTTTGTTATTTTTTGTCTTAATCCATAGCAAGCTTCATTACAAAAACCAAAAAGTATATAAGTTTTAAATTTACATATCTCGCTTATACAAAGGGCTAATTTAATAATACTTGATGTGCTAGACGCAGAATTTAATTCTCTAAAACTCTTAACTGTTAACTTTAAATATATCACTTCCGGTTAGCCTGTTTTAACCAAATTCTGCTATGTTATTCCAATGGATATAAAAGTCTTATATACTAAATTTGAAAAGTTATGGATTATATTTTAATATAGTTTTTCATTAAAATCTATTATAGGCTTCAAATAAAGTACCTTTTCTGGAAATTATGTAATGACCAAAAAGGGAGGTGCACAATTAGATGTTATAGAAGTCCTAAATACAAAATTTCAACTTTCTACGGCTTACCGTATTTGAGTTATGCGAGATACGTACGTACGTACAGACGTCACGACGAAATTAGTCAGAATGGATTCAGGGATGGCCAAAATGGATATTTCCGTTGAAATCTGGAAACCGAAATTTTTCGCGAATACAATACTTCCTTTACTTTGTACAAGGAAGTAAAAAAACATGAAATAATTGTGTAGGCTTCCACAGTCTGAGTCATGAGAAATATTCGTTTTCCGGGAATGGACTGTGTCATATTTTGAGTCAGAGCTCAACGTTTCGCCCGCAGTCGTATGGGGCCTCTTCAGGAGCAAGGGGGGTAGTACTGTCTTAAACAAGGTTACCCGACGTGTCAACCACGCTAGAGGTCGAGTTTAAGCAACAAGAGAGGAAGACTCAGTTTACAAGGTTACCCGACGTGTAAACCACGCTAGAGGCCAAATAAACCAAGAGACGAAAGAAAGGCCGAGAAGACAGTTATATACTAATCTAAAGATACGGTAGATTATTGGAAAATAACGGAAACTCATCTAATCTAGTAACTCTTATTGAAAAATGCTTGACATCAACCTATTTCACTTTTAATAAACAATTTTACAGGTCTCAGGTGCAGCAATGGGCTCTCCTTTTTCCCCCGTGGTTGCCAATATATTTATGGAACACTTTGATACAAAGGCACTAGAATCATCTACATTCAAACCTAAGGTATGGTTTCGCTATGTAGATGACACGTTTGTCATTTGGCCACATGGTCCGGAAAAACTCACTTTGTTCCACGAACACTTAAACAGCATACACCCGGATATTCAATTCACCATGGAGGTAGAAAATAACAGAACTCTCCCCTTCCTTGATGTTCTGGTTAATCGTAAACCCAACGGACAGTTAGGGCACGCTGTTTATAGAAAACCCACCCACACTGATAGGTATCTCAATTTTAATTCTCACCACCATCCCTCGCAGAAACTCTCAGTAGTCAACGCTCTCGTACACCGTGCCATCAAAATCTCTGAACCTGATATCCTACAGCAGGAGCTTGACCACATCAGACATAGTTTAATCCAGAACAACTATGACGTAAAATTAATCAATAATGTAATTCATAGACAATTAAACCCTTTACCCAAAAAACCCGTGGATATCTCGTTCGAAACATTTACATCTCTCCCTTACATTAAAGGATTCTCGGATAAAATAGGTAGAATTCTTATTAATAACAATATTAAGGTCTTTTTTAAACCTCCACAAAAAAATCTCAGAAATACTCCCCCAAACTAAAGATAAACGCGAACCCTTGTCGTCACCCGGTGTTTATAGTATTCCTTGTTCTTGCGGCACAGTATACATAGGTGAAACAGGAAGGAGTGTTCACACTAGATTGTCAGAACACAAACGCTGTCTGCGTAATGGTATGGTATTAACATCTGCGGTCGCAGAACACCAACACAACACAGGACATAACATCTTATTTGAAAATTCCCGCATTTTAGCTCCTGTCCCTGAGTTTTACAGACGTAAATACAGGGAAACTTTAGAAATATGGAAACATCCTAATAACATCAATCTGGATGATGGCTATTTCTTGAGCCACATGTGGAAACCGGTGATTCTCGGAACACGACACGCCCAATCTACCATTACGAACTCGATTCCCATAGGTCCTAATTAGCTTTGCTCATCTACCGTATCTTTAGATTAGTGTACCGTGTGTCTATTTTAAAGGTGTACATAGAAGATTAACATGGGAAATCAGTTTTTTGCAATTTCCTGCTCGCCTAATAATTTTAATCAAAAATGCGTCAAATATAAGTTTTAGGGTATAAAATTCTACATCTAAGACAATAAACAGAATTATCTTTACATGCTTTTTAACAACAGAAATTAAATATGAAAATGTCGAAAATTACGTTAAAAATATCGACAGCCATGGAATTGAACAAAAAATAAATAAATGCTTGACGTTTTATCTGTCACGTGATCTGTCACAACGTAAGTTAACTTCTTGGTTAACTTATTTGACGTTTCTGTCAATTTAATTTGCACAAATATCGTTAATTATGGCAATAATAAAAATATAAAATTAATAAATAACGTTAAGAAAATACAGTTTTCTTTAAATAATATGAATATATCAAAAATTTAACATTGCGTAACAAAATTATGTATGATGCTGTTATGTACACTCAACTTATTTCCAATACATCTACCTTAGTACTACAGAAGGGATCTACACTTATCATTCCTAACACTCTTTCTAGAGTGACGCAAGGAGGAACGAGTGACGCGTGTTCTGCTCGTTCTATATTCTGACTACGCAGCTCACGTGTATTTTTTGAAGACACATTAGCAGTCTTTTCAAATTTTTTCACGAATTTAGCTCTTCATTCGTATAAATGTTCAGTTTTTAATCATTTCAGACAATAAAACTAGAGACAAAATCAAATTGTCAGAAACGTCAAATAAGTTAACTTGTGACAGATAAAACGTCAAGCATTTATTTATTTTTTGTTCAATTCCATGGCTGTCGATATTTTCAACGTAATTTTCGGAATTTTCATATTTAATTTCTGTCGTTACAATGCATGGAAAGGTAATTCTGTTTATTGATTTAGATGCAGAATTTTATGCTCTAAAACTTTTATTTTGACGCATTTTTGCTTAAAATAATTAGGCGAGCAGGAAATTACAAAAAACTGATTTCCCATGTTAATCTCCTATGTACACCTTTAAGACAGACACACGGTATAACTGTCTTCTCGGCCTTCCTTTCATCACTTGGTTTATTTGGCCTCTAGCGTGGTTTACACGTCGGGTAACCTTGTAAACTGAGTCTCCCTCTCTTGTTGCTTAAACTTGGCCTCTAGCGTGGTTGACACGTCGGGTAACCTTGTTTAAGACAGTACTATCCCCCTTGCTCCTGAAGATGCCCCGTACGACTGCGGGCGAAACGTTGAGCTCTGACTCAAAATATGACACAGTCCAATCCCGGAAAACGAATATTTCTAAAAAAAAACATTTAGTTTCAGAGACCACGGTCAAGGAATCTCAAAAACCGACTATTTAAATTTCTTCCATTTCTTAAACAACATCAACGATGTGGACACAGCTTTAACTTTCTACCATATTGCTGGAGCTTCAATTGATCAACAAACTTTAAAACATGTCGCAAAAACCGTTGCAAAAGTTGATCTAAGCGACCATGTGATCAACGTAGTCTTTACCATTTTTGATGAAAATAGTAAGTATAAAAAAAATAGTAAATACAAAATACAATTTATGATGTTTAGTGGATGGACAACTCAGCAACAGAGAATTCATTGCCGTTATGAAAAACCGGCTTTTAAGGGGGCTGGAAAAGCCAAAAGATACTGGTTTTGTAAAGTTGATTCAGTCGATTATCAAATGCGCTAAAGAGACAAAACCAGTGCTTCTTGACATATAAATATATGTATATGCGTGTTATTAAGTTCCTCATGTTTTAAGTAATTTATAATATTTAATTTATGCAAATGATAACAGTTTTTATTGTTGCACTTCATATTTCTTGTTCAAAATACAATAAAATGGTGTTTTAATGTGTATGTGTTTTTATTTTGTTGTAATGATAGTTTTTATATATATGATCTTATTTAAAATACAGACCATAGTTTTTTCTTGAGCAAAACTTCCCATTTAATTTTTTTAAAAAATGTTTCATATAAAAATTGTAGAGAATTAATTTCTACATCTAAATCACTAATCAGATTTTATTTTGCGTTTTTAGTAACCTATAAAATCCAATTTGAAATTCTATAAATATTGCTTATTTGTAATGATAGCCATGGAATTTAAGCAAAAATACAAAGAAATGCATGGCATATCGTTTGAATTGTCAGAAATTCAATGGACCTTTTCAATGAGGCGCGGGCAGACACGTGACTTTGACAAGTGCTTGTAGGGCCCCTCAAAGGTGCCAAGTATACAGCTTGTATAACTTGCCTGTGTTGCCAAATCAATTTAAGCGTAAAATTAATAAATAAAATTGTAAAACTAGTTATTATTAATGAATATCATTTTCTGACACATTAAATTTAATTTTTAAATTAATTTTTATAAAACATGAACTGATGGTTTCCTCAAATTTAACGCGCCAAGACATCTTTGTATCGTAGATGGCAGCACTAATCGCTCTATTTTTATATAAAATATTTTAAAAATTAAGTTTATGTGTTACAAAATAAAACAACATGATATTCATTAATAATAACTAGTTTTACAATTTTATTAATTAATTTTACGCTTAAATTGATTTGGCAACACAGGCAAGTTACACAAGCTGTATACTTGGCACTCTAGAGGGGCCCTACAAGCACTTGTCAAAGTCATGTGTCTGCCCGCGCCTCATTTAACGGCTATCTCTCTATCGCTGCAAATAGTACGAAAATGGCGCGAACAACAGCCATAAACTTCAATAAAAGCTTTTGTAACTTATTTCGATAAGATTTTTTAAAGTTATCTGAGATATCCTCACATTTTTCGTCTAAATTTTTTAGAAACAAACGCCATAGATCTCAATTGCTCTTACTATGCGCAGATCCCCATTGCGCATATCTTCTATCTCTTTAAATTGAAAAGGTCTATATGAGTACGGAAACCATGGCAAAGACGTTATCTCGGCAAAAGTCAGGAATTATGGCTAATTTGATAGCGTATTTTGAAACAGGAAAACGTAATAATGGTTCTTTTTTACCGCTACATTGTATAAATAAAGTAATTTTTATACCACATAATCGTTATACATATATAGAACTAGAACTCTTGAGTCCCTATGCGAAATATTTTGTGGGGCCCCTTGATTAACACTGAAAAAAATTAAAACCAAAAAATCCAAATTTTTACAATATACTGAAACAATAATAATTATATTCTCTCTTTTACATATAAAAAATAAAATAAAAAATATATTACGGCTTATTACCCATTGCTGGGTGTGCCAATCTTCTTTATACACAGATATCGGTAAAGATGATATATTTGCACCGTGCGGGTGCTTACCAGGCGTCACCTCACGGGCACTCATTGCTGGCGTGGAGAGTGCACCACAGGGGTCAATTTTGGGCCATTTAAAATTCGAAATATTTGGCGTCTGTCGGGATCGAACCCGGTTCCCCAGATTCGCGACCTGACACTCAGGCATGCGGCCACGAGACCCCATAATTAGTCATTGTCATTATTGTAATCAAATTTTCTTTGTTGTAATCAAATCTATATTAGTTTACTTTAACTCGCACTATAGGCAACAATCACAACATAAAACGATCCAATCTCGTATAAATTAGCTAAAAAGTTTAGTAACTTTATACTGATGACGTAAATCGGTTGATTTCGTGGAACAACCATACCTACATTTATATTACACATTTCAGGCACAATGTCACATGTAAATTATATGACGTGAGATTTTAGTAAGGTTTCTATCTGTCTTACAAATTTGAATTTACTAATGAAGATTTAAAAAAGTTCTGGCAAATCAAGCGATATAAATTTCTTTGTGATTGTGTTTAAATTCCATGGCTATCACTACAAATGAGCAATATTTATAAAGTTTCAAATTGTATTAAATATTTAAATTAAATTTGATGATTGATTTATATGTATAATTTAGTTCTCTACAAAATTTGTTTGAAACATTTTTGTGTAAAATTAAATGGGAAGTTTTGCGCAAGGAAAAACTGATTTCCCGTGTCAAACTCCTATGGTCCACTTTTTAATTAACAACCTGTATACATATTTTTCTATTTAAATCAAATGTGGAATGGTGGATACAAAAGTATTCAAATTCTTGATTTCTCGGATCTGGTACAATGTTCAACGTGGAAAATCCTATCTATGACGTAGAGCTGGGACTTATTTTTTTTTAATGATATTAACAAAATCATCTGTTTACCAAAATATGTGACAAAATTTAAGTGACGCGTTTAATTATACCTCGGAAAAAGATAATAAATCGTGCAGATAACAAGCGTTTGAAATATTTTAAAGCGCAACGCTGCTAGGGATATAAGAAATTACACTGCAGCCATTGGCAGTACGATTTCGATGCTAGGCGAGTTAACATCTTTTTAACATCGTAAGTGCATTTTATCTGGTTTTTTTAAATTCCGGCGTTATATTTTCAAATATGTTATCATCACGTTTGCGGATTTATCAGTTATCAATATTTTGGACGTTTGGAACAGACGGAATATCGAGAAAAACTGTGGATCATTACATAACAGTGTCTGGGTGATGCTCATATTGATTTTTGCGGGTATTTCCAGGCCTAGAAGAAGGAAAATTAGGTTAAAAGTGTGGCAAAAGTAAAATATTAGACGAAGTAAATATTTCTTTATAACTATTAATGCAATTTATCACGTGAAATATTTTGACAGGTGCCAAAAATCTGGATAATTTTAGATAATGACGTATTGTGTTTCATAACCTACGAACACTAAAACGATATTGGCAACGCGTATAGTTGTTTTCAATACAGTGCATTTTGTTTTCCCATCAAAATTTACGTACAATCTACAAAATTCATTAAAATCTAAATTGTTAATATGGTTTAACTACGTTTTAAGGTGTAATATCATTCATTTTCTTTCATCCCTTGCAGAAAATGCATCGAGCACGATCTATAGCCAACTCCATCAGCAAATCTCAGGTGTTCGCCTCCTGGTTGATCTCGAAACCAGCTCCAGTCACATGTGTGTTCCAAACGAGGTATTACAATGTTCCCGCTTCTGCACAGCCTTTTCTCAATGGGAGCTCTGCTTCCTACGTAGATGAAATGTATCAGGCATGGACGAAGGACCCATCATCTGTACACGCGGTAAGAATAATTTACAGATATTTAGGGTGCATAAAATGTCAAGAGTTGTAATAATAATGTGACAACTTTAAATAATATAAAACTTGGCTATAAAATTGTCTCCGTGGATACGTAAACATCATTCTAGTTAAGAAGACAGCGTGGGCTAGCATAGGGCTTCTAAAAATTTGACTCTGATTGGTCAAAATCGCGGGCAAGTTTACATATTTTTGCGTGACTATCTAATCATCTCTTTCTCTGGAATTACGTAGGCGTACACATTTATAGTGTACGGTAACGTAAATTTACAATTTTTAATAATAATACGACAATAATATATGTAAATAGTCCTATAATGAAATTTATTAGATTCAGCAAATATTGATATGCAATTAAGCAAAATGTCAAAGTAAAGTTAAAAGAATTTCATCACTTTAAAGTAAATTTTGTTCGTACGCCTATGTATAAGTAAGATATGAGATATTCATCTGTCAGTTTCATGGTAACCTTAGATTTTGTATTAATTACATTTGTCATTTGGTGGTAAATTCCTACTTTGTGTTAGCCTCTAGAAACGAACATTACTGTAACGATATAGTCTTATTTAAATTAAGATATAGTTTTTGAAAATAGTCTAATTCATAAAACTGCTATTTTCAGATATCTATTTTCTTTATTAATAACTAGTTTTCTACATTTTTCAATTGAATGAGCCGGTTTCACATTTTTCAATAAGTATTTTAAATGGAAGTTTATGCAATATTTTTCTTATTAATATTTTTTTTAATAATTTGTTATTTTCGTAAATAATTAAATACGAATATTGGCGCCAAAAATAGTCATGAAAAACAACCCCCCACTCCTGTGTCGTAGGAGCACATACATTACGTCATTCACAGCCAATAGAAAAACAATTTTTCCATCACCTACATTTATTTTTGTTATTTAGATAAATAAACGTAGGCGTTAGTTTGTTACATGTTAATAACAAACTTCTAATTTGACATTTGATGCTAACATTTTCCATTGACACTTGTTTGACAACTTCACTTGTAATGAAACACAAAGAATTGACACTAATTGGAGCCAATGAAGATGTATATGTTGTGACGTCACATTCTGTTTCAGATCACGTGACTTTTTCAAAATATTCAAATTTCAAAAATTAATTGTAAAATATCTAGTGGATATTTGGTGATATTTTTAAATTTGATGCTGATTAAATAATGATATCTTTTTAAATTTAATATTTAGAAGGCATATAAAAATTCTTGCAACAGATCTTTTCAATTTAACGGCTATCTCTTTCTATCGCTGCAAATAGTAAGAAAATGGCGCGAACAACTGCCAGTTGGGCTGTCAAACGAAACGTCAAAAATATTGCAGTCATTAAAATACCTGTATTCTCAGTGAAAATTTGCATTGTTAGACATTTTAACTTCAATAAAAGCGTTTGTAACTTATTTCGATAAGATTTTTTAAAGTTATCTAAGATATTCTCACATTTTACGTCTGATTTTTTTTAGGAACAAACGCCATAGATTTCAGTTGTTCTTACTATGCGCAGATCCCCATTGCGCATATCTTCTATCTCTTTAAATTGAAAAGGTCCATTGCATGATATATTAATATTTATTTAGTAATAATAAAACTAAAATTATTATAATTACCCCTTAACCTTAAAATTAATTTTAACAAAAACTAAATACGAATTTCGAGAACTAAGTTCTCATCATCAGTAGTACAACAAGTGAAAGTTAAACAGAGTAGTCAAGATTACTCAACATGTCAACAATACCAGAGGTCCTATCAACTCTGAAAAAAATTTAATAATAAAACTAATTTATTAAAATAACGTTTTTTTTCTATT
The DNA here is from genome assembly GCA_963082715.1 of Harpalus rubripes. Classification (NCBI taxonomy): domain Eukaryota; kingdom Metazoa; phylum Arthropoda; class Insecta; order Coleoptera; family Carabidae; genus Harpalus; species Harpalus rubripes. The sequence goes on along the minus strand of OY720460.1, from coordinate 9,969,560 downwards.
TATCTCTATTCATAATTAAAAATCACTACACTCAAATTTAGCGCCTAATTTTATAATTAAAATTTACTTTTTCTACAGCGTAAATAAGTCTTTTGGTTACTGTCTTCTTAACTGGAATACAGTTTAGTTTCTTGTGACAATAAAGTCAAGCAAAGGTGGGTACGGTTAATATTTTGATGGGAAACTGACGAAAACCACTGTAAAACTTGTTACTAATTTGAAATATAAACAATATTTGTATCAATAATAATAATAATAAAAACAATATTATAATATGAATAACAAAATTATTAATAAGAGATAAGAAAAAAATGTAATGAGTGAAATAAATATTATGACTGGTAGTATTTATTCAAAACTTTAGTCACCCAGCTCACTAATTACCATGGCTACCTTTTAAAAATACATTGGAATGCTTAAAAAACAATTGATTTTGTTATTTTAGTCATAGCTTAATCACGCCTGATTAAGAGTCATGTTTAACCTAATGTATCCTATTAGAGATAGATAGTTTACAGTTTAATATATATATTTTTTCTTTATTGATGCTTAAAGTCTGAAATATTTAAACTTTGCTATGAAAAGAACTATGTACCGGTCCATAGCAGATAAGAAATTATTTACAATACGAACGTCATACCGGTAAACATTTTTTATTTCTCTGCTATGTTATTGTAATTTTCAATAGTTTAATATTTTATGAGTCATATAAACTTGAACTACTTACTCTTACATTGAAATATTTACCTTGGATACTTTTACTAAACAGTTAAACGTTCACGTTACAATAAGAAAGGTTTCGTAAGCAACCTACTTATTTGAATTATTTATTTTGAAGATTATTTCCTGTTCAGTCCGCTATTTTCTACTACCATTCGTGTATCAGTGCTTTCCTTGAATTAAATAAATTACCTACTCTTAGACATGTGATGATAATCAACCTATTATCTGAACATGTGATAAAGGAAATTTTATCGTTTAGTGTCGCCTTGAACTTGTGTAGGATACAAAATTCAAAATAAGACTGCGTAATTTTTTTATAATATTGTTATATACAGGCTGTCTTTGAAATGACCGTTTTTGATATCTCCCTTGTCGTTAGAAATATAGCATAAATTTATTAACAGAATTTATTCGTCTATTCAAGAAGCATAAACTAAAATTATTTTCACATATACAGGGTATTGCATTACCGCTCGGCGAGAATTATTTTTTTTTTTAATGGAACACCTATATATTTTCATATATTTTGAATTTTGTATTAGTTTTCATCAGCGTTGCCAAGTTATTCCGTTTTTTCTCTAAAAAAGACCTAATACACGCATTGCTTTATAAAGGCGTACTAAAGTCATTTTAATAGTAAATATTAAGAAAAAAAAAATTCTGTGCAACTATAACTATACTCTATGTTCTCATATAAATATATAGAGTGTTCAATAAAGCGAATCAAATTTACTCAATTTCAAATGACTATCTCATCATTTTCAAATGAAACATTCTATATTTTATTATTCATTTGGGGTTTTGTGTGTTATCTTTCTATGTTATTAAGGGTATCCTGTGCCTAAAACCAATAATTTCGGGGTTTTTCACCATTTTTACCTCCCGTCATACCGTAGGTAAGGGCGATAATGTAATCGTGCCAAAAATTCGATGGTGTTTTCAGTAAATAAGCACGAATTAGGGTCCTCACAACACGTCTGTCTCTCTCTCTCTCTCTCTCTCTGTGTGTGTGTGTGTGTGTGCGTGCGCGTGCGTGCGTGCGTGCGTGCGTGCGTGTGTGTGTGTGTGTGTGTGCGCGCGACGATTTTTTCGTCCACGATAACTCATAACAAACTTCCAAATATATCTATTTTCCGTATTTAAGCTTCCTGCATATAAAATATAATCCGAAACTTTTAAATTTTAGTATTTAAGACTTTTATATCATGGGAAACAACATATTAGATTTTGGCTAAAATTAATCAACCAGAAGTGATACTTTACTTGAAGCTCTGAACAGATTATCGTGAAAAATATATTATGATATACTCCAAAACTTGTCAAATTTAGTATTTACAACTTTTATATGAAAGGGAATAACATATTAGATTTTGGATAAAATTGATAACTTTATTTGAAGCTCTGAACAGATTTTCGTGCAATACAATCCAAAACTTTTCAAATTTAGTATTTAAGACTTTTATATTAATGAGAACGACATACTAGATGTTTTCTAAAATTGATAAACCGGAAGTACTACTTTACAGGAAGCTATAAAACAGATTTTCTTGAAAAACTATATTAAAACATGATTCAAAACTTCTCAAATTTGGTATTTAAAACTCGTAGATAATTTGAAACAACATTAGATTTTGACTATACCTATATGATAAACCGGAAGTGGTGCTTAATTTGGAGCTCATAACAGATTTTCGAGGAAAAACATAATAAAATATAATCCAAAATTTGGTATTATATACTTTTCTATTTATTGGAACAAAAAATTAGATTTTGTTTACGAACGATCAACCGGAAGTAATACTTTACTTAAAGTTCATTGCTATTTCGAACATGGAATTGACAGGAGGTCATGTGTTGGCCACATCAGATTTTTTATTTTATAATTTGTGTTAAACATAGTGTAATCCTTTTATTTTTTTAAATCGGCAATAAAATGAGTTTAATTTTTACAATTACAATGTGAAATTATGTTTATCACTATTACGTGATGTCTTTACTATCAAGCTCATTTACATATAATTTTGATTTAGCAGTGAGGAGACGTGTTTGAAGTGCCTCGAGTAAAATTTTTCTTTTCATTCTAATTTCATTGTGTTGTTTATTACGGTTAATATTGTTTATCTTAGTACTATATCGTACAAGATGAAATATAAAATTGTATCGTTTATTGACACCTTTAGATATATGTATATACAGAACTAATTATTTAGTCTAGACCAACAGACATATCCGTTTACTTTATGATTATCTATAAGATTATTTACATTTATAATATCCAGAATTTTCTTTTTCCAAGAAGTTATCATTGTCTTGAAGGTCTATATTTATTAGTACACTTACATAAACCAATATAGATGCATACATATGTACAATATTATTATATTCTACATATAAGCTGTATTCTTTTTGACCCAATTGAAACTCAGCTCAGTACATAACTGAGTTGAGATGAAGTGAGTTGTGATGTGAAGAACAAATTTAATTCCATTTTATCACTTCCTTCTTTATCGATAGTATTTGCTGTAACAGCTGTCAAAATTATTGACTTATTTTCTGATCTCTAATACTGTTTAGAAACGAAAAATGGATAATGTTGAAAATATGTTACTATATGTATATCTGTATATGTAAATATAAAATTTGTTGTATTATATATCCTTAAAATGCAAACTGAGTGTTTCAAATCATTTTGAGTTTTGTAAACTGGTAGTGTAGTAATGGAAAGAGGGGAAGTGAGTTTACTCAGAATAACTCATATCAGTTGTGTCAAAAAGAACAACGATTTCCTGAGTTTATCTCTCTCTATCTCTTATATATTATATGTGAGAATTATTTTTTAGTGAGACATGAATATATGTATTTGTCTTTAAAAATATTTTTTCTACTCCCATGCGTGAAATGGATACTTCACGTATTAATTTTCATGTGTGAAGTTTGATTTTTTGAACACAGTGCGTGAAGTAAATAATTCAGTTTAAACACACACAATGAATATCAGTATATATACGTAAATCATGTGATGGTAAATGGTCCGAAGAAATAACAACTTCATGAGAAATGTGTAATTAATTTATATAAATAAAATAAATTTTGTAATTCTAAATTTACAACAGAAATGAAATATAATATATTGTGAATTATTTAAATTAGTAACCTCAATCTTGTTATTAAACCACGTTCTGAAATGAAAAATTGTGTTCATTATTTTAAATATTACAAAATGACTTGTGTTTTAATAAAACAAAGCTGTTAAACCCCCGTACCGTTGGTAAACATGGTTACACAAGTCGATAATGCAGAGGCTTTACGTTAAAAGAATGACAATGTGGAGAAAAAATTATATTTTATTGCAAGGTCGTAGAAAAAGTATAGTATGTAACACGTGTGTGAAGCCTATTTTACATTCGGATGGTTTGCAACACTCGGCTCGTGTCGCAATTTCCACCCTCATGTAAAAACTTCAGCTTCACACACTTGCCACATAATATACTATTTATTTTATGCGTACAACCAGGTAAAATATCTGGCGAGAGGTTATGTGCTGGCTAAATCAGATTTTTCCGTAAGAAATACATGGGGATCAGAATTATGTTGTCAGCGTTATGAACTCAGTTTGAATTTGGCGCCTTTGTTGACCATTACACTTTTCTGGTCTATTGCTGTTTAAAAATACATTGGCATGATTAAAATACATACAACTGAATATGTTATTTGAGTCATTACTTAATCAATCTTGAAGAGTGATAATTACAAATCATACATTTTATCTACACTTTTAAAGCATATTTTTCTATTCAATTTGTATAATCTAAACTTTTCGCTAATTCGAACTCTTCTACATGAATTAGTTTTGGGTTAATAAGTGTCCACTGTATTCCATATATGTATTACAATTTTCAATGCTTTTAAACCTAATTTTATAAAAACAAATACCACATTAAGTGTATTTTTTTATATTTTACTATTGGTATAACACATTTAATGCTTCTGTCCATATTTTAAAAACAAAACTACATACAGGTGTTAAAAAAGAGTAATTTTTTAAGGGTATATAGTACTGACCAAAATGAGTAAAAGAGCTTAATCAACATATGGGTCTGATCTTCAATAATTTCCGAGATATAAGAGTTGCGACTTGGATTTTTGTTTACCTTTCAGAGGTCATCTTAGATGAGTTTTATTAAAAAAAAATTAATAAATTTACTAAGTTAAATGTTAAAATTGGAAAAATGTTGCAAATAAAATTTTATTGTTTTTTTAATAGTCTATTTACCGATATAGACAAAATTTTATTTGGTCACTATCTTTGTCAGTTTTTCTTCGTTTTTTCGGAAACAGTTAAAAATCAGGCCTATGTTGATTAAGCTTTTTTTTTACTGATTTTACTTAATACCATAAGTCCTTAAAAAACTATGGCCCGTATTCTCACCTCTTGGAGTAGCGCTACTTCCGAAGTAGCGCTATTTCGATTTTTTAAATTTTATTTATAGACAAGAATAGGTTTCATATTTTTGTAAATTAAACCTATAATATTTGAAATAAGTGCTATTTACAATTTAATTTATTTTTATTTCTTTAATTTTTAACATTAAAGTTGACATTTGACAGTTGAAGTAGCGATTTTTCGGAAGTAGCGCTACTTCAAAGAGGTGAGAATACGGCGAGGGGTCCGTCACTCAAGAAATCCTTGTACACTTACATACAAATCCAATTGAAAATCCTGAAAATCTTTATCTTAATACTGCAATCTTTGCAATCAACATTACAATCCTAAAAATCATTACAATCTTTATAAAAAAAAAATTAAAATCTTGGAAATCTTACTTGCAATCTCATATTCTTAGACAAGTCTATGCAAGTTCATGGTAACTATCTCAAGAAATCTTTGTACATTTACATATAATTCCGATTGAAAATCCTGAAAATCTTTCTTTAATACTGCAATCTTTGTAATCAACAATCCCCAAAACAATCTTGTAAAATCCCAGAAATCTTTCCAATCAACATTATAATCCCAAAAATCATTACTATCTTTGTAAAATCCCAGAAATCTTGGAAATCTTGTTTGCAATCTTATATTCTTAGATAAGTCTATGCAATTTCATAGCTACTAATTCAAGAAATCTTTGTACACTTACATAAAAATCTGATTGAAAATCTTTGACAATCTAATAAAATCCCTATAAATCATCTTGAATCTAGCAAATCTTCAAAGATTTACAATCTTTGTACACTTAAACGTCGAGTGACGAACCCCTCGGAATACGGGCCTATCCTTTTTTAACATCTTGTATATTTATCACATCAGAAGTTACAATCCATTTTTTTTTTTCAGTCGTGGGATGCCTTCTTCCGTTCTTCGGCCGGCGGGGGCGCTGGCTACCAAAGCCCCGGGGCCCACCTGGCTCCCCCAGCCAAGAACACGGTGCCCCTTAGTCAATTCACGGCAGGATATGCTGCGCCAGGTGCTGCAGCACCCGTTTCCGAAAAAATTATCGATGACCACATGGCCGTGCAAGCTATCATCAGAAGTTACCAAGTAAGATGATAATTACTTCAGTAGAAATATATATTTCATGATATTGCGTAATAAAATATGAAATTTATAGATACTAATGATATATGATGCGTCATGATGATATATGTATCATTTTTGTCAAGGTTTCCTTATTTTTACAGGAAATAGTAATTAGAACTATTTAATGAATTATTTTGATAATGCACAATAACTATTTATTACATTCATATAAGTTTCAAAGTTACTATTCGCGACTCAATTTAGTTTTGCCGCCATGCTTTGTGACGTCACAATACGGACTAGTCAAGTGAGAGATGAACTAAAAACTAACCTAGTTGTGTGTGTGAACAGGTAGAGTCCGTGCGTTTAGAGAAAAAACCGGCGCACAGTCGCTACAGGGAGTTTTATCCAAACAAAATAGTGAAAACTTTGAACATTTGTTATAACTCTTCTTGTCATTAATAAAAAAAAGTTTCTTCTACAAATCTATTAAAAGTGGGCTTTTTAATGTTTGTTTTTAGCGTTAAAAATGTCATTTTATGACACCAGTGTTAAAAGTGACAGATCATTGTTACTTTTGACACTAGTGTTAAAAGTGAATGTCAAAAAATTATTAGAAATAAAAATTTATATTAAAAAATAGTGTTTGTAGAAAAAATAGTGTATGATATACGTGTTAAAAGTGATTTTATTTTGTTCGAAGGTTTGGATCCCTCCGCTTCGCGTCGTGTTCCAAACTCCTCACAAAATAAAATGTCACTTTTAACACATATCATAAATAACTAGGTATTATCTATACTCCGCCTCTGACTTCAAACTTTCAAAAATGACAAGTGTTGTTGTTCTCACTCAAACTACCGCGATTTTTAAATTATTCTTTATTCAAATAAATTATTCTTATTGGTCTACTTTGAAATGTTTTTATAATCGCGCCAAACACATTAGAAAAGAAATTATTACAGATTACGATGATACATTGTAACCTTTTTTATTAAGTGATAGCGTATGGCACATTACGTACATAACACCCTGTATAAAACATTGAAGTTTCAACTTCAAATTTATCATCATCGACCAATAAGAATGACTTGGTTCGGATCCCGGATTAGTTCCAATTTGTCTCGTTTCGGCGAACGGACTATAAACATTTTAAATATTTATTTTATAATTTAAATATAAAATTAATTATTCAGGGGTATCAAAAAGATGAATCTAAAATTTGTAGATCTTTAAAGCAGTGAAAGTGTTGAAATAAAATTTTAAAATTCCGTTATTTTTAATACTTATATGCTTTATTATTATTGTGCTGAATTTTCCATCAGCATTTATATTATCTTTACGTATTTATTTATTTACCTCGTGTTTATTTCTTTAGATCAATGCACCAAAACTGTCGAAGTAAAAATGGAAAATTCCATTATTTTTTATCCTTATTTTGCTTTATGATACATGTATTGTATTAATATTGCATCAGCATATGTATCTACATGTTTATTTATTTACCTCGTGTTTATTTATTTAGACCAGACGCGCTAAACTGTTAAAAATTCCTTTGTTTTTGATCCTTTTTGCTTTTTGATATTATACTGAATTTTTCATCAGCATCTTTTTTTATGTTTACGTATTTAGTCTAAATGTTTATTTATTTACCTCCTTGTATTTATTTATTTTATTGTTGGTTTGTATAATGTTTGACGAAATTTCAACTCCAAGAGTAAACAAACAATTATTTATTACATTATTCAAAACAGATTTTTGCAACTTGTCACTAATTGAGTCAACAGTTCTAATTATTATTTTCTGTTTTAAATGGGTGATAATTTTTAAAGTTATTTTCCTTGGAAAATATTCAATTATAATTATATTTAATTAAATAATTCATTTTACACAACTAACCAAGGGATTATTATGATTATTTTCATTCGCATATGATCATATAAACAAAACGTATCTACATTACATATAATAATAAATACACTGTGGGATTAAAGTATGGATTATTAAAAGAAAACAGCGATCTCAACGGGTTTTTTTAAAACTCTAAAGGTGCATTCACAAATGAAAATTAGGTTTAGATTTATGATTTATACTTTTGATTTAAAGACTTTGGCTGCATATTATGTAATGACTCCATTCACTCTTCAGAATTTAGGGTCTCTAAATCCAAATCATAAAGCTAAACATTGCAAGGTCCAAACTTTAGGTTTATGATTTACTTTGACGTCACAAACTTCACCAATGAGAACGAGTCTGAAATGATATAGATATATACACTCATCTTTATTTAGTATCCACTTGGTAGATTCGGCTTTTTAAACAAATGCGAGAAGAAGATGGAGTCTTTCATAACTTAATTGCTGAAATATAACCAATAATGCCAAGCGAATGACAGTTTGACGGCGCACAGGTGTCTTGTTAAGTACTGCTATACCAATATTTTAATCTTATTTTTGAAGCATTTACACAGATGTCTGCACATATCAAAACTAATTTTCAAGTAATTTAAACTTACATTTATGAATGACTTACTTAAACCTGAACAAAAACCATAAACCTAATTTTCATATGTGAATGCACCTTAAAACACGTCGATTTTAGTTTTTAAAAATACACATTGATATGTGCGATTCACGTTCCGACTTTCAATTGTTTTCATGTTATGACGTCATCTCAAAAAAATTGAAATGACAATATAGATTTTTAGTAGCGGAATCCGATAGTGATTTTTCTTCCCTATATGATCATGCAAAATAAATCATAAGGTTGCATAACAAAAATTCTGAGAAAAATGGAGCTGAAAATTTAATAATAATGAATAATCAAGCAGGGTTGGTACGCACCTGGAAAACACAGAAAAAATAATTCGCTGTAAAAGTCAGGGAAATGTCAGGGGATTTAAATATGATACATGGAAAACATACTTTTTATTATTACTTATAAATTTGAACAATTAATTAATTTTTTAATTTAATATTACTCGTTATAATTATTATTTTTTATTATTACATTTCAAATTTCGCGGCATTTAGCGAAATTTAATTTTACTCAATACGATTGTGGCGACAAAGTGGGCGACCTTAAAACTAACATGTATCAATGCGTCATCTGGCCGTTCTAATAGTATGTTCCGTAATGCAACCGGTTCGATCAGGTTTACGGCGTGTGTTCCGTAAGTCCTGAAATTATTTACCGGTTTCTATTTGGAACGCGGTTCCTGAAAAAAGTTGGTAAAAAGTCGGACCACGGCAACCACAAAATAATCCTGGTTTCTCTGGTATTTTATCCCCACTACCGCTATTTTCAAACATCATAACAAAATCAAACGATATACATCAATGTCAAAATTTCTAAACCGCGTTAGTGGTATTACTAATAATTATTATAGATGTAAATATGAAAGCATTATTTATATTTGTTATATTGTTGGTTGTGTTATTATTGTTGGCATTAAATGTAATAAAATGGTCAATTTCATTGTCATATTCAAAGTTGTCATTCATTGGGTTAATTTTTATTTTTGTTAGGTTGTTTCAATTTTAAATGTCATATGATTCAATGTCAATCTGTCCCGAAATAGATGAAAATATTCAGGAATCATGGTGTACCAGGAATCAAGATACTGGTATTTTCAACGACCACAAATATACTAGACAAAACATGCCCTATACGTCACTATTGTTTGTTATGTTCTCGGCTCGACGGAAAGAGACAACTAGGGATAGAGATATATAAAGTCTACTCTAAAGTTTGTCGAGAGATGTCCCTACGGTCCATTTTGTAACTTTAAATTCTGTCTGATTTCAAATTCTGTCAGAATTGGGTTTACCCCACTACAAATTCTACAGCTCCAGACTACTAGAATTTGAAGTCTATCCGGAGAAAGAATTGAGGGAATCTCAATTCTGTCATTTCAAATTCTACTGGTTTGGAGCAGTAGAATTCGTTGTGGGGAAAACCCAATTCCAACAGAATTTGAAATCAGACGGAATTTAAATTAAAGTTAAAAAATCGAGGGTCGCTTGTTCAAAGTTTTCTAGTTTCATTGTTCTCTATAAATCTGCCTTCTTCAAGTTTTGAAATAAAATGTACGTGATTCTAAAATTCTTATTAATTAAAAAACAATTAATTAATACTACCATGAGAAATTTACCTACGGGAATTTCGGTCGGACTGTATTCATAACGATATCCTAAATCACGATCCATTAAATAATCATGGTATTCAGTTGCTCAATTTAATTTTAGATATTTATTTGAAAATCGGGAACCACCATGAAACAAAAATAAATTTAGAAAAAACTACAAATAGAATAAGAAGCAAGTTTATAAAAACAACATTGTTTAACAATCAATAGAATAAAATAAATAATTGTATACAATTCTTTTTAGCTTTTCTTAATACTAACAACAATTTGTTTCATGCATTTAATAATTGGTTTTCGTTAATAATAATTCAAATGTTTCAAACATAGTACAGTTCATTTTAATAAAACAAGCAGTGACATCTAGCGAATACTCCGTGAGGGGACTTTACATATATCTATCCTTAGTTGTCTCTTTCTGTCCAGCCGAAAACAAAACAAATGCTATGAAGTTATATCTAGTGTATTTGTGATCGTTGGGTTTTTTGGTTGAGTTACGGAACATAATATAAGATAGTGTTTGTGTTCTATGTGTATGTAATGTACGATACTTAAGTAATTATTTCCATAACAATTCAGAAAAATAAATCGTATTTGTTGCAATTACTATTTTTTAACTTTATTTAATCCATTAATTCAATATTTTAAGTAAAAACGTTTATATTAGGATCTATCGAAATGTACCTGGAAAATAAAAATATTTGCCCAGGAAAACCTGGAAAGTTCAGGGAATTCAGATTTTTTGGTTGCGTACCAACCCTGTCAAGATACCTAGATTTCATTTTCAGTTTAGAATTTTTCGTTGATAATTTTTTTAAATCTTAACATTTAATGTATTATTGTACTTATAACTAAAACATGATCATCATTGTAAAAATAGTAAAAACGTGTCTTGGGGCCCGTAGTTCGTGCTTATTCATTGAAAACTCACTAACGAATTTTTGGACCGAAAACATTACCTCCCTTACCTACGGCGGGAGGTAAAAAGATAACTGTTTATTCATTTTGAATTATATGTATATCATATGGTGTAGATACGTTTCAGAATTGTATGTTGAGCATGTGAGGTTGAATTGTTGAATGTTATATGGGGCTTGTTGTTAATAAATAATTGTTAGTCGCGAGGACATCTGGTTGCTGAGCTCGACCCCCTGAATCTTAAATATGCCGATCTGCACGCGTACGAGGAACGAAAGGGCGCCCCTTCCAAGCTTGTTATCAGGGACCACATGATTGGTACGACCAAAATGTTCCTTTAACCTTTAAACCCGACACTAGCATCTACCTCACATACAGACAGAGAAACAAATAATTAAATTTCCAAAAAAAAAAAAAAATTACATCTGGATAAAATGAAAGTTCTGTTTATTACCTGGTATAGGGAATAAGTGTTAACAATATTTGATAATATAATAAATACTGTACACTTCGTGTATTTTTTTTTGTCTTTACTGTTTGTATAACGAAGCATTTAAGTTAAAAAAAATTCAAGTTCAAATTAATATTTTTGTTATTTATGCCTAGTTGCACAGTTGACACTTTAATTTTAAAAATAACGATAACATTTTTTTTTTTTGTTAATGAAACGCTAAAATTTAAAGAGAACGTGTAAAATTAATTGAAAATTATTTATACTCAAATTTATCTAAAAAATGAAGAAGTTGGAGGTGTTTTCGTTCTTGTTCTCGTTACTCTATTAATTTGTATAACTTTTATTTTTTGTCTGGATGTAAAAATAGCAACCACTAGCAATTTTAAAATTTCAACATGTATTAGCATGTATTTTTTAGAGTACCTTTCAGAGCTGGGCAAAGTACTGGAAAGTAGTACTTAAAGTACAAGTACCAAGTATCTCGAAGTTTCTAAATGTGCTTGAAATACAAGTACTTTTTTAGTTTCTAAAGGTACTTGAAAGTACCAAGTACTTGAAAAAGTACTTGTAAATTTGGGCGCAAGTACTTTTTCAGATAATTGATATTTTTCTGATTATATGGACCTTAAAAGGTGATTATTAACAAAAAATTAGATATAGTTATTTAAAGCAGGAGTTCCTCGCTGGGCATGCCGTATCACCTAGCGATCTCATGACGTAAAATTAACATCATATGTTCGCCAAGCGATACGAGAGCTGTACCGAGATGTTACAATGACGTCATTTTTACGTCATACGATCACTAGGCCATACGGCATACATTATTGGTACTTGAGATGGTATATACAGTATGCAGATTAGAATTGATTTATTTATGCCAAAAAAATTGCAAATATATCTTTACTTTCATATTATCGCTGAAAATATATTTATTAATGAAATTCATATGATTAAGTACTACAGGAATAACACCACACCACTGCAAAAGAAACACTGACAGACAAACAATTCTCAAAACATTGTTAACTTTTAAATTTTTCATCGAACTTCAAGTACATTTAAAGTAATTGAAGTACATTTGAAATACTTCAAGCACATTTAAAATACTTCAAGTACATTTAAAGTATTTTTCCAAGTACTAAGTACCAAGTACAAAGTACTATAAATAGACAGTACTTCAAGTGCAGTACTTGAAGTACTTAGTATTGCCCAGCTCTGGTATCTTTATAACCAGGGTATGGCCATGGGCCAAGATGGCCGCCATTGTCGGGCTCATGTCAAACGTACTGTGAATTCATTTTCCGATTTATTTGTAAGCAATGTGATATTGTATTATAAAAGAATATTAAATAATCACACTATGAATTTAAAAAGGTAATAAAATTAATTTATTTAAGGGATACACAATTATTGTTATGACATACATTTAGAGGTTATATGGAATATAAGATATGGGTTGTTTATAACATCTAATTTAATATCTGTAGTTCTTATTTACATAATGATTATATTTTCTAAACTTACTTTTTAAAAATTTAAATAATTGTGCTTAATATTGGTGTTTTTTAGTTGTTTTCAATATTATCAGTAATCGTTGTATCTTAACAAACTACACAAGTAAATAAAATAAAAATATTTAAATACATATTAAAATGATATGTAAATGTGTTTTTCATTAAAATCAAACAAATAGCCACGAAAATGCATAATTTGCGCTAGAACAATACATATAACAGATGGTCCGGTAATGGCGGACGAAACGTGAGCCACACCATGGCCATACCCTGGTTATAAAGATACCCTAATATTTTTAAGATCGCAACGCTGTGGTGGCAAGTTTTGAACTGCAGGTTGAACGAGTATGAAGTTAGCCTACTGTCAAATGGGAAAACATAATGAACCTGTTTCACATTTTTCAAAAAGTATTTTAAATGAAAGTTTATGCAATATTTTTCTTATTAATAATTATTTTGTTAATAATTTGTTGTTATTTTCGTAAATAATTAAATTAAAAATTTGGCGCCAATAATAGTCATGAAAAACAACCCCCCACTCCTGTGTCGTAGAAGCATATACATTATGTCATTTACACCCAATAGTAAACCAGTTTTTCCATCACCTTCGTTTATTTTTGTTATTTAGAGCCGGTATTTCCATCTTCGGATAAAGTGCTGGATAACTTATCTGTCGGATAAATGAACAATATCGCATCAAAAAATAAACGTAGGCGTTAGTTTGTCACATGTTAATAACAAACTTCTAATTTGACGTTGACATTTTCCATTATAAAGAAGTAATAAAGTCATAATGGCTAATACAGACTACACTCAAGCTAAGTCGAACAGTTTACTGAAAGTCGATAGCTGGATGGTGGCTGAATTTATATGAAAAAAACGATTGTTTTACTGCTGCCGAAATAAGGGGTGTTAAAGAGTTAAGGTAAAATTAAATATAAAAACCCAACTATCAGCTCTTCGACCTACTACTTCCAGCCACAATTTATAAATTCAATAGTAGGTTTACTCCTAGCAGCAATTTTGTAAGAAAGCACAATACGATACTGTAAATTACGTATTTTATATTGACAACTTTGACTTATCATAACACTTGTAACAAAACACAAAGAATTGACACTATAAAGGGACCAATTGGAGCCGATGAAGATGTGTGTTGTGACGTCACATTCTGTTTCAGATCACGTGACTTTTTCAAAATATCCAAATTTAAAAAATTAATTGTAAAATATCTAATGGATATTTCTTGATATTTTCAAATTTGAGGCTATTTAAATAATTATCTTTTTAAATTTAATACTTAGAAGGCATATAAAAATTCATGCCCTATTTATAGAATGTAAACAAATTTGACATGTCCTACTGGGCGCCATGACAGGTGCGGTTATAGCGCCGCCAACGGATTCTGCGGCTCCCAATAAAAATGGTACTTCCCAAATGATTTATTCTATATTTTACGGATACAAAATGTGTAATATTAAGCCGAGAGGCAAATAAATATTATTTACTACTATTATTGCTGTAGCAAATAAATAATAATTAAAAAACACTGAAAAACTTTTTTTAAATAATAGACCATTTCAAAAATTCAAAGCGCATGCGCCATGTGTTTAACTGCGACAAAAAGTTAGTGCCGATTGCCGTATACCCGTCCTTGTTTATATGACAGTTCTGTCAATTTTACAGTTTTGTTTTTGTTTTATTGGTTTCGTTTTTCAAATAATTATGACGGGTACTAAACTTCTGGCCCACAAAATATTGCCATTTAAAATGTTTTATCTGGTTTAGAAAATAAAAAGTTAGGTTAGGTATAGTAATACAATTTTTATAATTGATTGATGGACTTCATTTTTTCACATAGTAAAATAAGTTTTTATTTGTAAAATAAGAATTGAAATCGTAGCTTATACTCAAATTCATATTAACAACTTCTGTGTAGCTCTAAAATTTAAAACAGAATACCGGGGTCGCGTATAAATTTGAAATGCCGCCATTTTTAGTTTAAAAAGTAAATGTAGTGGTCGCTCAAATTTCTGAAATGGTCTATTGGGATGATTGTTATCATATTAAAAAAAGTTATTTGCTAATACTCACGATACACTGATGTGAAAGTCAAAATATATTGGTACTAATTGCATGATTGGCTTTACATTTGAGTCACGTTTGGAATTTTACGCCACTTATATTAAAACATTTGGCCTGGCACATAAAAAAAATTTTTCTGACTTGGATTCGTTTCAACTTGAATGCTTCAAATATTGAAACATTTTGTGGATTTTTAACAACTGCTTTTTTACTAAACATGTTTTAATAATCAACAGTAATACTATTTAAAAATAAACAGAACTTTTTCAAGTTATCAACTTCTGATTGTAACTTCATTTTCAGGGCTAAGTAAGTAAATAGACTTCCATCGTTCTGTATGTCTCCCTTCCTTCCTTGGCCGTCAGTTTGAAACATTCCAGATCAGTTTCTCGTTGCTTTGTGTGTTGCTTGTGTGTGTTGGTGTGGTAGGTATGTGGCACTAGGTTCAGGTATAAGGTGCTGGTTGTAGATTCGTGGCCACCACATAGCCAAGCTGGATCCTCTGGGAATCAACTCCGTGGATCTGGACGATAAACCGCCTCCAGAGTTGCTGTACAGTTTCTACCATTTTGGTAAGATACTAACTTCACAGAAATTGTATCGCCTAGGAGGAATGACAGTGTTCTAGCAAAAAAGTTTTGTTTATAACTCGTTTCAGAGAAGAATGAATCACAGGTTTATGTAATTTGCTTCTAAATTTGTTTCACGCATAAAACGCGTCGATTATATTCTTTATTATTGGGAATTGGGACCCGCAGAATAGCATGCGTCATCAGCAGAATTTTAGGGAACTAAATTAATGGCGGTCAGTAGAACATGTCAAATTTTGTATACGTCAAAAATCATGGTACAACAAAAATTCAAGACATTCCATAATTTTTGGCAAAGAAAAAAGTTGATCGACTAAACGTATGGAAAATAAATTTAAATATATAAATAATAGACCTTTTCAATTTAAAGAGATAGAAGATATGCGCAATGGGGATCTGCGCATAGTAAGAACAACTGAGATCTATGGCGTTTGTTTCTAAAAAAAAATAGACGTAAAATGTGAGAATATCTCAGATAACTTTAAAAAATCTTATCGAAATAAGTTACAAAAGCTTTTATTGAACTTAAAATGTCTAACGATGCAAATTTTCACTGAGAATACAGGTATTTTAATGA
The DNA here is from genome assembly GCA_963082715.1 of Harpalus rubripes. NCBI lineage: Eukaryota > Metazoa > Arthropoda > Insecta > Coleoptera > Carabidae > Harpalus > Harpalus rubripes. The sequence continues at coordinate 9,953,040 of OY720460.1, read as the reverse complement.
CTGCAATATTTTTGACGTTTCGTTTGACAGCCCGACTGGCAGTTCGCGCCATTTTCTTACTATTTGCAGCGATAGAAAGAGATAGCCGTTAAATTGAAAAGATCCATTTAACGGGTATCTCTTTCTATCGCTGCAAATAGTAAGAAAATGGCGCGAACTGCCAGGTGGGCTGTCAAACGAAACGTCAAAAATATTGCAGTCATTAAAATACCTGTATTCTCGGTTAAAATTTGTATCGCTAAACATTTTAACTTCAATAAAAGCTTTTGTAACTTATTTCGGTAAGACTTTTTAAAGTTATCTGACATATTTCTCATATTTTTCGTCTAAATTTTTTAGAAACAAACGCCATGGATACGGTGACCATACGACCTTTATTTTAAAGGACAGTCCTTTATTTGGAAGCACTGTCCTTTAGATTTATTTACTTCGTAAAAACTCAATTTTGTCCTTTATTTCTATATATCGTCCTTTAAAGCTTAAATAATTTATTTTCAAAATATTTTACTTAAGTTTTATCAAAGATAATATTAAATATTAAAAAAAAATTTTTTTGAACATATAATACCTTGTTCCATTTAAGCCTTTCAGTATTGTAAAGAATAGGGCATAGTCTTGAACTCTCTGATAGGCTAAAATGGGAGACAAGACATGCGTTTACCCAATGTAATTTTGGCTACTTGAAATTGGCGCTGGTACCAGCGCCATCTGCTGAATGGCTTAAATGGAACAGAACATAGTTAAAAGTTTGACTATGTACTCCGCTAGATTTGCAATGAAATGAAATAGAATAGGGGATTCCACCTTTTATAAATATAATTTCATCTGAACGTATAAGTAAAACTAAGATTGTTGGTGAAAAGCCGGTGAAAAATTGCTATTAATAAGCGAGTTATAGTCCCCTGAAGTTTGAAAATATAGACGTCAGGAATATAAGTTTTTATATCAAACTGTTTTCTTCGTGGACCTAAATTTTCTTGAAATAAATGCTATTTCTAAATTATATTAATAAAAAATAAATGAATATTATACTGTACAAGTCTACATGATTTATAATTGGAAGTGTATTTAAATTATTAAGTTTAATGTAAAATATTTATATTCAAATAAAAACTGTTTGAGAATTGTAGTACTGGACTGATGCCACGCCTCCGCTATTTGAATTTCTCTACTCTAACTGGGTATTCGTTATATATTTATAGGCCGTCTTTGAATCGCTAATCAAAATAATATATATGGAATTCATATGAGTGACGAGCTGCTATAACAAAAACCCTCTTATTTCCGAAGTATTTCAATTATATCGTTTTATTTTTCATAATATTTATTGTTAAACATATACTTTCAATATTTTTTCCTAATTTCTCTTAATTCACTTGCGCTGTGTCCCCTATTAAGGGGGGGGGTCCATTTTTTCAAAAAAGATAATATGGTCACCGTAGCCATGGATCTCTGTTGTTCTTACTATGCGCAGATCTCCATTGCGCATATCTTCTATCTCTTTAAATAGACCATTTCAGAAATTCAAAGCGCATGTGCCAAGTGTTAGACTGCGACAAAAAGTTAGTGCCAATTGCCGTATACCCGTCCTTGTTTATATGACAGTTCTGTCAATTTTACAGTTTTGTTTTTGTTTTGTTGGTTTCGTTTTTCAAATAATTATGACGGGTACTAAATTTCTGGTCCACAAAATATTGCCATTTAAAATGTTTTCTCTGGTTTAGAAAATAAAAAGTTAGGTTAGGTATAGTATTGCAATTTTTATAATTGATTGATGAATGGACTTCATTTTTTCACATAGTAAAATAAGTTTTTATTTGTAACATAGGAATTGAAATCATATCTTATACTCAAATTCATATTAACAACTTCTGTGTAGTTCTAAAATTTAAAACAGAATACCGGGGTCACGTATAAATTTGAAATGCCGCCATTTAACGGCACTAACTTTTTAGTTTAAAAAGTAAATGTAGTGGTCACTCAAATTTCTGAAATGGTCTATTGAAAAGGTCTATTCCAATCCAATGCAGTCAGTAGAATATCCTACTAATATTTTTTTATTTTGTCTTTATAATCCGTAATATTGTGGTATTGTACATTTTTACAAACAAAATATGTAGTATGAAAAAAAAATTGGTTTCAATTACCAATTACTCTATTCTTAACTGAAACGATGTTTGTTTATTACCTTCAAAATAAAAGATACCGTGTCCTCCAAAATGAAAGTTGAATGCTAGTATTCTAACCAGGCGATATCTCACCTTAACACCTTTTATTATTATTTCTCCTTTTAGTTATGGTTAAATTATTGTTTGTTGTCCTTCACGTACTATTATTCAAAAACAAAATAAAATTGTTGTTCTCTGTAATATATTTTTGCATGTACGAGTATGTATTTTGTGTATTTTGATTTTTATTACTAACGGTTCGGTCTTTTACCAAAAGGATGCCTGGATACGTAAGATCTTTAAATAAAGGTGATGGAATTTTGCTTGTATGCTTTCGTTATCGTTTTTAGCATAAAAATGTTTCAAACTGATATTCCCATCCAGCTAAGTACCTCGGTCACAGTAACAAATCATTATTATTCATTTTTAAAATACATACTTCACCAAAAGTAAATTCATTTAGTTGGACTTACAGATTTAGTCTGCACTTAATCTGTCCGACAAAGAACTTTAGTAATATTTTAACAATCTCTTTGTAAACTACTTGAACATAACAATATTTTTATTCTGTAATTGTGGAGCAAAATGAAGGGTATTTGACAATTTTTGGGAAAGTGTTTTAAATTGCACATACGTCATGCCAAATTATTATTACATATTTTTTAATCGTTTATACATTTAAAATGAGGTTTCAAAATTTTTATTTCAAATTTCCCGCTAAAACGCTCTTCTCGCTTATGACGTCACGATTTAGTTTTTTAATGAGTATTTTCTTTTCTCTACGCACCACTTATAAATAAATATATCATCATGGCGTATTACCCATTGCTGGGTGTGCCAATCTGCTTTGTACGCAGATATCGGTAATGATGATGACATATTTGTACCGTGCACCACTTATAAGTTTTAGAATTTCATTTTTGAAGGAAAATACAGATAAACACTAAAGAACTTCTTATTTTTACAAAGTTTTACTAAACTACTAGATCGTGAAGTCATGAGAGACGAGCGTTTTAGCGGGAAATTTGAAACAAATTTTTTAAAAGGATATTTTACATGTATTAACGTTTATAAAAATATATAATAATAATAATAATTTTGGATGTATAATTAGGTATAGAAGGTGAGTCTGGGAAGACGCCCTCCCCCTTTAACTTTTATAAGTAATAGAAAAAAATGGCTCATATAAAAGTTTTATTATTTTACATATACTATTTGATGGCAGATGTAGATATTTTTTATAAAGTCAGGTTTACAAGATACGACTATCAACTTTTATTTTTCAAATGACATGTAATTATTTTAATAAAATTGAAACCGCCGTTTTTTCTCTTTTCAACGATGTATTATTTTTTAATAATGTATTTGAAAAATTTCGAGAAAAATGAGATAATTTAGAAATATTAGAAATAATTTTTAAACAAATATTATAGGTGGCTATGTGAAAAAAAAAAACAAAACGTAACAATGTAAAACAATTAAAATAATGTCAAAAAAGTATACATTTGTTTGTTACTTAATTTAACTTATATTGTACACAAAAAAAAAAAACATTTTGAAATGTTTACGAAGAACGAATTAATTGATATGATTCTAATAATTGGTGAATCGACTGGAATCATAAGAAGAGCAAAAAGAATTTACCGGGAGCGGTTTCGTAGACATGGTCGTAATTTTCAACATTTGTTTTAAGTTGTTTTTGTTACTAAATTTGTTGTTTTAGTTTGCTAAGTTGTATAGCACTGTTACGTTTTGTTTATTTTCACATAGCCACCTATAATATTTGTTTAGAAATTGTTTCTAATATTTCTAAATTATCTCATTTTCTCGAAATTTTTCAAATACATTAATAAAAAATAATACATCGTTGAAAAGAGAAAAAAATGGCGGTTTCAATTTTATTAAAATAATTATAGGTTGTCATTTGAAAAATAAACCTGACTTTATAAAAAATATCTACATCTGGCATCAAATAGTATATGTAAAATAATAAAACTTTTATATGAGCCATTTTTTTCTATTACTTATAATAAAAAAGTTAAAGGAGGGGGGGCGTCTTCCCAGACTCACCTTGTATATGCGCAATTTAAAACATTTTCCCAAAATTTGTCAAATACCCTATTATTTTTAAATGAATTAAACACGTAATCTTTGCTCACTAAAAAGCGCGGGAAATTTGAATTGAAGAAAAAAATGAATTTACTAAGTGTTACTTTTTAAATGAATAATAATTATTATAAGTTTGTGATTCAAAATTGAAATTTATCTCGCTGTGCAGACGATGTCGATATGGATCGAGTCTTCAAGCTCCCCTCATCAACATTTATTGGCGGGAAAGAAACTCATCTTCCTCTACGCGAAATCCTAAAACGACTTGAAGAAATCTACTGTCAACACATCGGAGTAGAATACATGTTCATCAACTCTTTAGAACAATGCAACTGGATACGTAATAAAATGGAGAACCCGGATCGGGAAAAGTTAAGCCCCGATCAGAAACGATTACTTTTGGCACGTATTACTAGATCCCATGGGTTCGAAGCTTTCCTTGCCAAGAAATATTCATCGGAGAAACGATTTGGTTTGGAAGGATGTGAAATGCTTATCCCTGCTATGAAACAAGTCATTGATGTCAGTACTGAACTTGGAGTTGAGTCCATCATCATGGGAATGCCACATAGAGGAAGATTAAACGTATTAGCTAACGTTTGCCGCAAACCTCTTCGTGATATTTTCACCCAGTTTGCTGGTTTAGCCGCCACAGATGAAGGATCTGGAGATGTCAAATACCATCTTGGAACTTACATTGAAAGACTTAACAGAGTAACAAATAAAAATATTAGATTAGCTGTTTGCGCCAATCCTAGTCATCTTGAATGTGTCTGCCCTGTAGTCCAAGGCAAAACAAGAGCCGAACAATTTTACAGAGGTGACGAATTTGGAAAGAAAGTCATGTCAATGCTGCTCCACGGAGATGCTTCATTTTCTGGTCAAGGCATTGTGTTCGAAACTATGCATTTGTCAGATTTACCAGATTATACAACCCACGGTACTGTTCATATTGTTGTGAACAACCAAATCGGCTTTACAACTGATCCACGCTTCAGCAGATCTTCGTCTTACTGTACCGATGTAGCTAAAGTTGTAAACGCGCCTATCTTCCACGTAAATGCCGATGATCCTGAAGCTGTAATGCACGTTTGCAACATCGCTGCTCAATGGCGCGCCACTTTCCACAAAGATGTCGTTATTGACTTGGTTTGCTATCGCAGAAACGGACACAACGAAATTGATGAACCCATGTTCACTCAACCTTTAATGTATAAGATCATCAAGAAGACTCCTCCGTTGATTGAAAAGTACTCGAAGAAACTTATTTCCGAAAAAGTTGTGACAGAGGCAGAAGTTAAAGATGTTGTAGACAAATACGATAAAATTTGCGAAGATGAATATAATCGTGCTAAACAAGAAACTCATGTTAAATACAAGGATTGGTTGGAAAGTCATTGGTCTGGCTTCTTCGAAGGCAAAGACCCTCTGAAAGTTGCTCCAACTGGAGTCAAGGAGGAAACTTTACTTCATATTGGTAAACGCTTTTCTAGTCCACCACCAAATGCGTCGGATTTCGTTATTCATAAGGGTATCGAGCGTATCTTGAAAGCTCGTATGGAAATGGTAAACGCCCGCCAAGTTGATTGGGCTTTAGGCGAAGCTATGGCTTATGGAACGCTGTTAAAAGAAGGAATCCACGTTCGTATTTCTGGTCAAGACGTCGAAAGAGGCACATTTTCTCACCGGCACCATGTCTTGCACCACCAAACCGTAGACAAAGCCACTTATAGACCAATGTCCAATTTGTACCCTGACCAAGCTCCATACACAATTTGCAATAGTTCTTTATCTGAATTTGGTGTGCTTGGATTCGAACATGGTTATTCCTTGACCAATCCCAATGCTTTGGTTATGTGGGAAGCTCAATTTGGAGACTTCATGAATGGAGCTCAGACCATTATCGATCAATTCATTGCTTCTGGTCAGAGCAAATGGGTTAGACAGTCGGGAATAGTTTTATCTCTTCCTCATGGTATGGAAGGTATGGGTCCAGAGCACTCCAGCGCCAGAATGGAACGTTTCTTGGAGATGTGCCAGGAAGACTCAGAGTATTTCCCTCCAGAAAGTGAAGAATTCGCCACTCGTCAGCTCCACGATTGTAATTGGATCATTGCTAACTGCACGACTCCTGCGAACTTCTTCCATCTGATCAGACGTCAAATAGCGATGCCTTTCCGCAAACCTTTGGTGCATATGGCGCCCAAATCATTGTTGCGTCATCCTGAATGTCGTTCATCTTTCGACCAGATGATTGAAGGTACAAGTTTCCAGCGTGTTATCCCAGATGGTGGACCGGCTGCTCAAGGTGGTTCTAATGTCAAGAAACTCATTTTCTGCTGCGGAAAAGTTTACTATGACATCAGAGCTGCTAGAGATAAGGCTAATCTCACTAAGGACATCGCTATAAGCAGAGTAGAACAGGTAAGTGAAAATACTCTTGTACAAAGTTCGGCAGAGTTTGTGGGTTGTACGAAAAAGAAAAATCACCCTTGAATTCATTAATACTAAAACTGTTTATTCCTTGTAGATGTCTCCATTCCCCTTCGATCTTGTCAAGAAAGAATGCGCCAAATACCCCAACGCTAAGCTAACCTGGGCCCAGGAAGAACACAAAAACCAAGGCGGCTATCACTACGCCTACCCTCGTATCCGTACTTCAGTCAATCGTGCTCGTGATGTTTCGTAAGTATCTCAGTATTGTCACGTGCCTGTTTTACATTCGACAACAGTTGCGTTCACCTGCAACTTGTAATTAATAGCGGCAATATTGCGTAGTGTAATACGAAAATTGCCCGAGCAACATATAGCCGCAATATGTTGCACGATAAGAGCGCATGTTCTAATTCATACAACAATCGCACGTGTAAATTAGTAATTTTAAATTTGCCAAGATATTGCCAACTTATATTTGTCTGTGTTTATGAAATAAGTACATTAAATTTAACCAGTAATATAACTCGTCGAGAGCAACAATATTTCTTAATAACTTTTTCTCGAAATCGCATATTTTTGTTGCATTTTTAAACCTCGTAATTGACGAGTCGTGCCACGTATTTATGCAGTAGCAAAAGCTATGAAAAATTTTGTTTTAGCAATTGAGAGTCCTGTCATTTGTTGCAATGTGGTTGCAATTAAATTTTGACATTAGTAATAAACTTGTTTAACAGGTAAAATTCTGTCAAAATGCTTACGTTTACAAATAGCGAGTACACAGATAATGTAGTTACTTACCTATGGTTTATTTATTTGCCAACGCATTTAGATAAACCGTTTTCCAAATTTTGTTCCTAATATTCGCACATTTGTAAATCTTGCACATCTTCGAGATTATCACAGTACGGAGTGTTACATATGATTATTTAAAAAAAGGAGCATTTATATCCATACCTTGTGCAAAAAGTTCAATGTTTTCAGCACATAAGTATACTTCAAATTTTTCGAATGGCTAGTATTGTTCACTGATGAGACTGAGTTTACTAAAGAAGGTGTCTTTAGTGCACAATATACATCACGACAGACGAAAATCCTCATACTGTAAAAATTTTCATTAAAAATGTTTGGGCGGGAACAATAAATGGACGACTAAAGGCCAGCGCGCACTTCAGCGACCGAAGCGAAGCGCGGCGAAGAGAAGTATTTTCATTCATTGTATTATTATGTGTATACGCGCACTTTGGAGCAGCGAAGAGCAGAGCAACGAGGCGACTATTCTCATAAGAATACATAGAATGAAAATGCTTCTCTTCGCTGCGCTTCGCTTCGCCGCTCTTCGCGTCGCTCAAGTGCATGGCGGCTTTAATTGGTAATCATATACCTCGTTTAACTGGACAGGAGTTTATACTTACATTTTTTGAATAACGTATTTAAACTATTATGATTTGTCGACGATAAAGGATAACTCATCTCATAACTATGCTCTTCCTCTATTCACAGATGTTTAGAAGTCTGTTTTAATACACAATTTTATAATTTTGTTATTCAAAATTTATGTTTCTTTATTTTAAAAATTGCGCTAGGACCTTTTCAATTAAACGGCTATCTCTTTCTATCGCTGCAAATAGTAAGAAAATGGCGCGAACAACTGCCAGTTGGGCTGGCAAACGAAAAGTCAAAAATATTGCAGTCATTAAAATACCTGTATTCTCAGTGAAAATTTGCATCGTTAGACATTTTAACTTCAATAAAAGCTTTTGTAACTTATTCCGGTAAGATTTTTTAAAATTATCTGAGATATTCTCACATTTTACGTCTAAATTGTTTAGAAACAAACGCCATAGATCTCAGTTGTTCTTACTATGCGCAGATCCCCATTGCGCATATCTTCTATCTCTTTAAATTGAAAAGGTCCATTACGAATTTATTAATAATAAATGTTCCGTTGATTGTTTAATTTTTGTGCTGTGTGAATTGAACTTAAATTGAGACAGCAGAGGGCAGCAGCGATCATACCATAGGCGGGTAACTAAATATCTAATAAATCTTTAAACAATTTTAACTCAAAAACTAGAAGATTTAGAAAATAAATTCTCTAACACTATTTAAAAAATATATTTTGCTCATCACTTGACATTTTTGCAAAAAATAATAAAATATTATTGGTATGTTATAAAAACAATAATTTTTATTTAACTTACCATAGCCGTGTTCCTTCGGGATGTGATTCGTAATCTAAATGATAAAACTGATCATGATTAAGAAGAATAATGTTTTTACGTTTCCTATTCGTTATCCCCACTTTCTCATTTTGTGATCACTAGACAACCTTCCCCCTTCCTTTCAGAATCAACCTTTTTGAGTGATTCACATGGATTCAGTTCAGAACAAATTGAAAACATACTATTTCGAGCGTAGAAATTTACGAATGTGGGGTTTGTGGCGTCAAGGGAAATAAGATTTTTCTACAAAAGCGTATAATGAACCACATAAAGATTTGTTTGAAATAAACATACTTCATATTCCTTATCAAGAACATTATTTTTTACTTCAATATAATCCATTTTCAATTCTTCCTATAACACTAGACAGTTGATTATTTATAATATAAAGTAGGATAGTTTGCATTAGTCTGCATATGACATTGTCATTTGACATTAGATTGTGTTGTTTTCTTGCTATAATTTTTAAATCCTGTTTCAAAAGAATCACGATTAAATTAATCAGGATTCACAAAATCACAATCACAACCCGAAGGAACACGGCTCATGTAAAAGCTTTTAAGCAGTTGAGGTGACAAAATAAAAGAAACAAAGCGCCAAGCATAGCCTTCTTGATTTTGAAAACAATTGCGTTTCCCATGTATTTTAAATGGGTGAATTGAAAAACTAGTGGTCTGTGGCTGCCTATTACGGAATATTATTCCGTAACAGTATGACAGAATGTTGTCATTCAGTAACAGTTTTCAGTTATAGAATGTATGAATTCCATAGTAGTGTTAGAGAAAATAAATTATTAATATTGTTGCTCTCGACGAGTTACATTACGAGTTAAATTTAATGTACTTATTTCATTTACATCTTGTATTTACATTAACATTAAAAATTCCTTTTCAATGCTAAAATTATTTCAGCTTTTAATCAACCGTGTTGGTGATACAAAATATTTAATTTGCTTGTTGCTCAATGTAAAGCTAACTGTTGCTAAATGTAAAACAGGCTTGCACTAACACTTGGCAATTCTACGGCACAACGTGTTGCTTTTAATATGCTGAACCGGTCGATGGTTTTCAGTGTCGAACGCAAGGGATGGTGGGCCAGACTGTTCAGTAAGCCTGAACCACCAAAAGAGACTAATGACCGAGTTGAACGCGATGTTAGGTGAGCGACCGTTGTGCTGTAGATAAAGCATTTAAATATTAGAGCACAAATTAATGGTGTCACGCAATAACCTAGCATTGCAGCATGAATAAGTATTTTAATATTGTGTTTAAAGTGTCTTTAGTTTCGGTTGATTTTAAATTAGAATCTTTGCAATGCAGCATGTTTAACACCCTATCGGGCCTATTTTGTAACAAAGTAGTTAATTTTTAAAAAAATATCCAATAGTAATCGATTTGACAATTTAAAATCCAATTTTTTGTAATGTTTCAACATACATGATTAACCAGTTATTAAAAATTTACCACCGAGTTACATAATGCGTTTTCTGTGATAATGAGGTCATGCAAAAAAATAATTGTTCGTTTTTTTTCTTTAAATCGAACAAGAATAATCTAATTTATCGTTCTGTATGATCAAATTATTTTTAATTTACATTTTTGGTTTGTAAAATCGTTTTAAAGTATGACATTTTTAAAAAGTTGCTAAAACCACCCATTTTATGACGTCAGACGTTCACACTGCAAGTTCAGATTTATTATATCGACACAGAATTTCTAAAAGATAAAAATATATGACCTATAAATTGAGAATTACATATCTAAATATTTGATAGAAATGCTATAATACAAGGTGTTTGGCGTATTCCAGCACGAAGAATATTTCGTTTATTTTGAGAGATACAAAAAAATGCTAATAAGAAAACTTAAACTAGACAAAGGGGCTCATAAGATGATCATTGCAAGAATTTTGTATCACTTCCGGTTTTAGCGGAAATGGGTACAAGTTTGAATCTAGCATAAGGAATCGGTATTTTTATATTTTTTTCCAGAATGTACATAGAATTAGCTTCACAACGATACGCAAATACCATAGATTTTCTTCAACCATTTCAAAATGGCGACCATTTATTTTTAAAATATGTATTAATAAAATTCCACACAAAATTAAACATAGCAAGCTATGAAACAATTTTAATACCTTAAATTTATGGGTCGATTCTGTTCACATCTGTAAGTCTTACAGATCTGTAAATCTGTAAAAACCTGACAAAAACGCATCTATTTTTGTTGATTAATAAAAAATTAGACATAAGAGTGGCAGGTTTCGTTGCGATTTTGTTCATTATTTACAAATTTACAGATCTGTAAGATTTACAAATGTGAACAGAATCGACCCATAGCTCACAAAATTGTTAGAGCACTTCAACTTTATGGAGAGAGGTGACATAACTAATGTAGATAAATACTTTTCTTTTGTTTTTAGGTAATAAAGTTGTTTCATAGCTTGCTATGTTTAATTTTGTATGGAATTTTATTAATACATATTTTGAAAATAAATGGTCGCCATTTTGAAATGGTTGAAGCTTAAAGTAAAACTATGATGTTTTGCTATCACTGTGAAGCTAATTTTATGTACATTCTGAAAAAATATATAAAAATACAGATTCCCTATGCTAGATTTAAAGTTGTACCCATTTCCGCTAAAACCGGAAGTGATGCAAAATTCCTACTATGGTCATCTTATGAGTCCCTTTGTCCAGTTTAAGTTTGCTTTGTAACATTTTCTTGTATCTTTCAAGATAAACGAAATACTCTTGGTGCCGGACTTACGACAAACACCCTGTATATTAATATAACAGCATTCTATTCATTTTAAAAATATAATTTCCATTTGGCCTGAAGTTATCCACGCATCAGTCAGCTGTCAGCTGTGCTTCTTTCGTTCGTTTTTGGTTGTTTCTCACTATCAGTAGTGTATATGGTCTGTGCTCACTATTTTCCATCGCTAGTATTTTGGCATAATGGCACAAAACAAAGTTTCAGCGACATGTTTACTTTCGTAAATTTCAGGTTATCTTTAAATGTCACTTTGACGTTTAACTTTGTTTGAAAATTAAAATGGCCGCGTTGATGAACTTCTTACGTCACTGGGCAAGGGACGAGGTGGAGAAAAACAGCTGCTTTTTGAACAATGTCATTTTTAAATGCAATTTTTTATTATTAAAAATTGATGTGAGGAAAAATAAAAATTACAGGTCTATTATTTTTCATTAATCTATCGATTATAGTTAAAAATAAAAAATCGTGCATGACCTCATTACATTTATACGTCGATGTTTTAGTTTAAAAAATACTTAACTTTGCATCGTTTAAAATGCATGAATCCATGAATATGATATATAGGCTGGTGGCCGGCCCTCCCAAAATCATACTTTCATAATTTCCTACTTCCCTAATTATTTTAGGTAAAAAAGCTTTAAATAAAAGTTGTAGAGTATAAAATTCCCGCGTCAACATTAATTTTGCATGCTTTGTAACGGCAAAAATCAGGTATGAAAATTTCAAAAATCACACCAAACATTCGTATACTTGAAAATGCATTCCGTATTTAAAAAATCTGATGTGGACACCACACGACTTCCTTGTACGCAAGACTAATATGAAGTATAGACTCAATTATAAAATTGCACGAATTTGACGTAATTTGACATTAACATTTATTTTATTTTTTTGTTATTTTTTGTCCTAATCTATAGCAAGCTTCATTACAAAAACCAAAGAGTATAAGTTTTAAATTTACATATCTCGCTTATACAAAGGGCTAATTTAATAATACTTGATGTGCTAGACACAGAATTTAATTCTCTAAAATTTGAAGCATTTATTTCTAAAATCAAAATGAAACCATTTTATTCAAGAAAAACTGTTAACAACTTCAGGTAATATATCACTTCCGGTTAGCCTTAAATCTACTGTTATTCCAATATCCAATTGACATAAAAGTCTTATATACAAATCTGAAAAGTTTTGGATTATATTTTAAAATAGTTTTTCATTAAAATCTATTATAGGCTTCAAATAAAGTACCATTTCTGGAAATTATGTAACGACCAAAAAGGGAGGTGCACAACTAGATGTTATAGCAGTCCTAAATACAAAATTTCAACTTTCTACGGCTTACCGTTTTTGAGTTATGCGAGATACGTACAGACGCCACGACGAAATTAGTCAAAATGGATTCAGGGATGGTCAAAACGGATATTTCCGTTGAAATCTGAAAAATTTTCGCGATTACAATAACTTCCTTTACTTTGTACAAGGAAGTAAAAAGGCGATAGCAGAAACGCTTGAAAGTAGTGAAAATTTTTAGATATAGAGATGGGGAAATGGTACTAAAAACTCGATTATTTTCAAAACCAATAACTTTTTCAAAAATTTGGTAGCCTTGGTTATCGCTATTTTCGGGATGATTTTCGACATTTTCATACCTAATTTTTGCCGTTTTAAAACATATAAAATTAATTTTGCTTTATTGATTCCGAAGTAGAATTTTAAGCTCTACAACTTTCATTTTTAGCTTTTTTACCTACAATAATATTAAAATGCTGGAAATTACGAAAGTATGATTTTATATGTCTTATGTTCGAGAGTGCTGGTCACCAGCCTGAAATGTATGTATACATAGGTGAGTCTATGAAATGACCGTCTTCGATATCTCCCTTGTCGTTAGAAATAGAGCATAAATTTATTAATAGAATTATTCGTCTACTCAAGGAGTATAACATAAAATTATTTGCACATATACAGACTGTTGCATTACGGCTCGGCGAGAATTGTTTCTCTTTTTTTAAATGAAACATCCTATATATTTTCATATGTTTTGAATTGTATTTAATTCACCTATACGCACATATATATATTTTTAATTTTCCTAAGATTAGGTATTTATAGTTCTTGCGAAAAATTCGCACTAATATTAATAATAAACAATTTTTATTTATTAGCTAATGCAAACTACTGTCCATTATTGCAATTGTTTCTTAATAAAAACATAATTTCCATAGTATACTAGATTTAATTTAAGTAATTTTAGACAAAAATGGTGAATAACTCCGAAATTATTGGTTTTAGGCATAGGATACCCTTAATAACATAGAAATAATATAAAAAGAAACCCAACTAAATAATAAAATATAGGGTGTTCCATTTGAAAATTACGAGTTATAGTTATTTGAAATTGAGTAAATTTGATTCGCATTATTGGACATTCTGTATAATTATATATATTTTTTTAATTATATAAGAACATAGTATAGAGTATAGTTATAGTTGTACAGAAGAAAATTTTCGTAATTTTTACTATTAATATAACTTTAATGCGCTTTTATAAAGCAATGCGTGTATTAGGTCATTTTTAGACAAAAAACGGAATAACTTGACAACGCCGAGGAAAATTTTAAAAAAATATATGCGCGTATAGGTGAATAAAATACAATTCAAAATATATGAAAATATATAGGCTATTCCATTTTAAAAACGAGAAATAATTCTTGCCGAGCCGTAATGCAATATCCTGTATATGTGAAAATAATTTTATGTTATACTCTTTGAGTAGACGAATAAATTCTGTTAATAAATTTATGTTCTATTTCTAACGACAAGGGAGATGCCGCGGACGGTCATTTCAAAGAGTTATTTAAGTATTCAGGGCAGTAAGTGCTTCCTACCAATACATCCGACACCTACCGGTAGAGGAGCACTTACTGACCGCAATGCTTATTACGTTTTTTTTGCACAATCAACATACAATTTTTTTTTTAAAAATTGAAATGTTATATTAAGTAAGGACAGTTTTCTTAACGTCTTTGTTGCTTATAAAGTCAAATTTCTCTAAAAATGGCATTCCAATGTGATGTACATAGGAAATATAGAACTATCAAGTGATATGATAACCTCAAAACATAATATTTATATCTTCTTCAGACGAGAATGGAATAGTTCGGGGAACATTTATACGTTTCTCTTCCTCAAAGTATGCAAAATCATTCAAAATAATTTCCATAAACCGCTTATCCCCTACCCGCGCGGATTTTTACTATGTTCTACAGTAGACATCAAGGAATAATTGTGCTAAGTTTCAAAACTCCGGTATTTTTTTGCCTCGAATTTGATTGGGCTACTTGTTTTTTTTTTGTCAAAAAATCGCGTTACATTTGTTCGTTTTGATGAACCGCTAACCGAACAAGGCATTAACATTCATCTTCTAAAAATTATGGGGTCTCGTGGCCGCGTGCCTGAGTGTCAGGTCGCGAATCTGGGGAACCGGGTTCGATCCCGAGCGACGCCAAATATTTCGAATTTTAAATGGCACAAAATTGACCCCTGTGGTGCACTCTCCACGCAAGCAATGAGTGCCCGTGAGGTGACGCCTGGTAAGCGCCCGCACGGTGCAAATATTTCATCATTACCGAATCTGTGTACAAACAGATTGGCACACCCAGCAATGGGTAAAGCCGTGATGATATATTTATTTATTTATTTATTTCTAAAAATTATAGTTTATAACAATTAAAATAGTTTTATATGGCAAATAAAAATTAACGCTTCTAATTTATTTTATATGTACATATTTAACATTATCATTAACCTAACATTATTTTTAACATTGCAAACATTATTGCATGTGGCTGTATTTTAGACATCCAAGCTTTAGTGTACCTTGTTCCTTGCATTACTAATGAAAAAAATGTTAATGGAACAAAAAATAATGTCGTTTATCTTCAGTTACGCGGGCAGAAGCACTTCGGGAAGTACAGCCACTGGATCCCGCGCCGCACATAACAAGGAACTCAAGAACCTTTTGGACGAATGCCTCAATCTTGAATAAACATCACCCATCTACTTTTACTTCATAACTATATTTATTTTAGAATCATTTCTTTCAAAAAATGTGTCATCTTTGTATTTATTTAGAGCTGCCTTATAGACGATACTCTCCACACAAAATACATTCTGATTCACGAAAGATAACGATTGTTGGGCTATCTGATGGAGTAGTTTTCTTGGACGCTAGTTTAAGAGTTAAAAGGTTTAAGTTTTAACAATGTCTGGGAACATCTTTGACCTTCAATCTGGCAAAGATATAGCAAGCCATGATCGGCTAGCAACATTTCATTGTTACCCATAGCCGTGCGGGTACATTTTAAATATTTAAAATATATATATATATATATAACTTATGTGGAAATGGTTATGTTTTAAATAATGTTTCTCTAAGTTTTATCTTTTTGACGTAACTTACAGAATAATTCTTTGATTTGAACGTCAAAGTCACTGAATAAACATTAACACAGAAGATAGTGTAGTGTTTAATGGGGACTTATGATTTTAGAATTTTACTGTTACCATCTACTGAGTTCTGAAGTAACCCTTTAGACAAAGACGACAAGCTCGAAGAAAGAGACAGCAAAGCACTACCATGACCTTTTAGATAGAATCTAAAACAGTATTTAAATGTGTTGGGTAATTTTGTGTCTCGGTATTATTTTTTTAGAATTTATTTTCAGCTAATAAATCATTATTATAACAAAACTGATTGCTCATACATACGTCAAAAACCACCGAAAAATAAAACGACAAATATCAAATCGGATTAGAACAATACGTTGAGAAGAGAAGAGAAGCCTTGGTAACACAAAACTATCTCTTCGAGCATGTCGTCTTTTTCTAAAGACATGTAAGTACTGGATGGGAGAATGTTTGTTATTGGGATTTTCAAAAAAGAAAACGCCAACTAGCGGTGAAAAATTAGAACTACAAACAGTGGTACACATTTGACATTTACATGAAACTACAACTATATGACTACAAAAATTCTATTATACATACCTGAATTATAAATAAAAAATACTTATAAATGAAAGACATATTACGAAAACTAAAGAAACATTGACAGCAATGCGACGCTGACAAATCTCAACAGAAGTGTACCATTGTTTAATGCGATCAGCGCCATCTGTGAAAATCCCAATTTGACGTCAATTTCATAACTCCTCATTACATCTGTATAATACAGTGTGTTAAAAAAAATGCTGATAGAGTACGTTATGAACAAAGAAACGTATGTCAATTTTTTTTTTTAAATAAATGCCAATTTGACACGCGATATTGTCAAAAATGTTATCTAAAGAAATCAAAACTTTTCTTGAATCTTGTTTTAGAAATGGAAACAAATTAGGAAACGGCGATTGGCAATTGACAAAGAAAATGAACTCAATCGTCTGGTGGCAAAATTATGAACTTACCAAAAACAGTTGTGTTTACATTTGTCATACTTCCCTGTAAACAATATTGCACTTCAAATCAATTTACATTTAATGATATATGAACTTTATGTACTTATTTTCCTGTCTAAGACTGTACAAGTTCTGACAATTACTCTTCTCGCCGGCCATTTTGTAAAATCGATGCTGTCTGTCGGTCATTTTCGTTGTCAATACACTGTATCCTTCTTTATTATATTTTTTCTTTAAAATTACATTTCAAGATCAATTTTGACAACTTGGCTTTTGAATTGAATAATGTTAAGATATACGTTTCTCTGTCCATAGCCTACTCCGAGTTAGGATTCTTTTTTTAACACACTGTACGTTGTTACTCGGCCCTATTCTGTAACTCAATCGATAACTATTATCGATCGATAATAAATTGTAGCCAATAATAATAGTAGACACTGAATAAAAAATGAAACTGACAGATGCTACATTTGTTTCTATTTGTCAAAAATAATTATCGATCGAAAACTATTATCGATTGAGTTACAGAATAGGGGTAACTATTAGTGTGTAAAAGCCAATGTCATCATTTACGTAAATATGCGAATAAAATTAAGCCGTAGTCATCTAGTGGCAAAATAAGAACTATTTGTTGTCGTACTTCACTGAAAACGCTATTTGGGCTAGTGTTATTTTATTTGGTTGTTGTTTGTGAACAGTAAGCTTTTGTTTTATTATTTCTATTTTACGTGCTCATTCACTACTTCAATATATAGGTATTGACTAAAATCAGACTTTTTGAAGACTACTTTCCAGTTTAAATCTGTTTCATCCTTAACCTGTTTTACACTTTCTTATTTAAAGACTGTTAGTTTCCTGATTTTTTCTTCATTTACTCAATTTTCTACTTAAAATTCCTAGAAGTATTATTGGAATTTAAAAATTTAAATAATTCTCTTTATAAGAGGTGAAGATTATTTCCCAAGAACTTTGTCATATTTATCTGCAAATAAACAAATTTTGAAACGTCCATGAACAAAATTGAATTAATAACATTGAAACTTAATCTTCAAACTTATCAGTAAGTAAAATAAAACCTGCCTAAATATTTTAATAATAGAATAAAACACTCTTGAAAACTGCGTTTATAACATGTAAACAAGCACGTTTGAAAATGATAGTACGACAATCATCCGACATCTTGGTTGATAACAGCTCCGCCACCGGTGATTTTATTCGCGAATATGTGTCTGTCATTTGTATAGTCTTTCTAAAACGTAGTCATCTTTCGTGAATGAGAAAATATTCTGTGGAGAGTAGCGTTTATAAAGAACAAGTTTAATTTGTTCTTGTACACTGTTCTATGTTTATGTTAGGTAATGTAATTATGTACATAGAATATACCCACGTTGTAATGATATTTAAGTGAATCAAAATCTATTAAGTTTGAAATTATATTTATTTAAACTGTTGAAGCGTTGCTGTAGCAATGATTAACAAGTATTACTACGTAACTTTGCACCATAGATGGTAGTCTGGTACTACCTATTATTGATGTATTTTCACCAGAAATACTCGTTTCAAATAAACTGATACAGGTCAAAATGATACGTTAATTTTAGAATTAGAAAAAAAAAACACCAATGCCCATGTCACACTAGAAGTAAAAATACTCGAAAAAACTTCACGAAATTTACAAACTTTCGAGTATAAATTTCAGGATTGTCACTTTATATAATTGTATTCACAATTTATTGGCGACAATTATATAATGAATTTTTAAATATATAAATGATAGTACATTGAAATAAATTTTATTGTAGATTGACAAAAGTAATATACTGCAATAAATACATCTGCATAAATAATTTTCTTAGATATTATAATAAAATACTATCATGAAATATGTTTTTTGCAAATCTAAAACTTGAATAACATATTATTTTCTCGTATTCTCGAACTAATTTTTTCGTTCGATTTTCATCCGAGTTTAGTTCGATTTTTGTAATTACAGGATGTTCATTTTAAATGGGGTCTCATGGCCGCGTGCCTGAGTGTCTGGTCGCGAATCTGGGGAACCGGGTTCGATCCCAACGGACGCCAAATATTAAATGGCACAAAATTGACCCCTGTGGTGCACTCTCCACGCCAGCAATAAGTGCCCGTGAGGTGACGCCTGGTAAACGCCAGCACGGTACAAATATGTCATCATCATTACCGAAATCTGTGTGCGAAATCAGGTTGGCACTCCCAGCAATGGGTAATATGCCGTGATGATATATTTATTTCATATTAAATGGGCCACCATTGCTATCTCGAAAACTATAAGAGTTACGAAGACGGTTAAATGGGCAAACAATTTCTATTTCACATGTCAAATTTAAATAAATTTAAAAAAAATAAAAATTATTTTTTTGGACCAGTGATTCTCAAAATACGGGACCTAACTTTTAAATTTTAAATGAGATCATATATATTTTATTTTCTCATTCGTTAGAGAATTTAATTCTGAATTCAGTGATATATATTTTTATTCCCTTATATAATGATTTTTTTGAGAAAAATGAATGCAAAGTTTCATATTAATTTGGTTAAAATATGGCTATAATAAGAGTGTCATGAATGGGAAAAACGAATGCGAGTTAATTTTTTAACATAGAATTAAATTGCTATGAAAAAAATACATGAATATTTTGTTGATGTTGACATTTATGATCACTTACAAGAACAAAATATTCACTTCTTTAGGTCAGAGCACTCTAATTCTATGTAATAAAAATAACATGTATACCTTGTTCCATTTAAGCCATTCAGTATTGTGGAGCATAGGGAATAGTTTTGACATCTCTAATTGGCTGAAATTAGAGACAAGATACAAGTTTACCCAATGTAATTTCGGCTACTTCAGATTTACGCTGTTGCCAGTGCCATCTACTAAATGGCTTAAATAGAACAGAGCATAGTCATTTTTTCCATTCGTGGCACTCTTATTATAGCCATATTTTAATCAAATTAGTATAAAACTTTACATGCATATGTAAAGGTATAAAAATATATCTCTAAATTTTTAATTAAATTCTCTAACAAATGAGCAAAAAAAATATATGTTCTCATTTAAAATTAAAAAGTTATGTGCCGTATTTTGAGAACCACTGGCCCAACAAATATATTTTCTTTTATTTAAATTTGTCTTGTGAAATAGAAATTGTTTTGCCCATTTAACCATCTTTGTAGCTCTTATAGTTCTCGAGATAGCAGTGAACAAATGAACATCTTGAATAGTCTTGCAATATCGATTAATTCCGTATATTTTCGTGTACATATTATATGTTTCCGTAAATGACAGGTTGACAAACAAAAATATATAAACACCAAGAATTACACTTACCTTTCAAGTCGTTACGTCATATTATACACATGCTTACTTTGAATCTATTATGAAAATCGATCGAAACTCTGATGAAAATGTCTGATTTGCATTATACTAGAAATTCTCGAACGAGAATCAAACTAAAATCTAGACAAAAATAGTATAATGTAGTTCAACAAGTTTAAAGGTCTGTCATAAGTTTAGTTTTCTCTGGTATTTTTATTTTTAGTGTGACATGGGCATAATTGAATTCATTGCTTCCTCCTATTTTCAGCTATATTGGAAGGCCGCCCTCTTGTAGTAGTGCTACAGGAAATAAAAAACTTCATTTGCACGAAATTGGTGCGTACACGACTGCGGCCATCAAGTTATAAATTTTAAGTAATTCCTCAAATTTCAAGAGAATACCATGTACTCATTTTCGTAAATGAATCATACAATACATCATTTTAATTGTAAGTAAAATGTAAATATAAATAAATATGCTATACAATATAAAATAATAATTATTAGCTCTTTAACTGTAAGTAAAAGTGAAGTTTACTAAACAATAGTATATTGTGTTATTAGGAGTAAAAGTGATACTTTGTGTGGCGAGCATGGAAGTTTGCACGACGATCGAAGCGAGTCGGACAATTGCCTGCGAGGCACACAAAGACACTTTTATTCCGAATGACACATTAAATTTTTTTTCAAACGCACTACTTTTCTTTTTATTCGCTAATTCTATGTAGTTTCTATGGATATTTATTTATTTTATTTCTACGCCGGCGGAGTAGAAATTTCCAGCGGCGTAGAAATGAAACTTCTACCTTGTGAAACAAGTCATAAAAATGCCATTTCTACGCCGTTTGAAAAAAAAAAATTATTCACAATCGGTTAGTAATGACGATTTCTGACTTTTAAAAAGTTGGAAAGTTAGTATGAGGCGCGGGCAGACACATGACTTTGACAAGTGCTTTTGGAGCCCCACAAGGTTGCCAAATATACAGCTTGTGTAACTTGCCTGTGTTGCCAAATCAATTCAAGCGTAATATTAATGAATAAAATTGTAAAAATAATTATTAATGAATATCATGTTGTTTTATTTTCTAACACAAACTTAATTTTTAAAATATTTTATATAAAAATAGACCGTTTAGTGCCGCCATCTACGATACAAAGATTTCTTGGCGCGCTAAATTTGAGGAAACCATTAGTTCATGTTGAATGCTCTATTTTTATAAAAATTATTTTGAAAATTAAGTTTAATGTGTCAGAAAATAAAACAACATGATATTCATTAATAATAACGAGTTTTACAATTTTATTTATTAATTTCACGCTTAAATTGATTTGGCAACACAGGTAAAGTATACAAGCTGCATATTTGGCACCCTTGTGGGGCCCTACAAGCACTTGTCAAAGTCACGTGTCTGCCCGCGCCTCATTGTTAACCTCATTTACAAGAGGTTGGAAAAGATAGCGTGAGTATATATACTTCATTTTACGTAAGAAAATAGTGATGAGAAGATAGGTGCAGTTTGATATTGTTTTTTGATTTAATTTGATTTGATACTCGGATATTATCCAATTAAACAACAAGATCAAACTGCACCAATCTTCATATCACTATTTTCTTACGTGAAATGAAATATAGTAAAAATATTTATGCAGAGGAGGCACATCATCAAAATATTACAAAATAAAAAAAAACTGTAGTAATGGCCGAGTGATGTATATGTTTTAGGAAAACGAAGAAAATAAATACAATTTTTTTACGTCTGTTAAAAAAGTACCCTTTTTTCATTTAAATGGGTTTATAAAGTATGCCTTTTTTAATACATGAAAGTTTGAAAAAAGCACTTTTTTAACGCTGCGGAGTGAAATAATGAAACACTGCGGCACTATTTCTCACGCTCCCATTGCAAACGTAAAAAAAGTGTATGCAACTCGTGAGTAAATTAGGTATATTTTTTCACTCGAAGGATTTGCGCATTCGCCTTCGGCTCGTTCTACAAATTTTCCTTCTCGTGAAAAAAAGATATGCTTTACTCACTTGGTGCATAAATAACTATTATTGCACACTATAAGAAAAGTATATTTTAATTAAATTTACAATTATTTTAAAATGGTTTTAACGCATTTTTAATTTATATAAAATAATTGTAGTTCATTATTTCACCAATGGTTGGCATTACTGGTATTGAAAATTTATACGTTTACATGACATGCATTGTAGATATGGTGTATATAACAGGGTGTTTCCTTTAAAACAACCAGCGCATTTTTAAGCGAACTAACAATTTAGAGAAAAATGTTTTATACCAAAAATGGTCAAGAATAAGGGGATAATGTATCAATAGTAACAAACCGAATATTTAAACAGTGGTTCTTAAACGGTAGAACAAAAATATATTTTTTTAAATAGCACCCTATATAATTTTTTAGCCTTTTAAATAGAATATTATTTTCTGATTTCAACGATATAAATATAGTATAGGGTTGTACAACAATTATTTCGAGAAAAATGGTATTAAAAACTGAAAATAATGTAATAAAAAATGGGTTTACTACTAGCCTATTGTAATATATTATTTTTAATACCATTTTTCTTGAAATAATTGTTATACAACCCTATATCATATTTATATCGTTAAAATCAAAAAAAAATTCTCTATCTAATGGGCTAAAAATTATATAGGATACCATTTTAAAAATATCATTTTGTTCTGCCGTTTGAGAACCACTGGATAAATTTTCGGTTTGTTATTATTAATAAATTAACCCCTTATTCTTGATCATTTCTTGTATATAACATTTTTTTTTCTAAAGTCATTAGTTCGCCCAAAAAAAGCGTTGGTTTATACAAAATTCATAGAAGTAACGGAAGGTAATGTGCTGGCCGCATCAGATTTTTAAAATTAAATTAGTATACCATGTAAACCTAGTAATTTCATGACGTCTTTATCTAGTTACAAACTTTGATGACGTGCCTCCTCTGCATAAATATTTTTACTATAGCTGAGGTTGGAAAGTTCACACTTTTCAAGCTTCTTCAAACTGACGCATGCGCACTGCATTATAGCGTACAGTCTGAAGTTAGCATGTGACAGCTGAAGATCGAGTCTGAAGTAAGAAGGGACAAAATATATGATAGGTCACGTGATCTTCCGTGCCGTATGCAGGATAGTTATTGTTATTATCATATACTTTCCACATTTTTTTTGTATCTATAAATAAAATATATAAAATTCGTCTAAAACAGATTTAGTTATAAAGTGAAATATTTTAATAGGTAAGTAATTTTAAACTAAATTATCAATATCTTATAATAAAAAACTAATTTTTTTAAATTAAATTTGTAACTCAATTGTTTTGTTATAAATATATATTTTTTGTGTACATAAATATCCTTGCCCGAAAATAACGGAGCTCTCCAGCTGTGAGGAGTCGCCGCGTAGGTGGACAGAAGGACAGACAACTTGAAGCTTAAGTATGAAAAGTATTTTCTTTTTTATTAAGTTCACCCCGTCGAACAACTGTTTTATCTTTTAGACTCTGTGTTGTCTCTTATAATACAGAAAATATTTAAATATTTTTTTTTCACAATAATTTCAACCCCTTTTGGTTTATCCTCTTATTTTATATTTGTACATGTTTAACAATCGTAATGATGGGCACCCTTTCTGCAATTTTTATTGTTCATTTTCATTATTTGCTGAATTATATTTGATTTTTATGTTTTTAATACATGCCTACATAATTGACAATCGTAATTGATGGGCACCCTTTTTGCAATTTTTGTTGTTCATTTTCATTATTTGCTGAATTATATTTGATTTTTATGCTTTTAATCCATGTGTACACAATAATCTAATTTTTATATATGTTTCTGTGCAGATTTTCAACATGTGAACTTAAAGGGCCCCAAAGGCAGTAGAAGAGAAATATTAAATATTGTAAAATTGTAATAAAATGTTAATGTATTATATTGTAAATATATTTGTAATTATATAGTTAATAAATGACATTTATTTTCTAATCTTTAATTTTTATAATACACCCTTCAAACACACGTAAATATATAGTTCCTAACAGTCATTAGAGTCGTAAAGGTATGTATACAGTTCTTAAAACATCCGCCATGAAGCAGCACCTGTTGGAAAGCTTTGCGCCTAAAATATAGGTAACCACAAATTTATTATCTTTAACAATAACAATTCACTGAGTTTAAAATGCATAGATGCTACTTTCAGGTAGCATCTATGCACGATTAAATTTTTTTTGCGTGCATAGATGCTACCTGAAAGTAGCATCTATGCACGACCAAAATTTTTTTTAGCGTGCATAGATGCTACTTTCAGGTAGCATCTATGCACAATTCACTGATTTTAAATACCCAATAGGTATATGCTCCATATTAAAAGAAGCATTCATGCACGATTCACTTATTTTAAATTCCCAATAGGTATACGCCCCATATTAAAAGAAGCATCCATGCACGAATCACTGATTTTAAATTCCCAATAAGTATACGCCCCATATTAAAAGAAGCATCCATGAACGAATCACTGATTTTAAATTCCCAAAAAGTATACGCCCCATATTAAAAGAAGCATCCATGCACGAATTACTGATTTTAAATTCCCAATAGATATACGCCCCATATTAAAAGTAATCCATGTATGTTTTACTAAGTTTAAAAAAGGTAAGTTGATAGGTGCTGCCATCCTTTCTCTGGCGGCGATTTCACAAACTGTATAGATACGTGTAATTTAAGGGTAGAAATAAAAGTTTTTATATTCATTTTAACACCGTTTATTGTAACTACATAAAAATAAGTGATTATATAATATTTAGAAGTATTTATTGAAATATTACAATAAAAGTAAATAATATACATTTACATTTTATATCATCAGGGTGGATTTGTCGCTTGACTACGGTGTTTATGCATTCGGGTTCGAATCTGTAACACACAAGAATACATTAGTATCATAAATATTAAATGTAAATATAAATGCTTATTATTTCTAGCGATTAATTAACTTAACGAAAAAAGCATATGTACCAGTAGATACAAATATGATAGGTGAACATATTTAAAAGTGTTTGAAAATGTAAAGTCAAGCAAGTGAAAGCGTCGGTATTTTTATATGAATGTAGAAATCTTAAATACGGAAAATACAAATTTTCGGAAGTTTGTTGTAAGAGTTATCATGGAGGAAAAAATCGTTACACACACACACGCGCGCGCGCACACGTCGTAAAAATAGTAAAAACGTGTTGTGGGGACCCTAATTCGTCCAAAGGAGATATGTCAATTTCAGGGCTTTACAAAGTAAAATAATTATAATCACTAGACAAAATTTGCAGATATTCTAAATGGGTCATATCTGCTTTTGCCTTAAAGCCACAAAATTGTAAAGCAAATAATATGAAATCTAGTTAGATTTTGGGGTTGTGACGCCCCAATGCAGGAACTCCGTTGTCTTCTGTTTCTCCTATAGATGCTCTGTCCTTTTCTGCTGCCATTTCCATGTCTCCGAAGCCCTCATGGTCATGCATGCAATCTAAAAAAAAAGAAATGAGTTACTTCATTCATGCTTTTGCAGCATTCATATTGTTCGTGTATTACACCACCAATTTTGAATTTCTTCCTAGAACTGTGGAACTGTATTCGTTTTCAGATATTTATCTTATACAATTCACTTTTTTCCTGATACATGTATTTTACATCATAATAATTCATTCATCATTATTTTACTTACAAAACTTACTTTAAATTAATAGGTAATAGTAGTTTTTATAATTATAATATGGGGTCTAGTGCCTGAGTGTCTGGTCGCGAAACTTTGGAGTCGGGTTCAATCCCAACCGACACCAAATATTTCTAATTTTAAATGGCATAAAATTGACCACTGTGGTGTACTTTCCACGCCAGCAATGAGTGCCCTTGAGGTGACGCCTGGTAAACGCCCGCACGAACATTTAATAATAATGACTAATCTTTTTCATATCTTCCATTTTTTATTTACAGACAAAATAAAGCTTTATTGTTATAGGTTATTTTATTCGACGTATGTATAAATACAGTAGTAGTAACAAATAATACGAAATGAATACACATAAAATGGCACTAAACTTTACAGTTCGTCGTTGAACCTGTCGACTTTTTCTAAATGATCTCCGTAGTCTGTTACTTCGCTGCCTACAAAGGTGTCGTGATGGGTTAAAATTTCCTCGAACGATAGAAGATTGTCATGGTCATCGTCAGCTACCGCGAAGAGGTGATCTACTTCTTCTTCAGCAATCTCGCTGAAAATTAAGAAATAGGAAAAGTTTAAAACAAATATAATTCAATGTATATTTATATTTAATGTAAAATAAAATACTATCAGTACGTAAAAGTGAACTATCATTTTTGGTTGTAACAAGTAGCTTTACTTATTGTGTATGTTACACTTCATACCCGAATGGGGTCATACCACATTTTCTAATTTAATTTTTTTCTAAAAGTACACTTAAAACTACTTACATAAATATTTAATTTTAAATGACACCACAATTTTGCGACCTTGCTAAGTCTCTCCCGTGTTCTGTGTACAAAATTATGACGTCACAACATTCACAACAGACTCAAAATGTTTACAAAGAAAATCATGAATGAAATGTATAATAATATTAAATATTTTTGGTGAATTTACACATAAAAATTTTCATTTATGAAAAAAAAAATCAATATACATTTTTTTGGTATGACCCTCTTCGGGCATTGTCAGAAAAACTAGCTCAGAACTTGTTTTGAACTCCTGAAAATTCCCAAATCCGAAAAACAGGCACAACGCGTTGTGAATTTATCTAAACTTACAAAAACTGATATTTATTATTTATTTCAAGTGTTCAAATTGGGATCATACAAAAAAAAAGTTGATTCTTTTTCCATAAATTAAAAATTTACCTAATATTATGCATATATACAAAAAAATATGTAATATTATTATGCTTTTCATTCATGATTTTCATTATAAAGATTCTGAGTCTGATTTAATGACGTAATAATTTTGTACACAAATACATGATACTCGTGTCTGTACCATACATGAAACAGATCTGTCACTTTTTTCTAACATAACCTTATATAAGCAACATCATAAAATCAATTTTCGGCAAATTATTTGAATTCGCTTCTTCAAAATTAGTTTCCAAAATCAAATTAAATAATACACAATAAAACAAAAGCACGAGTATAAAAAAAAAAACGTTTGACGTTGCAGAGAGTTGTTAGAACTAACTACTGACAGCTGACCACAAGAATGATTTTAGAATAGTCTGTAGCATCGCGATATGAGATTTGTTTTCTACGTCACACCCATCACATTCAGCACGGACTCTGACTTGAAATTCAATATGACAAAAAAATTAATAACGCCATCCGAAAGAGCTTAAAATACTGTCCTAAAAAAGTGCAAATTAAAATCTAGAATTATTTCATACTTAAAAGTTTTATAAAAATAAATAAGCTGCAAAATTTCCAAATTTGTCTGTATCTAGTGACCTATGCATTTCTTCTGAATAATCAATGCATTGTTAAAATGGCATCCTATACTTCATTTCACGTAAGAAAATAGTGATGAGAAGATAGGTGCAGTTTGATCTTGTTTTTTGATTGGATATAAGGGTATTATCCAATCTTCCCCTAATTTCTTACGTGAAACGAACACAAATATAGGGCGGGAGCAGATACGTGACTCGAGCGACCTTGAAGTGCTTGGAATCAGCTGATTTGTGTTCGCGTGTCACTTTGACAAGAGCAATCTCAATTTGATAAGACCAATGTTTTGACTTATTTTGATTTTGAACTGCTAAATTCTAAATTGTTAATATTTTACAAATTTCAAGCAGTAAAACACATAAACTTAAAAATAATAACATTTTTACAATTCAAAATTAAATTATGTCAAAACAATGGTATTATCAAAGTGACATTGTTTTTGTTAAAATGACACACGCACACATATCGGCTGATTTTAAGTACTTCAAGGTTGCTCGAGTCACGTGTCTGCTCGCGCTCTATAGAATAAATTGATAAATCCGTATGCTAGCTTTTTGATTTCATGGGCGGTTATGGCTGCCAAACTACGCTAACTGCGTTTTTTGCAGCGCTACGAGGCAGCAAATATTTTTCACTTTAATTACCAGTATGTATAAAATATTAATTAAATTGCACTCAAAAGTTAACAATTTTTCACAATTTATTTTCAAATATACAAATTGTTAACTCACTGTTAATATTAGAATTTGGTCTGGTAGGGCCTTGACTCGTTCACTAGATGTTTAAGGCTACCACTAGCCTGACAATCCCACATCTAATCATGTGACGATTAATAAATCCTCAGCAGTTATATGACTTTAAAAGTGAAAGATTGTTCAGCCATCGAGAGAGCAGCCAATAACTTAGTTGGTAGAGCACTATCCCGGCAATATAGGTGCCTCGGGTTCGAATCCCGATGGCTGACAATTTCTCACAATTTATTTTCTTAAATAGGCTACTGTCGTGATATCAATTATTTTCTGAAGTGGTCGTCCAAAAAGATCTTTTATGTGTATTTAATGAAAAAAGAAAATATTTTCTATATGGCATACAAGGTTTTAAAAATGAACCAGACATTTTTTTTCTGTTTTCGACCAACATGAAATAATATGTTTTAAAAACGAACCGAATATAATTGTTTTTAAACTTTTAAGAATATGTACATGTTTTGTACAAAACAATAGAATAGAAATATTTAAAAATTCTTATTGTTTGAAATAATTGTTTTGTACCAGTAACAGTTCACAATTAATTTCAGATTAATATGTATGAAATTAAACTACGTTTATCAAAGTTTTTTAATTGAATACTTACTCATTACTTGGCACAACCCACGATAAAATTTCGCTGCTGTTCAAAACTCCATCGTGATCTTTATCATATTCATGATCAAACTTTTCTTTTTCAGAAATGAGCCATTCTTTATCATTATCTAAACCTTTTTCGCCCAGATATTCTTGAAAATCAATTTGACCATCTTTATTTATATCTTTATCCCTTAGGGTTTGTTGCAGAAGAATCGGGAGCATGATAGGATGTTCTTCTGGATGTGTGAAGACTAGAAATTCATTTGGGGTGAGGACATTGTCTCTATTTTGGTCAGCAGTTTGGAACATTTCTTTATCATCGGCGATGAGTTCGTTTTCTTCTTTGGAGTCGAAATTTTGGCGCTCTAATTCATTTTCGATACCGTAGCTGTCGTAAAGGTACTCTTCCCAAGTTACACGGCCATCTCCGTTGTCGTCTGTGTCATCGAATCGTTCTTTGGCTTCTTCGCTTGATAATAACTTAAAGGATCGAAGGATCCAAGCATGGAGCTCGTTTCTGTCGACATGGTTGTCTTTGTTCAGATCCATTTTGGTTAGCAATATAGCTAACCTCTTTTTCGACTCTTCGGGACTAAGTCGATCAAATTCTTCTGCTTCTTTGACGCTACCTAACAAAAAATAATAAAATTTAGAGTAAATACTACCTGCAGCTTAGGTACAATTTATAGAATACACAATATCAAAGAAATATACTTTAATTCAGCTTTTTAGTACTTTAATATTGTGTAGAAAGTTATATAAATTATTAAAAGGGTTGTTTGGTATTTTTAAGTAATACGGCAAGTATTACTTATGGAAATTTTTAAGGTATTACTAATTAATATCAATCATAGAATTACTGGTATTACGTAAAAAAATCTGAAGTGGCCAACACATGACCTCCCGTCAATTCCATGTTTGAAATAACAATGAACTTTAAGTAAAGTATCACTTCCGGTTGATCGTTCGTAAACAAAATCTAACTTGTTCTAATAAAAAGTCTGTAATACCAAATTTTGGATTATATTTTATTATGTTTTTCCTCGAAAGTCTGTTAAGAGCTGCTAGTACCACTTCCGGTTTATCATATAGGTATAGTCAAAATCTAATGTTGTTTCAAATTATACACGTGTTTTAAATATCAAATTTTAGAAGTTTTGGATCATGTTTTTATATATTTTTTCAAGAAAATCTGTTTATAGCTTCCTGTAAAGTAGTACTTCCGGTTTATAAATTTTAGAAAACATCTAATATGTCGTTCTCATTAATATAAAAGTCTTAAGTACCAAATTTGAAAAGTTTTGGATTGTATAAATTTATTTTTCACGAAAATCTGTTCAGAGTTTCAAATAAAGTATCACTTCCGGTTTATCAATTGTATCCAAAATCTAGTATGCTGTTACCCTTCATATAATAGTATATTAAAGAATGTGTTTTATAAGATATGTCAATTAGAATACCAAATTTTGACGCGTGCGAAAGAAAGTCTTATAAAATGAGTTCTTTATACTATTTTTTATATTTTGCGCCTTCTACAATAACATTTACTTACTCAATTTGCGATTATATTTGTAACCATTTGTACATTTTCATGTAAATAATCTTCCCTAAATAAAAATAATAATAATAATTTCGACATTATATTATTAAAATGAATTGTCAATTAACTAAAAATAAATTAGGTAAAAATGGGTTAAAGAAACGTCATCTTGTACCAACCGTCTAAAACAAAAAATTGCGTATCGAAATGAAGGTCATTACGACACGCAATTGCGTATCGTAATGACTTCATTATTAACGCAAAATATAAAAAAGTCGTAAATACTAAATTTGACAAGTTTTGGAGTATATCATAATATATTTTTCACGTGAATCTGTTCAGAGCTTCAAGTAAAGTCTGGTTGACTAATTTTAGCCAAAATCTAATATATTGTTTCCCATTAAAATAAAAGTCTTGGATACTAAAATTGAAAAGTTTTGGATTATATTTTAATACAGTTTTTCATTAAAAACTGTTATGGGCTTCAAGTAAAGTATCACTTCCATTTATCCAATTATACCCAAAATCTAATCAACTCGTAATATGAATTCAGGAAGCTTAAATACGGAAAATAGATATATTTGGAAGTTTGTTATAAGAGTTATCGTGGACGAAAAAAATCGTCACACACACACAGACATCATCGTAAAAATAGTAAAAACGTGTTGCGGGGGACCTAATTCGTGCTTATTTAGTGAAAACTCACCATCGAATTTTTGGCATGATTACATTACCTCCCTTACCTATGGTATGACGGGAGGTAAAAATGTATTTATTTAGAAGGAACATTGTAATATTTGAAAAACAAAGTATTTTTGATGTATTTCATAGATATACAGGAAAATTTAAGATTTTTAATGGGAAACAAACTATTTTAAAATTATTTCTTTAATTCTAGTGGACTTAAGACAGAATATTGAAGATTAATAGACAGGCATATGTATGTAGCACCGGAAATACATTTGCTTAGAAACCTAGTTATGTTCTTCATGAACATGATTACTTCTTTAATTCTACAGGATTTATGGCGGCAACACATGACGGATTTGCATATATTAATACATAGAACAAGGCGAACGGAGCACATTTATATAGAAAACTTATTTGCCATTCTTGGTGGTTAAATTTCGGATGATAGTAAACAAGTCTCACGCTCACCTACCCAATATCGCTTCGTGGTCGAACTCCGAATGATGAGCCCCGTCTTCGGACACATGAGAGTGATCTCTTGGTAAAAATCCACCATCCTGAGTTCTTTCTTTGCTAAGAGTGTGCGAGTGGTGAGTGTGTTTGGCTGCCGGGCTTGCAGAAGATAATATTATCAAGCTAGAGACTAGAATAAATAACTGCATTTTACACACACAATGCACGAAACCAAATGAACTACCACTTTAGGATAGCCACGGTATATTAAATGTTAAAACACTCATAAAGATAAGCTATCATAATAAAGTTTTGGATTTAAAAGCCGGGCGAAGCGTGATTTGACGTTTGATGAGGAGATTATTTGACAGAAACGTTGAGCTATGTGTGTTACGTGTTGCATATCCAATGTGCTCTTACT
This sequence comes from Harpalus rubripes, assembly GCA_963082715.1. Taxonomy (NCBI): domain Eukaryota; kingdom Metazoa; phylum Arthropoda; class Insecta; order Coleoptera; family Carabidae; genus Harpalus; species Harpalus rubripes. The sequence continues at coordinate 9,920,533 of OY720460.1, read as the reverse complement.
ATTTTCCTTTCTCAAAAATTATTGATCTCTTGCCAACAATATAAAGCAGATGATAAAATATACAAAATTTCGCTCAGCTTTTAAATAAATTTTACATTAACGCAGACAAAGGTATAAATCAATTCAAAACAAAACTACATAATTCAAAATATGTAACTACAATAATAATTATTAATGTATAATAACAATAATAGGAATATTTTCTTTTGCTCTCCTGTGAACTGCTATTTATGGAAATGTGATATTTTAAATATGACAGTATGAGAACAGATAAGAATAGACTTGGTAGCGCTGCTGTGTCAGCCTATTTTACACACTTAAAACTTACGAATTAGTTTGGTTCGTGTATATGACATATTTGACAGCTCGAAACATCGAAATTTGACCATATTTAATTATTTAGTAAATAAACAGTTACTTAAAGTTGTTAAATAGATTATAAAGACAAAATGCAATAAATAATATAAACTATTATTCACGAAAGATGACTATTCAAGGGCATTTGTTCGAAGAAAGAATACACATCACTTTACAGCAGTAGCTTAGCAACATTTTGTATTAGAAAGAGAAATATTATTTGACCTATGTCTATTTAATTTATGTGGTGTAACAGATATATGTAAATAGTGGCATTACTTTCTAACACACTATAAATAATAATCACGTATGTCGTAGAATTACAGATACCTAATTATCTACTACACTGCCCTCTGTGCTAATATTTACCCAGTGGCGTTGCCGGTTAAATTATTATTCCTTGGTTTATAAGTAAAGTCTATGTATTTGTATTTTGCGAAAACATAAGTGAAGAACATAAATCTTTCAGAAAGGCATTATTTAGAAAGAAACATAATTTTCAAATGAATTATTCTTATTTTTTCAGTTAAAATGTGTCCATAAATATTTCATGTTGCACGCCTACGCAAACGAAATGCAATGAAGTTATCTGCAAGTAATATTATATCAGACGGCTCACAAATGACCTTCAACAGTCAGCTTTCGTGAATAATAGTTTTCTCTATATCTCCCAGTTGATCCGCACGTCATCAATTTCTGGAGCAAGAATTATAACTTATATTTAGCATCTTTGTCGTATACACCAAACACATGGCATCTTTTATTCGCTATCTCATTGTCGTCGGTTTTTCAGAGGGGTATAAGCTATCTCCGTCTAACCAACGGCAAAAAATGAAATAGAAACTATTGTAACCGCGGTAACGAGTGTCATTTTCAAATATTAGAATTTTCATGTCAGTCTGTCATTCATGTGATTTTGGATTTGTGCTTCGTTGTGTGTTGGTCATTTTGTCAATTCTTGGGATTATGCATATTGTGCATTTTGCTATTGCAAAGATGGTGCTTGTAAGATTTCCGACAATTATTGCAATATATTGCTTTTGGACAATAAAAAGAGGTATATTTCATCCATTATACTTATATATACATACAGAGAATTTATTTTAAAATGCAACATATGGTTTATCACTTCCATGGTTACACACTACTGTCAAAAAATGACAGCTATGTAATATTTGTCCATTTTAAAATGCAACATTATAAATAGTATTGCAGCACAGGAGATACCTCCAGAACACATCACAAATGATGTCAATTCTTTCTACGAGCGACTAGGATATTGCCTCAGTGTGAATCCCCCATTTATTACATTAAAATTATGAATTTTTGTAAGCCAAAGTTTTGATTTTTTGTTAATAGTGTGTAGGCTAATTTATTGGAAATTAGTATTGAAAATATATAGCTACAAATTTTTGTATGTTGCATTTTAAAATGGACAAATATTACATTGCTGTCATTTTTTGACAGTAGTGTGCAGTAACCATGGAAGTGATTGACCATATGTTGCACATTAAAATAAATTCCCTGTATATATATTTCTAAATAACTATTTATACTTTGAATTTTGATGAATAACGCAAGTGACATAGCTCATACTGTAAGTTTTTACCAGTTTTGATATTAGATCATCATTATTTAATTGCGAAATATGTAAGTGTCACTTCGAAATTTGATGAATAATAATATTCACATAGTAAGTATATGTTATATTAACGAACAACAAAATTATTGCAAATAAAATGATGAAAATGTCAAACATGACAAAGTTTCGTCACACTGCACCTTATATCAAACTAGAAAATTAAATCCCTATAATAAAACCATGGTAACAATAGGACGTCATAATTCCCTCCCAGCCCTGGCGATTTGAACCATGTTTAATATTGATGACGTGGGGATCAAGTCGTGGAAACGGATTTTACCTGCTTTACATATTGCTATTGTAAACTTGGTTTGCATTTAGACCAATCAGAAAACTGGAATCGTAAACCCTATCGTACTCCTGTCTATTCTTATCTGAAATACAGTATAATGAACTTTATGGTCTATTTTTGTTGTCCAACATTTTTCTGAGTTACGATTGCCCAGGACTCGGCAAAAATTGAAGAGTCTAGTCGTCAGAGCACCGAGGACCCCGAACTAGCACAATGTATGTTCCAAGTGCCCGCAAAACCCGGGTCGTTATATTAGTTTTTAAAATAAGTTTAAAAAACAAGTATAAGGACTCGAGTTTTGTGCGTTACGTATTGTCAGGATTTTTTTAGAAAAAAATCTTAAAATATGACTTATTTTTCACTAGGAAGACATCGTGTATTTTCGGGGTCCTTGACGCTCTGACCACTAGAGACTTGTGGCAAAATCTCCAAAAGTATTTTTATCAAAATATTAATTAATTAATTTACACTTCAGAATATAATTATTTGTCAAAGCACTTCTGCTAGACAAAATGTAGCTACGTTTATGAAACTTTGTTATTTCATTACATATATATGATTTTGCGTCTTTCTTCTAAATATTTAAATCTAAATAAAAATAATGAAAAATGAACTTTTGTTATCCATAATTTTACAAATAAAAATCGATTTTTATTAAATCAAATGTGAAAGTTCAGTACTATATAGCAGCAAATATGGAACTCGTAAGAAATAAATGCTTTAAAAAAAAGAGTTTTATTTGCATGTATAATAAATAAAAGACTATGAATAAATGATGCATATGTATCATTTAATTATTCTATATGAACATTGTAACAATTAAAAATAAGAGAGCTACCACATACTGTTAAGCTAGATATACGTGTATACATGATAAATATAAATGACAAAACAGAGTTCCAGATCTAAAAGAAAACAATATTAGTGTGACTCGATGATTGATTCGACGACGACTGAGTTGCTCTGCCATACACTTTAATTTAAATGCAGATTCAAAATAAATAATGACTGTGTGTCCTCTCCCAAAACTAAATGGAATCTTCGTAATCGAGTAAAACCTAATCATAGTCATAAATAGTCAGTCAGACGCAACTGTCTCATTAAATAAAATACTACTAGAACGTATATACATCTTCGTTATGCTGGCTCTCTCTTTCAGTCCACGCCTTTAATATTATTTACATCCCTTTTGTTTACAACACCTCACTCGAATACTCAACGTAGATGTTTATTCAGTAACCTAAATCGTACTAGATTATAAATAGCAAGATTACATTTATTTGTCATTCCACTGATAAAATACTTAAGTCATGCAAAATTAACCGATTACACTTGGCTTACCATCAGTTTACAATTAGAAAAATCAATCAATCAAATGGAAATCACCAATACAAGCGTATTTAGAAATTCATCAGTTCAATTCATTTCGGTTCCGGTTTTTATATAGTTCCAACCAAAAGCCGAAACAAGCACGTGCACAAGTTTTCTTCAATGTATTGTGCGTTTAAAAAAGTGACTTTTCAAATAAAGTTCACTCACTGCGGCTTGTCTTTCGCGCACATAGTTTATCACAGAATGCACAGCGTGCAAAAAAGGATCTTTTTATAACGCAAAATGGCGTAAACATCAAAGAAAAATTAGTAACTTTCCATGGAATTTCTAAGATGAATGCCAACAGATTATAAATAATAAATACGAAAAAGGAAAAGTAATAGCTTTTCTGTTTCATTAAAAAAAAACAGTAAAATGTTTAAATTTTGTGTTAAAGGGTGCGAGCAGACACGTGACTCGAGGGACCTTGACGTGCATAGAATCAGCTGATTTGTGTGCGCATGTCATTTTGACAAAAACAATGTCAGTTGACAAGATCAATGTTTTGACTTATTTTGATTTTGAATTGCTAAAATGTTAATATTTTATAATTTTAAGGCAGTAAAACACATGAAATTAAAAATAATAATATTTTAGCAGTTAAAAATCGAAAAAAGTCGAACCATTGGTCTTGTCAACATGACATTGTACTTGTCAAAATGACATGCGCACACAAATCAGCTGACTCTAAGCACGTAACTTGAGTATCCTTGACGTGCAAGGAATCAGCTGATTTGTGTGCGCTTGTCATCTTGACAAGAATAATGTCACTTTGACAAGAGCAATGTTTTGTTTTATTTTAATTTTGAACTGTTGATAAGTTATTATTTTTAATTTCATCTGTTTTACTGCCTGTAAATTGTACATTAATAGGCCTGTTCGTTTGTATGGTTCTAGCTGCACGAACTTGTAATTTTGTGAAAAATATGTTAGTTTGTGTGTTCTAAATTGTCTGCAATGTGTTCGTTTGTAGTCGTGCGTATTGCACTAACTTGTCAGAACTGTACTACCTCCCGAGCTAGTACACTTAGTGCAGTTTATAACGTCACAGCAATTTGACAAACAGGCTGATGTGAACTTGTAAGTGGCATTATATTTTTTTCCAAAAAACGAAATCTAATCTAAATATGAATCAAAATAAATGTTTTCTTGTAAGAGATGAACATGAAAAAATCCTTTCCAATGAAAACTATTATTATTTTTGCTAGTTAACCTATAATTTACACTAACTTGTCTAATTTGTGTTCATTTGCATTTAGAAAATAAGTGTACTATTTTGTACTAAACTGCACTAATGACGAATTCTCAGTACATGTTGTACAAGTTAGTGTAATACAAACGAACAGACCTAGTAACATTTTAGCAGTTCAAAATCAAAATAAGTCAAAACAATGGTCTTGTCAAATTGACACTGTTCTTGACAAAATGACATGCGCACACAAATCAGCTGATTCCAAGTACGTCAAGGACGCCTGAGTCACGTGTCTGCTCGCGCCCTATACAATATTATCCGTAAATACAGATTATTCAGAATCGAAAAAATATTTCTAAAATTTTCATTGTTATTTCTGATTGTAATAGCACAAATCAAAATTATTTATAAAAATAAATAGAAAACTATCAAATTTTAGCAAAAAATAAAATAATAAAGATAAATATTTCAAAACAATATTAATGAGACCTACTGTGGAAAAGTGGTACAATTAAGAATTTTTTTCTCTAAATATAATATGAACCTTAGGTATAGTTTCTGTCATTCAAATATAAAGAACGTATACCTATGTTATGATGAAATAGAAAAGCAGTGTTAAATAAAAATAATGCCAATGAAACTTCTTTTTTTGGAATTTTGAAATGGTTGACCCAAAATTATTATTTACAAATAAAAAAAAAAAAATACAATCTATAAGTATGATATAAATAAATCAGAATGGTAATTTATAAATGAAATTTTATTTCTCGTTTACCTTGCTTGTCGTTATCTTTTTCGTTTGATTTTGCGCCCTTTTGCGTTACTTCCCATCCTTTACGCGTCATTTTGGGATTGTTCCTCCTTATCTTCCTGCGCTGCTAAAGCAGCTGCTGCTTCCTGTTGCTTCGCTGCTGCTTGCCTTGCAGCTGCAGCCGCAGCTGCTCTTCCAGCACTAGACCTCAAGTTCTTCCGTTCTATCACTGGAGTTTCTAGGTCCAAATCCCCTGACTTGCGTTTCCCTCGAGTTCTGCGGTTGCCTTTTTTTGCTCCGGCCTCAGAAGGATCCTCCTCTTTTGATTCTTTGTGATCTTCGGAGGATTCCTCTCCTAAGCTAGGGATAGGGTCTTGGGGCTTTTCTTCTTCGATAATAGGGGCCGGACCTTTAACGACGGTTGATGGAGGAAGTAAGGTTTCGATGTCGACGCCTCCTGACTCGATACTCGGAGCGGATGTGCTCGTTGGTGTTGCGGGTTGTGACGTAGATGATGTTGTTGAAGGAGGAGGGTCTTCTTTGAACTTTTTGGTTGGCGGAAGGTGTTGTTCCACGTCATCTTTACAAAGATTTTCGGGGAGATCTTTCTCTCTAGGTCGTTTGCTGGTTTCGGTTGATGCTAAGGTTCTGGCTATGAATTCTGCAGGTGTTTTACTGAGCTGTTCTAATGCTTCTTTCATTTCTTGTTCTCTAGAACGTTTGGAACTTCCGGGAAGTTCCATAAATTTGCTCAAATCTGCTGGATTTGGAATAAAATTCTGCTTCATTTTTCCTAATTTGTCTGGAGATGGGAAGTCGGATAAAAGTGCAGCTCTACTGAGATTCTCCAAATTTTTACGTTTTTCTTCCTTCTTTTCCTCCTTGGATCTTTTTCCGCCAACATCCAAAGACCCAGCAACTCTACTAATACTCTCAAGAATATGTGCATCATGCGGTAACAACAACTGCTGCAGACTTCCAGTGTCTCTACTACTTGCACTTGTTCTATGTTTCGAACTAGCTGTGCTTGTTGTAGCAGTTGCAGACGTCGTTGCTGTTGTGGATCGGGAAGAATTCGTGCTACTTTTGCCTGATCTGGATGAGTTTGGTGAAGCAGCAGCTCCTAAAGTACCATTCAGAAGACCACATTGTTGCGCTAAACTGTCATAAGCCGACATTCCTGGTTGTAGGGTAAACGGATTCAGACCGCCTAGACCCAGAGGAGTGTACAAGAGACTTGGATTCGGGAAGAAAAATGGAAACGGGCTTGTAGTTGGTATGTTACTAGTGCTACTACTCGCAGCAGAACTAGTAGGAGGCTTATTAGCATTAGAGCTACTAGTATGCGTGTCAGTTTTACGAGATTTGTTACTATTTTTTGAACTTGAAGGTGATCCGCTCGTACTTGTATCAGCGCTTGAAGTGCCAGCTAATGCATCCATTCCAGCCAGACCTGGAATCCCTAACCCAGCTAAATTCGCGAATAAATTCATATTTCCAAGACCTCCTAGTCCTCCCATACTATTCAACGCAGACATGTTCGACATGCCTCCAAATGGCAACAACAAAGGATTCGTTTTTGGGTCGAATTGTCCTAAAGAAAGACTTGATAGAAGGCTCGAATTGAGCCCCCCTAATCCTCCAGCTGTCGCTAAAGATGGGAATGGTAGTGTTGATGCCATCGTTGAGGCAACCATTGAAGCAGATGTTGAGGTACCAGCAGCTGAACTGCTGATCGCTGTTGGACTGCCGAGAAGAGGAGGCCTTCCAGGGCCTTTCTTGCTGTTGCTGGATGAAGGGACGCTGGAAGGTAGGCGGTTTTTCATGTCGTGGGGCATGGAGCCGCGACTGGCTTCCTTTGCGGCAAGTTCTGCCCATTTTGGATCTGGAAGAATAAGTGTGACAAAAATAATGCATTTATTGTGAAATATTTTCTATATTCTAAATCTTTATAGAAATTGTATGTCCTGAAGAATTCGACGATATATCAAATGAATGAACTGGTTTTCTAAAGAAATATGTGTCCTGTGTAAAGAGTAAGACGTATCAATAGGTATTGGTTAAAAAAATATTCGTTGGTATTTTTTTAAACCTTCAACAGTATTGAATTAAAATTATAGGGTGGGTTCACATACATACACATCCATGCCTTAGTGGGATTCGAACCCTGAACTCCGAGCGCACTCATGACTAAGAGGCGTTGCTCTAACGATTGAGCCACCAGAGACGGCCATTTCAGAGGCCTAATCATCATATATGTAGTAGACAGTTTGATATTAAAAATTTGGTGACAAAATAATTTTTATAAACTTATAACGTGAGTTGATGCAATAATAACAATGAAAGCAAACTTTAATTTTATCATACATAAGTGGTAAATTTATGAGAATGTTACGAGAGCTGGTTGCCTAGCAAATTATTGAGTGGCATTGACAAAAAAATCACGAGTTGTCAAACGAGTGATTTTTGATCAATGTCGAGATAAATTGGCAACAGGCTCGTGTAAAGCAATCGAAAATTTTTCCAGGATAAAATTTAACCACAAATAGTATTCGGATGGCTATTTCCAAAATAAAAATCAGGTAATCATTTATATATTTGTTTTGAGGTGTTATATTTAAGTTTGCTTTTTCAACGTTTTAAAGAGGTCCGTGTCGACTCGTTTTTAATAAAAACTGATAACATTGAAAATATACACACTTTGACAGGTATGTAAACAATGTTTCTAAAACGACAAAAAAATTCGCTTATCAAAACGCACTTGTAAAAATACATCTCATTGGCTTAAAAGGTGCGAATTTTTTTTGTGACGTTTTGTCGAAATGAAACTTGATAACAAGGTAGAATCCTAAATTTGGATTGGCTTATATAAATTTATGAGTGAAATAGTCAGAACAAATTTTTTTCCAATAACACTGAAAACAAAATCTGATGTGGCCAGCACAATACCTCCCGCTATTTATGGGTCGATTCTGTTCACATCTGTAAAACTTACAGATCTGTATATCTGTAAAAATCTGACAAAAACGCATCCATTTTTGTTGATTAATATAAAATTATACATAAGAGTGGCAGGTTTCGTTGCGATTTTGTTCATTATTTACAAATTTACAAATCTGTAAGATTTACAGATGTGAACAGAATCGACCCATTAATTTTTATTAATTTAAATATATGTACATACTTACAAATTTAGTTATGCTGTAAACTGTATTAAGATCCATTCCATATAACTATGGTTCTATATACTATTTTCTTTTTGAAACGTTACTATTAGTAATTTTAAATGATTAGTTCTTTGACACTGACATTTATTTGACAGTTACATACATTTGAGCATTTGAGATTTGAATTGTGTAACCAAGGAGTTGTGCTTGTTAAAGCGTAGGCTCCGGGATTTAAATTATAGATAATTTTATAAATTTATCCATAAAATATATAGAAAAAGTATTTATGCAGATCTGTAGAAAATTTAATAATCTTTAATTTTTATAATAATACAACTCCTGAAAAAATGACTGAAGGTATTTTTCGAAGAAAAACTATTTTGAGCTTCAAGTAAAGTGCCATTTCCGGTTATCCAATTTTCAGCAAAATCTAACGGGTTCTTTCCATATTTGAACAAGGTCGAAATACAAGGTTTCAAAATTTTCCGAATAATACACACAGGCACCATCGTGAAAATGTTAAAATTGGATTCTAGGGACCTTAAAACGTGGTCATTTACCAAAATCTCGATATGCGATTTTTAGCACGATCCCTATACCTACCTTACCAAGGGCAGCGGGAGTAACAAGTGTATTCAATGAAACCATCAATAAAAATGATGATGAATCATGTAATGTTACGGACATGTAATGTACCGAAATATTAATTTATTTTTATTTGTAAAGCATATTCATATGTAAGAATTTTATTACATCGTTGAGAAACACGTATTTTAAACATTTTTTGGAAATTTCAATTTTTAGAAAAGTTTTTTTTTAACAATTGGCTTGATATACAGGATGTAAATGAAATAAGTGCATTAAATTTAACCAGTAATGTAACTCGACGGGAGCAACAATATTTCTTAATAACTTTTTTTTCTAAGTCTTTTAGATTTTGAGTTAAAATTCTTTAAAGATTTACTGCATATTTCGGCGCGCGCCCATGGAGAACAAATGGCTGCTGTCGTAATCAAGTTGGAGACAAACAGCTCAAAAATTGTCGGTTATCGGTTACACTTGCAGTCACAGTAATTAATAAACGAATCAACGGAAATAACATTTATTATTTATTAATTCGTAATAGTGCAATTTTTAAAATAAAGAAATATAATTTTGGATAACAAAATTATAAAGCTGTGTATTAAACCAGGCTTTTAATGACCTGTGAATAGTGGAAGACAAGGAGGGGCGAGGTAACGAGAGGAAGATCAAAAGCATAGTTATTAGGTTATGAGATGATTATTTATCGTCGATAAATCATAATAGTTTAAATACGTTATTCAAAAAATGTAAGTACAAACTTTTGTCCATTTAAAAGAGGTACATGAGTACCAATAATTAGTCGTCCATTTATTGTTCCCGCTCAAATATGTATTAATGAAAATTTTTACAGTATTTTCGTCCGTCGAGATGTGTATTGTGCATAATAAATACACCTTCCCAAGTAAATTCAGTCTCATTAATGAACATTATGAGCCTTTCCCAAAATTGAAGTCTGTTATGTGCTGAAAACAGAACTTTTTGCACATGTTATGGATATAACTGTTGCTTTTTTTAAAAATTGTCATATGTGACACTCCGTATTGTGATGTGATAAAGATGTACAAGATTAACAAATGTGCGATTATTAAGAACAGAATGATTTGGTGATGATTTGGAAACGCTCCGTGTAAATGCGTTGGCAACTCCATGACACTGTCTTTATGTCAACCGTGATGTAAATAAAATATAGTACAGATACGAGTAAAAAAATAAATAAATAAACCATAGGTAAGTAATTACAATGTCTGTGTACTCGCATTTTGACAGAATTTTACCTTATTAACAAGTTTATTACTAATGTCAAAATTTAATTGCAACAATTGACAGGACTGTCAAGTGCTAAAACAAAATTTTTCATAGCTATTGTTACTGCACTCAATTATCACAAAAATACTTGGAACGACTCATCAATTTACGGGGTGGTAAAAATGCTAAAAAATATGCGATTTCGAGAAAAAGTTATTAAGAAATATTGTTGCTCTCGCCGAGTTATATTACTGGTTAAATTTAATGCACTTATTTCATTTACACCTTGTATAATATATTTAAATATTACTTGTTATCACCAATGGGTCGTATGGGGGTTCCCTACGTTACATTTTATAATTGACCATTTCTAGCCCTGAAGAAGACTGTAGTTACAGTCGAAACGTAGGCCAGGAAATAATTTTCACTAGACTGCATGTCTGATTATTATTCGTTATGAGTTCTATTGTAGTTTATTCCAATTTTCGGTAATGACTATTTTCACCCACCCGTTGCCATAGGAATAAGTTACAAAAATATATTTTAATAAAAATCTTACCAGTTAACTTCTTCCAGTCGAGTAAACTAGGATCAACTCTCGGTCTTCTCCTCCTCGAAGCAGCAGCTGCAGCCGCGGTTAAGTAATCCGCATTTAAACCTTGTTCCTGTACTACAGAATTCTGCTGCTCCGCCAGCCACTTGTTAACTTTAGCCTCATGGCTATACGAATTAACCTTCGACGAGAAATCAGCAACTTTGTTGATATCAGCAATCATCTTTTCGTAACTCTTAGCTTGTTGCTGTTGTTTCTTCAACAGCAAATTCTGTTGTTCGGCCTGTGCGAGAAAACTGGAGAAGGAATCTTTGGAAGAGAGAGACGGCACCACTGGAATGGAGGAAGAAGTACCACTTTTGGAAGTGGAGACAGCTGGGGAAGGAACAGAGGTTACGGTTATTGTAAATGGTTTTTGTAAGGAGTGGCTTGTTGTTACTGGGGCAGAGGTTGGTGTTACCGTAACACTTGGTGTAACGGGTGCTTTCTTCGAAGAAGATTCTGGGAATAGTGACTGTTCTTTTGCGGCTGATAAACCTAAAACGATTTCATCCAATTTTCGGCGTTTCTTTTCTTTGCCGACGACTGGCTCCTCTGCCGGCTGTGAAAGCAACTATTTTTAACAATGAGGTATTGATTTGATACTTGTGTCTAAAGAATTAATACTTACGCAATTGTTTCGTTTTTTGAGCTTGTTTAACATGTCGTCCAATTTGCCCTTTGAGCTGGTAGGGTTTTGGGTTTTTTTCGACGGCATGCTGAAGTCCTGAACTTCGTTCTGGATTTCTTGGGATGTTACTTTGGGGATATCTGGGGTGCTCATTTTTGGAAGTCTACACAAAGAATTAACAATTAAAGGATAATTCCAATTAACGAAAATTATTTCTCAAGTTCATTGTAAAGTTATTGATTAAATAAAACATCGGGAGACAGAAGAAACTGGCTCAGCCCTTATAAAATATTTTTAAATCAATAGAATTCATAGGCGCCGACCTTTAAATTGCACAGGGGGGCAAGTTTTCAATAAAAATATTTTTTTATTGTTTTCATATATTTTATACATGAAATTAATATCTTATTAATAATTACAAAAAAATTAAATCAAGTACCTTCGAATCTTATGTCTTGTTATATTATTTTAAAGGTGTCATGCCGAACACTTTTTTTTTAAACAAAGTTATTAGAAATTATATTTAATCGAGCTCATTCGTAATTTTTGCATTGCAAATAAAGTATAACGACATGATTTAACCTATCTTGTTAAAAAACAAGAAATCATAATAAATGTACCCGTGACTATTTATTATGATTTCGTTCGATCCTGACCGACGCCAAATATTTCAAATTTTAAATGGTACAAAATTGACCCCTGTGGTGCGCTCTCCACGCCAGCAATGAGTGCCCGTGAAGTGACGCCTGGTAAACGCCCGCACGGTACAAATATGTCATCATCATTACCGAATTCTGTGTATAAAGCAGATTGGCACACCCAGCAATGGGTAATATGCCGTGATGCTATATTATTATTATTATTGTTAAAAAACATTTATAGGGGAAGAAAACATAATTTCACTTCTTCGATATAACAAAAATGGTGAACTGATTATATACAGCCGGTTTCTACGACTAAAAATAAGGAAATAAAGTTTATATAAACATATGTCCTAAAATGGTTTGTTACCAGGGGTGGCCTGATTTAAATCAACCGATTTTAAAAAAAAAATCATTGATTTAAATCAAATTTTATAAAATGATATATTTTTAGTCGAAAAATCAAATGTTTTCAAATTATTTAGAATTCCTACAGATTTAACAAAAATAAAATTCTAGTATGGTAATATAATATAAAAATATATACATACTTACCGGGTGTCTACTTTTTTTATAGACCATAGGAAATACAATGATAAAATTTTCATATATTTGTAAATTCTGTCCTATTAGTACTAGAACTAAAGTGTAGATACAAAAAAAAAAAAAAATTCAGAATTAAATACTGCATCAAATGATCCTAAATTTATTGATATAATTGGTTCTTGTCATGAGATAAACATTAATGCCCGTTTGCACCGTTGCATTAAATAAGTTACACTTCAGCAAGTAGCACTTAAATATAAGTGACAGTTATATAAAATTATCTTTGCACCAGTTCCACTTGAGAAAAACTTTCCTAAGCGTCACTTGCCCGGATCACTCTGGGGAAATTGTATTTTTTTATTGTTTCTGTATTCTCCCTTCCAAGGTGACAAGTGACATTTCGTTTATAATACTGTCATTATTGTTATATTGAGAGTTTAATTTGATTCTAGTGTATATAATACAAAGTAAGTATTATGTACAAACATGCAAAATATTTCGATTTCTTATATGAGCTTCATTGAACCGTTGTTCTGCTTCAGTGACTGGATTTAGAAGTGGAGTTAAGAAATAAGGTCGAAGTTGATACCCACTATCTCCCAGTAACAGGCAATTATCGTGCCTATTTGCCTCAAATTCGGCCTTAATGTTACTATTATTAAAAACAGTAGAGTCGTTTGACACACAGTACGAAATGACAGTGAATATTCGTAAGTGTCACTTAATGCAGTTGAGCGGTCGATGAAGTACGGCTTAATATAAGCGTCACTTGGTAAAAATAAAGTGGAACTTAAGGTACGGTGCAAAGGTTTTTAGTAATTTAAGCGCCACTTATTACTGAGTGCAACTTAACTCGCAACGGTGCAAACGGGCATAAATAAAATATCCGTTTTAAGCTTTTTACAGAGTGCCATGCAAGACATGTTTTGACCTGTTTTATTTAGGTACGGTTTAAGTTTAAAGTTTAAACAGGCGCTCTTGGACGTGTAATATATTACGTATAAGCAAAAATTCAAATGCATTTTTTGGAGTTTTATTATAGATTTTTATACATTTATATTGCTTTTAAAAAAACTAAAAAGTGCAATAACACCAACAGGTCTGTAAAAATTTTAAAAATCAAAAAAAATCATGATTTATTTGTTTTTTTTAAATCAACGATATATTTTATCTGAAAAATATCACGTAGCTGTAACTCAGTAACAAACCATTTTAGGACATAATGTTTATATAAACCTTTTTCTTTATTTTTAGTTGTAGAAGCCGCCTGTGTATAGTCAGCCCACTATTTTTGTTACACCATGTATTTTGTCAGGAGGGAGGGGCAACGCTCCCTTTCACCCCCCCCCCCCTAATAATCAGCGCCTTTAGAAACTATACTAACAAGCGCGATGATCTATATAAAAAGTAAAATTATACTACTTTCTTAATTTAGATGTAACAATAAGGTATTCTCACGTATTTTTTATTTTTTTAAAAGTATATGTATATCTAAGAGTACCTGTGAAAACCCGAATAAAATATTCCTTTTAATAAGCGAAATATAAATTATAAAAATTTGATTTTGTTGTCACGTGATCAAAAGTAACTGATTCAGTTGGCAATAAAAAAATACTTGAAATTGGTAAGACTAATACAAAAATTTATATCCTGTTGTTGACACTGACATTTGAAAATTTAACTTTAGTACATTAACAATTTTTTCTTAAAATGATCGTTGTATTCCTTACCTATATCTTTTTATTTCTTACATTAACCCCAGAGCACTGATCTACGTGTCAGGCTTCTGTTCTGACATAATCTATTTGTATTTATTTTAAAAATAACATGGCAAATAGTATTTCCGCCTCCAACTGGAATTGTATAAACTGTGGAATAAAAAATCCCCAGAATTGTATTGCCAACTGAGTCAGTTATTTTTGATCACTCTGTATACTGTATTTTAGATAAGAATCGACTTAGGTTAGATAAGAATCGACTTAGGAGTAATGCCTGTATCACATTAGCGGGTTTTGAAGCGGTTGGCGGGTGCGTGTGACTTATCGACCAATAGGAGCAACCGCAGCCGCTAGCTGCCGTGCTCCTATTGGTCGAGGAGTCACCCGCACCCGCCAACCGCTTTAAAACCCGCTTGTGTGATACAGGCATAAGATAGGGCTTACGATTCCAGGCTTTTGATTGGTCTAAACGCAAACCAAGTTTACAATAGCAATATGAGAGCAGGTATATTATTTATTTCATTTTGACTTTATAATCTATTTAATAGCTCGAGAACTATTCTTATCTGAAATACAGTTGTACAGAACCAGCGGTGTGCAATCAGTGGTTCATTGATTTTCGAGGTGTTCAGTAAGTATTGAAAAATGTGGAAAATAAAATATAGGTATTGGGGTATTGCCTGTTGGATAATTATATAAATAAATAAATGCTATTGATTTAAAAAAAAATTTAAGGGATGAGTTTTTTGGGGCTCCCGATATACAGGGTGTTATATTTTAATGGACCCAGCAAATATCTCGCTTATTTATTAACTTGGTAATTTCTTTCATATAACATGATTTATACAGCAACATGTGAGCTACTTGATGACGGATGTACATTCCTGATACCACTTCCGGTTTATAAGTAATTAATATCTACTTTGAAATTTCAAATGGAACATGCTATATTTTTTTACAAATTTGAAAAGTACATCAAATTTGCTTTACAATTGCGTAAAATAATCCATATGTTACATTATTAAAAAGTAAAATGGCGGGCACTTTTTTATACACCTAATTGGAAAGAGAATAGTGAGCCATGACTGTTGTACAATCATTTTATTGTTATTAAGTGTTCCTTATTCTTATTTTCTGTATTGACAAAAAAAAAAATTATTTCTTTTAATAATAACAGTTACAATTGTTTTAGTTAATTGTTTTATTTCAAGCCACAGTCATGGCTCACTATTCTCTTTCCAATTAGATGTATAAAAAAGTGCCCGCCATTTTACTTTTTAATAATGTAACATATGGATTATTTTACGCAATTGTAAAGCAAATTTGATGTACTTTTCAAATTGGTAAAAAATATAGTATGTTCCATTTGAAATTTCAAAGTAGATAATAATTACCTATAAACCGGAAGTGGTATCAGAAATGTACATCCGTCATCAAGTAGCTCACATGTTGCTGTATAAATCATGTTATATAAAAAAAATTACCAAGTTAATAAATAAGCGAGATATTTGCTGGGTCCATTAAAATATAACACCCTGTATGTGTGCTGAGTAATATAAATGCCCCTATTAAAATCACAAAAATTTTATAGAAAGTATGATCATTTTCGCAAAGTTTAATCCTGAAATAAATAATTTTTCAATAAAATTTCCTTACCCTGAGCTGAGATCTATCGGCGTAAGAGTACTAGACGTGCCAGGAATCACCGTACTGGTCCCTGGTTTATTCGGCACATGATATTTCAAATCATATGGCATCGATAAAACCCTCGGCGTATTCTGGTGAGCTGGAGGAGGCTGTAACATATTTTGCGGCGTCGATCTCCTGGACTCTTCCGAATCATCATCATTCCAAGAAGTTCCTTTTAGAGGATTCGCAAGTTGTCCTACATGAGCTGAATTCAACAACGCATGAAGCTTCGCTCTTTCAGTTTCGACGTCAATAGCAATATGCCTTTTACGTTTTTTACTTGAATTCAATCGTGGGATACAATGATCTGTAGTGATTGTAATAACTTCAGAACCTTCTACGGATTTAGGTGTGGAAGTATCGCGTTTTGGTGTTGCGTTTGGAGTCTCGTGGATGCTCATATCATACTCGGGGCCGATTCCCACGGTATAGGCTGTGAATGTCTTTGGGACGGGCCATTCGTTGTGTTCTACAGCGTGGCAGATGTGTTGTAGGCGGGTTTGGATCGCGTGGTCCTTGGGCCATTTGACAGCATTGTTGAATAGTTGAGCAACGGTTGTTTCGGAGAAATCTAAAGCGCCAGAGGTTTGTTTGTTTTGAAGGACAAATGTGTCAATTTGGGACAAACGGGATAAAGGCTGAATGACTTCTAAATCGGGGAACATGGCTTTCAGTTCGGCAGCTTGTTTGGTCACGTCTGTTTCTTTGTCCAAATCAATTTTGGGTTTGTCGACTTTTTCGGACTTTTCAGATTTGTCTTTTTCGGATTCTGACTTTTCTTCTTTGACTTCTTTTTCAGTTAAGTCCTTTTCTTCTTCCTTGCAAATCTGCTCTTCTTTTTCTTTGTCTTCAATGGCTTTATCTTCTTCAGTGTCCATTTTCTCTTCCACTTTATCTTCAATTTTACTCTCTAGAATTTCTTTTAATTCTTTGTTTAGAACTTTATCTGTAATTTCTTCTTTCTTCGTCTCCTCTTTTTCTGTCTCCATTTTTTCTATTTCTCTATCTGTTTCCTCTTTAACTTCATCAATTTTCTTTTCACTTTTAACTAAAGTCAACTCAACTTGATCTGTCTCATGTTTAACTTTTTCTTTTTTACTTTCATCCGATTCTTTTTTAACACCAACTTTTTCAATTTTCAAAGTTCCTTCCCCTTTTTCAAGTTTGACAAGTATTTCATTTCTGTCAAATTTGAGTATGTCTTCGTGGCTTTCTAATTTTATTGCGTCTTTGCTATCTATTGATTCGCTAGAGCATTTACTTCTTAATATTTCTTGGAAAGAGAGTTCAGGATCGTTCAGGATGTAGTAATCTGTACGAGCCAAACCGTGTCTAAAATAAAATTAAAAGAAGATTGAAATATTAAAAAATATATGGGTGTGTGCGTTATCTGACGGTCCGAATTCGAATCCGACCTTAAACTTGAAAATTATTTCCAATTTTTAAATCACAGACGTGATCCGTATGGTGCTCTCTCTAAGGTAGCTTTGAGAGATCGTATGGGGTAAACGCTCTCAACGGTACGGATATACTCATCACGTAATACCAATAACGCAGGGTGGCACACCCACAAATGGGTAATTAATTGGAGAAATGTTTAAGTATTTTTACACAATTTAAAGTAGTGAAACGCAGTATTTAATTAGTTAAAAAAAAAAAAACGAAAAATTGTATTCAAGTTGTTAATTTTATTTTGTCCACTACTGCTATCTCGAGAAATGTAAGTGCTACTTACTACGTCGACGTCGGTTACATTAGCAAACAATAGACCTTTTCAATTTAAAGAGATAGAAGATATATGCAATGGGGATCTGCGCATAGTAGGAACAATTGAGATCTATGGCGTTTGTTTCTAAAAAATTTAGACGTAAAATGTGAGAATATCTCAGATAACTTTAATAGTACATTAAGATACAAGTTTCATAAGACATGATTTTAGCGCACGCGTCGTTCTTAGAAACGAGCGGCCTGCCGCGAATTTTCTAAGGGGACAAGTGCGCTGAAATGTCTTATGAAACGTGTATTTTATACTATTATTTCTATTTTGGTCATTTTTTCAAAAAATGTACGTTATTTCATGTCCAGGAATTTCAATTTCGGTTGTTTAATATGTACTTTATGAAATTCATTTGGATGTCATAAAGAAGTACTTTATGACATCCAAATGGGTTTCATAAAGTACATATTAAAGAACCAAAATAGAAAAAAAATCTTATCAAAATAAGTTACAAAAGCTTTTATTGATGTTAAAAGCTCTAACGATGCAAATTTTCACCGAGAATACAGGTATTTTATTGACTACAATATTTGTGACGTATCCTTTGACAGACCAACTGGCAGTTGTTCGCGCCATTTTCTTACTATTTGCAGCCATAGAAAGAGATAGCCGTTAAATTGAAAAGGTCCATTTCTATTTTACTATACTATTTTAATGAGCGTAAAATAAATTTTTCAACCAGTGGTTTTCAAACGGGACAAAGATTTTTTGTTTACTTATTATACAGATATTTTTTCTCTAATAGCCGAGACAGACGACGAATGTTAATTAAACTCTAATCCTTAATTTAACATTTCGTATGTCATACTTCAATTTTATTAATGATCATTATAAACGTAATTTCAATTGTAACGATCATTAAGTCATGATGGTCTTCTGAAAACGTGATCGTAAGTATTCGGCAATAATCGCCAAACTGATACTATCAAAATCTCGTCTTAATTTAATGTAACTTCAAACTTATCAAATGACATTTGATGGATATGAGAACTAAGCGATATGACATCTGGTGACAAAATAATGAACTACAGCTTGACTACAGTTCTAAACTCCAACGACCAAATATAACTAGACAAAACTCCATTTGGTTTGTTTTGATTTCGGCTGGCCAGACAGAGAAACTAGAGATAGAGATATGTCTTGTCTAGTCCGAGTATTATTTCTCAATAGAGGTCACCACTGAGGCCACGTAGAGTATCAGTGTGTAGTTAGAACGTTGCTCACTAGAGGCGCAAATGTTTTGTTAAAATCTCTTGGTTAACACTTAAGGTTAACATTAAATAATTTATAAGGTTTAATATTGAAGAAAAATCAGCGTATCACTCACAAAACCACTACAACTACAAAACAAAGACAAAATACACATGCTTCTACATGGCCTCTAGTGAGCAACGTTCAAACTAAACACTGATACTCTACGTGGCCTCTAGTGAGAAATACTCGAACTAGACAAGACATATCTCTATCTCTAGTTTCTCTGTCTGGCCAGCCGAAGTTATATTTGGTCGTTGCTAAACTCTATCCGTTTTAACTATAGAGTGTTGCGAACATAGGAGCAGTATGATATTGTTTTCAGATTGGGTAAAACTTCGATATTATCCAATCAAACAACAGGTTCAAACTGCTTCTATTTTCACACCACTCTCTAGTTAAAACGGATAGAGTATACTTCTTATTCAAATGTGTAATATTAAAAATTTGATAACACTGTACGTATTTGTGTATTTAACTCGACATACAATTTGTAATATGAGTAACAATTATTGCTACTTACTTGGGTGCACATTGTCATGTGAGAAAGACAATAAATCATGTCACTAGTTCCCGCGTAAACGAAAAGTGAGTGTTTACATTGAAAATGCTTGACAGATGTAAAAAAGATAATTCCAGTGCGTGGATCAGAAAATTATAAATGAATATACCTGTCTTGAATACTTTGAAGATTTATTCATTATATTTCAAAGAGAACTTTGTTTAAAAAAGAGATAGTTTTATATATTCACAAAAATATTAATTGTTATTTTCACTTCCACGATCTGTACGATACATCCCTACTAATGTGCACAGGTGAATAAGAAAATATAATCATGAGATTTTGCTATTTTAATAATTCTTTTTGAAAATATCATTTGAAAATGAAGTGGTTAAACAATATAAGTTAAAATTTAATAAATATGCACTAGGAATTTATGTTAATTTACCTTTAAAGAAAATTGAATATAATACAATACACAATGAGAAATACACAATTCTATAAATTGTGTTTTCCCATTTGACAGTAGGCTAACTTCATACTCATTCAACCTGTAGTTCAAAACTTGCCACCACAGCGCTGCGATCTTAAAAATACCTGCCAATGGGCAACAAATTAAAGTTATTTATCATCTGTCAGGTATTTTGATAATGAAGAATTAGGGTAAATTACTAATTATACCAATAACCATTCATATTTCTCGTCTGTCTCGGCTATTATAGGGTGCGAGCAGACACGTGACTCGAGCAACCTTGACGTGTTTATAGTATGTTCCGTAATGCAACCGGTTCGACCAGATTTACGGTTTTGTGTTCCGTAAGTCCTGAAATTATTTACCGGTTTCTATTTGGAACGCGGTTGCTGAAAAAAGTTGGTAAAAAGTCGGACCACGGCAACCACGAAATAATCCTGGTTCATAACAAAATCAAACGATATCCGTCAGTGTCAAATTTCTAAACCGCATTTTTAGTGGTATTACTAATAATTATTATAGATGTAAGTATGAAAACATTATTTATATTTGAGGTATTGGTGATTGTGTTATTTTTATTGGCATTAGTCAACGTTATCATTCATTTAGTTAATTTGTATTTTTGTTAGGTTGTGTCAATTTTAAATGTCATATGAATTAATGTCAATCTGTTCCGAAATAGATGAAAATATTCAGGAACCATGGTGTACCAGCAATCAAGATACAGGTTTTTTGGTTGACTTACGGAACATAGTATTAGAATCAGCTGATGTGTGTGTATCATTTTGACAAGAACAATGTCAATTTGACGAAACCAATATTTTGACTTATTTTGATTTTGAACTATTAAATTGTTAATATTTTACAAATTTCGGGCAGTAAAACACATACACTTAAAAATAGTAATATTTTACTAGTTCAAAATATTGGTCCTGTCAAAGTGACATTGTTCTTGTCAAAATGAAAGGCACACACACGTGACACACATCAGCTGATTCCAAACACGTCAAGGTTGCCCGAGTCACGTGCTTGAAATCAGCTGATTTGTGTGCGCATGTCATTTTGACAAGGTCAATGTTACGTTGACAATACCAATGTTTTGCTTTATTTTGATTTTTAACTACTAAAATGTTATTATTTTTAATTTTATGTTTTACTGTTCAAAAATTGTAAAATAATAACATTACAGTAATTCAAAATCAAAATAAATCAAAACATTGGTATTGTCAACGTAATATTGTTCTTGTCAAAATGACATGCGCACACAAATCAGCTGATCCAAGCACGTCAAGGTCGCTCGAGTCACGTGTTTGCTCGCGCCCTATAGTTCTTGAGATAGCAATAGTGGAGAAAATAAAATGAACACTCTGTATAATGAAATAATATCTATTTGTATTTTATTAACAGAAATGTATAGACGAATGTGAATTATAAAATATTTAACAAAGAATGTTTACTGTTGACAAGTCTTCCAGCTTTAAAAAAAAATATGTATTGAAAAGAAAGTATTTGCAAAAATTATTTATATTTAAATACATTCAGGGAGTATTTTGTCCAGTATTGTATGTTTCAAATCACTGTCCCTGTTGCATAAATGAATAAAAAACTAGTAATATATTAATTTGTACTTACTTAGCGACTCCAATGAGCAAATCTCTGTCATGGTTTCCAGGAAGCCACCAATCAGGAACATCTGCAGAAGTTTGACAAAGTTTCAACCGTTCTTCCAGTTGAGGATGCATTATAATATCTTCTCTAATTTTACTCAATAATTCTATTCTATCTAACGTTCTTTTTGCTTTGTCTTCACTGATTTGCTCAATAGTTGGATCATATAAATCGTCATCAACTTTAATGCCGCACTGTTTTTTACACATTATAATGAAATTTTTATAATACTCAGTTAGTACTTCCTCAGATTTCTTTTCCAGTTTTGCTAAATTTTTGAATCGGGTCCAATCGTAAGATTTTTTCTTTCTGTCATAATCTATACCGTAGGAAGATACGACTCTGAAGAAGTCTGCCTCTTCCCTCTTCGTCCATTTTCTTTGGATGCTTTCCGCCCGATTTCTCTCTCTTTCTCTTGCAACTTGTTCCATTTTCTCTCTCTGTTTGTCCATCTTCTAGAAACAGTGCGATATAAGAATATATTTTTGGTTTTTTGAAGGTAAATACCCGGTCTGTCTTATAAAATATTATTAGTAAGTGTGACGAGCTAAGTATAAATAAATAAATAAAGCATAAATAAATACAATAAATCTAAACACATATAAAGGAAACATCTACGAAATACACCAAACACCAACAAGACATATAGCAAAATAATAAGAAAGGAAGCACACATCACACTACAATGATATGAATGTGTGATAAATATTAAAATTATGACATATATGAGTCTTTTATTAAAGCGTACCACATTCATTAAACAATATATTATTATGTCGGAAAAATTCTCGACTGTGGTATACAGGGTGTAACACCAAAACCGATCACCGTCATTATTTTCGTTATTATTATAGTTACAAAAAAAATACTATAGAATAAAGTTGTAAGAGACCAAGGGGGACATCCCATTAAAGAAGAAAATATTTTTTAAACCAGTGGTCCTCAAGTTACATCACAAAGTTATATTTTTTCAAAAGGGATTATACTAATTTTTTATGCCTATTCGATAGCGTATTTTTTTCTGAATTCAACCATGTATTAGTTTTATATCCTTACATAATAAAAATATTGAGAAAAATCCAATTGAAATTTAAATAAATTTGATTCTTTTAGTTATTTTTCAGTAGGCTATGTATGAAAAACAAAACTTACTATCTCTCAATTTGAATTATTTAGGATAGAAATCAAATAAAACACTATTTATAAAGTTATTAACAAATATTTGTTTCGTTTTAATTTGAACTCAATTTTTTTCATAAATACTCCAAAAGTTTCAAGCGTGGTTTCAAGACACAATGATATAAGCTTCAAATGTAGTTCCATTTTTACTTGGTAGGTGATACTACGGTCGCAAAATTATTACGTCATTTGAAATTTTATATAAACTTTACAAAAATATTTCTATAAAACTAGAAACTTATGTGATATAAAATATATATTTTCGTAAGTAGTTTTAAGTGTACAGGGTGTCTCATTTTCGATGTTTTTTTAAGGTATCGCGGGTAATATTAATGATACAGCAAAACCGTTTGCACATTTTTTTATATATAATAAAATGGCGCAATTAGATATTTTGAAAACTTAATAATTCTCGAGATATAACACAAACTTATGATTTTTTAAATGGGAACCTATGTTGAAAATAGATTCATCTTTTTGCTTATTTTATAAGCTTTTTAATGATATATAACAAGTCTACATTCTTTTGTTTTAAACATTAATAAAAGACGAATTATTAATTTATTGAGGTGAAAATATTGGAAATTATTAAGAAACAAATGAAAAAAATTATTACAAATCATCATTTGTTTATTTTGATTCAATATTTATTAATTATGTTCTCAAAATTATTCTGACACAATCCGAAAAAGATGGTTTAATACGCTTTTGAAGTAAATAAATTGAAAAAATGAGTAAAACTGAAACAAATATTATTAGAAATATGCAAATGATGATCTGTATAAATTTTTCATTTGTTTTTTAATAATTTTAAATTTTTTCACCCCAATAAATTAATAATTGTTTCTTATTTAAGTTTAAAACAAAAGAATGTAGACTTGTTATATATCATTGAAAAGCTTATAAAATAAGCACAACGACGAGACTATTTTCAACATAGGTTCCCATTTAAAAAATCATAAGTTTGTGTTATATCTCGAAAATCATTAAGTCTTCAAAAAATCTAATTACGCCATTTTATTCTATTTAAAAAACGGTAAAATTTTTGTAAAAACATTTTTTCTCTAACGTTTATAATAAATAAGATATGAGATATTTTCAAAATGAGCGAAAAACGAGTATTTGCCTGTAGCTCAAAAACAAAAGAAGATCGAAATTTCCTGTGGTGACTATTAAATATTTCTGGAAAAGTTGACCCTGGAATGTGCAAACGGTTTTGCTCTAGCATTAATATTATCCGAGATACCTTAAAAAAACATCGAAAATGAGACACCTGTACTTTCAGATTTTTTTTTTCAAATTTTCCAACCGCAGGTCAATATTTTTTCGTTATTTATCATTTAAATGCAATGTTATAAAAGCTCCCTATACAAATTATGGCAATCTGTTGCTTTTTTTGATTGATGATTTTTTCGGGGAAATATGGAAATAAATAAATTTAATTATGTATATAAGCTGGTAGTATTTACTTAAAATTTTAGTCACCCCTAACTAACTAATTACCACGGCTACCATTAAAAAATATAGTGATAAGTTTAAAAAACTGAATTTGTTATTCTAGTTACAGCCACAACCCTCATTAAAAGTAAATACTACCAGTAATAGATTTCAAATTTTCAAACCACAGGTTAATATCTTTATGCGTTCTCGAAATATTTTAATTCAAACTTATAAGAGGGAATATGTTTTCAAATAATTCTTATTTCTGATAGTTTGATGTATGTTTAATGAATGTGGTATCTCTTCTTCACTGTCACATTGTTGGATATATACTAACCAAGATGTAGAGGGCAGCGAGTTGCTGCAGATCACCCCATCCCTGCATGGCGGCCATGGGGTTGGCGGCGGCAACGGCAGCGGCGTCGCGCACGTCCAACTGCTGCGACACTTGCGCCAGGGCCGACAACGGAGACGCCAGAGACTCGGGCTATAAACAACCATTCACAACTACCCCACAACAACAACAACTAAGAAGAAAACAGCCCCCCTCCTAATCACTCCTTACTGCCTTATTACACAACCCCTAAATATATGTATACGTTTTACTTTACGAAAATATGTGTTATATCCAATGCACCACAACTATTACTTCTGCAGAAAGAATAACAATTACTGTAATATGGTTAAAACTACTGTTGTAGCATTCATTTCAGGTTACGAAATTCTGTTAAATATTAATTCTTTAAAGGGGACATAACAGATATAAAGATTTGATAGATCTATCAAATGAGTGGACAGAAAAAAAGGAATTGGACGGTCTATCAAATAGGTGGTCCGGATTTCGAAGGAACTGTGTGTTCAAAGAATAGGGTTGTTATCTATCTAGTGAGTTCTGAAGTATCGTCTATAAATGGTCTTGGAGAATATTTTTTCTACAGTCTATGTACAAAGTAACCACTTGCACTCTCTTTTGTCAACGCAAAATGTCACTTTGCCGCTCATGCGCGTCAAAGTAGAAAAACGCTCGCTGTCCAAATTTCCAACTACACAATGTTGAGAAATGTTACTTGTCTACATTCTTAATGGCACTGTAGTTATTTACCACCTTCACAAGTCAATCTGACATATAACTTCTCTCTCGGTATATTACATAACCAAACAAAATGCCGCACTACTGTGAAAATAAAATAGGGCATTCATTTACAAAAACGAAAATATAAAATGCTTAGATTAGATTGAAGCAATAGCTCAAGAAGAATGGAAAATAACGATAAATTAAAATTAAATATAAAATAAATTGTGTGAACAGTTAAGCTGCCACCTGCAAAAGTTTGGCGTGGACGCTCCTAATCGACATCCACTTTTCCACTTCACTAGTTTAATGTTCTTGAATTTATATAAATTATACAAAAAAAAAACTTTTTGTTATGGCGGAGGACCCCATTGTGGCAACTGTAGAAAAAATCTTGTATGTGTTTCGAGCGCAAATGGACATTGTCGATTTCGAGAGGATGCCGCGTTCCAAAAATAGCTATTTTGTTCAGTAGTGGATTATTATATCTATAATACATCGTTGTTTTGTATCTTTTAGGGCCGGTTGTTCCATCTACAGTTAAACATTCGGTTAAAATTTATTTTATTGATAACCTCAGTTTGCGTTGTTACCAGTAATATAAATTTTCAGTAACAGCGTGATAGCCAACAGTCAGTCAAACTACCAGTTAAGAGTTTTATCCCAAGAATATCGTACCGAGTGCACACGGATGAAAACACGAAGTGACGTTTGTGTCGTTTTGATGATATAACCTGTTTCTTAATATTGATAACTATTTTAATAAATCAGTACAACAGTGATGATGAAGTACTGGATTTCATTTTTGATAATATTAATTTTCGAAAACAGTATATGCAGTACCTACGAGAAAGATATAATAATTTTGAAAAATTGTATGATTCAGAATTTTTTATGAGATTTCAAATGCCGAAGAATACAGTTCTTTATTTGTTAGATAAAATTGAAGTCCAATTATTGTTTTTATCTGTAAGGCAATTGACACTACAGTAATAGTAACTAAAGTAAAACTTGAATGACAGTTGAGTACGTAAAGTTAAATTTTGACCTACTAGTCTGTAAAGTTTTACTTCAGCTACTATTTTATCTAACTTCGCGGACTGATATTGTGACGATTTCGGAAAAAATATAATATATATATAAGTAACAATTTTTTCTTTAAACTCTTTATTAATGATTCATACTTGGTTTTTAATATATTTTTACTTTGTAGATAATAGTCACTACTAGAATTCATTTTTTCAGTTCAGATGTTGTCATTTTCTTTTGAGACGGAATCTGTCTTTTTGAACTCAATAATGTTTTTATATTTGTGAACTAATATAATTAGTTTAGTTATTTTCGTGGTGGTAAAAGTAACTGCTCTTTCTATTTATTTTGTTTCACTCATTTTTGCAAATTGTATTGCCACCTCTTCTAAACGATTAAATTACAACTGCCCCAAAACACAGAAATGCGAAAAGTAGCCAAATTTTTATTAAAATTGTAACAGCCAAGTTGCCAACTGTTTAAAACTAACTCTACCCTAACACAATTTTAATCTTTCTGTTAGCTATCTGCCAGTTAACTATCCAGAGAATAAAATATCATGGAAGTTGTATAATAAAATTGTAATTTTTTGTAATTTTATTATACAACTTCAATTTTTTCATATATTTAAACAACATTTAACAATTTTTTATATAAAAAATGCTATTTTTTAAATAACATCGACTGTAAATATTTATTTTCAATATAAACATTTTTACACCTAGTCGGCACATGTGCTTAACCTATAAAACATCCACTTCTCTTCAACAGTTGTTTTAAATTTTATATAAAAAACTATCATTTATATTGTAATTACATGTTTCAAATTTTATATAAAAAACTATCATTTATATTATGATTACAACATGTATTTTGTGTATTTTTAGATTAGCCTGATGATGGCAAAAGCCGAAATCGATCGCTAATCGAATAAACTTAAAAATCTCTTCTACTTTTTTCAATACGTAACCCTAACGATAGAATAAATTTATCTGATAGTAAACTGTAACTTTATCTGAACTTGGAACAACCAGGCTTTAGTACTATTGTCCCTTAACGGCCAAGCCAATATTAAATGCTAACGACTGATACATCTAAAGAGTACATAAATTCGTAGACTTTAGAATAATGGAGCGAATGAGTCTCGGTTTTGTCTACATTCATCAGATGGAAGAAAATAGTATGGAAACGAACGGGAGAACAAATCACGGAGTTCACTTTTCATTCAGGTTTAGCAATGGAAGAAATTCAGTAACGATGTGAGCAGGAATATCAATGGAAGCACACACCAAGTTAGTCTTTATTCACGGAGACATTTCAACCAAAAATATTTTTTTTTATATGTATATTTTTTTAAATCTCTGTTAACTTATTTTTCTTTCCACAGAAGAAATAAATTGTACGGCACATCAGACCAAAAAACTGTATTATCTTTTAATTTACTTTATATAAATTTATATGTATGATCATGAAACATGCACATTGACTACATCGTACACATTGCGAAATAATTTTGAGCTTTAACAGAAAAAACTAATCAAATCTTACTGCAGGCAACATCTCTTCATGCAGAAGAGAAAAGTATTCATAAAAAATATAAAACACTTACCTTTGCCTTTTGGGCAAGTTTCATTTCTTCCTTTCTATAATTTCTTTGGTAGGTTGTGATCACTCTTCTTAACCTAGTGTTCAAATCGTTGATACTGGGCCACTGCTTATCGTCCATATCATCCTTATCGTCACCATCTCCCAGGTTGGGAGTCTCGGAAGACCCACTAGGTCCTGGAGAAGGCTCGGCAGCCTCGGAGTCGTCTTTGGACTTCCCGGATTTGGAGTTCTCGTCCAAGGCGTCGTCGTCATCAAGATCGTCTTCATTACTGAATAAATTTTAGTTAGAATGTGTTTGAAGGGAGAATAAAATGTTAACAGCCACATGCAACATTTACCGGTTAGAGCATTAAAAAGCTTAACAGCAATTAACAATAAAAATTGATTGATTGATTTTTAAGAAGATACATACACACACAAAACACATTAATGATTTATATTATGTATTTCTTGTATAGTTTCTTATCAAAATTTATATGTACTGAATTGTATGAATAGTTATTTACATTAAAATCTACGTAAGAAAACGGTAAAACCTCCAAGACCAAAAAGGCTCACGCAGCAAGTATTTTTTCTACTACAGACTTCAATTTAATAAAAATGAATAAAATATGATTTAGGATCATTTTGAACGATAAATCTGATACTGATATACTATTATTCACGAAAGATTATTCAAGGTTATTTATCCGAAGAAAGAATACACAGCATTTTATAGCAGTATCTTAGCAACATTTTGTATTAGAAAGATTTTTGACGTACGTCTATTTAATTTGTAAATACGTAAATAGTACCATAGCTTTCTAACACACTAAAAATAGCACTGAAGTATGTCGTTGAGTTACAGACATGTAATTATCTACTATACTGCCCTCTGTACTAATGCTTATCCAATGCAAAAACGTAGGTGAAGAAGGTAAAACATTGAGAAAAGCATTATTTTAAAAGAAACAAAATATTCAAATACATTTATTTTTTCAGTTAAAATGTACCCATAAATATTTCTCGTTGCACGCCTGTGTGTGTGCAGTGAAGTTATCTACAAGTAATATTATATCAGATGGCTCATAAATGACCTTGAATATTCATTTTTCGTGAATAATACAATACATTGTCGATTTTTACCAGAAATTAAAAGAAAATTTGGAAAGGTTAAAGCTGAATTGGCCGTTTCGGGACATGCAAAAACTTTTATCAAGAATATATTTTTTTGAAAATAAAAAATAAAAAAGTTTTTCCTCTTTGAAACTCGATCCGTGGACAAACTGAAAAATGATGAATTTAGGTATAAACTATTATTCACGAAAGATGACTATTCAAGGTCATTTGTGAGCCGTCTGATATAATATTACTTGCAGATAACTTCATTACATTTCGTTTGCATAGGCGTGCAACATGAAATATTTATGGAAACATTTTAACTGAAAAAATGAGAGTAATTTATTTGAAAATTATGTTTCTTTGTAAAAAATGGCTTTCTTCACTTATGTTTTTGCAAAATACAAAAACATAGACTTAACTTATAAACCAAAGAATAATAATTTGATTTAAACGTCAACGCCACTGGGTAAATAGAGGGCAGTGTAGTAGATAATTAGGTATCTGTAATTCTACGACATACGTCATTATTATTTATAGTGTGTTAGAAAGTAATGCCACTATTTACGTATATCTCTCACACCACATAAATTAAATAGACATAGGTCAAATAATCTTTCTCTTTCTAATACAAAATGTTGCTAAGCTACTGCTGTAAAGTGATGTGTATTCTTTCTTCGAACAAATGACCTTGAATAGTCATCTTTCGTGAATAATAGTATACATATAAAATACAATGACTACGTTTATCTCGACGTTTGAAGCCGATTGAATTTAGTAAATCCCTTTTCAATCTTCAACATAAACGATCGAGATTAATATTTGAAGCCGCTCGAAAATGTCAAGTCAAGCCTATAAAGTAACAGGCTTGGACTTACGAAGCGGCTTGACTTCTATCGAAATAAACAGTGAAGTTGCAAATAATGTAACTACGCATGCGCACATCCGCAATATGTTGCAGTCTTACTAAATTCATATCAGTTGGTTATTTGCATTTTACCTTATTTTATAAAAGTCGCGACATAAAACTTAGTAAAATTGTCGAAAAACGAAATATTTGGATTGATGAAGAAATATTTTTTTTAAATGTTGTTGAAAGAGAAGACAAATAACAACATGACAATTTTTAGATTTTGGGGTTATAAATCCAGGATGAAATTATATCATATACCTCACCCTATCTGTCTGCATAATCGAGTATTTAACTATCTTTTTTTAGTCGATACGAATTTAAAGAAGATTGAAAATAACTCAATCCTATTTTCAATCCGCTGAGATAAACCAATAGGATTTTTCAAGTCATAGTATACTTGAAGCCGCTTGAATTATCGAGATAAACGTAGTCATTGTTATCTATAGTTGAAATTTTTATAAAATGGACAAATAGTATTTTGGAAATCTGTTCCTCAAAACGTCATTTGAGGAGCAATGAAGAAACTGAAAAAATGAATTTATTTATGAATGAATGTTATTTAAATGAGAAATACGTAGTCCACTACTTCTTTATCTTGGCCGCGTATACACAAAGTCCGTAGTAAAAAAAAAACCTAATTTGAAGGCGTGGTAAAAGCAGATCTAATACGCGACAATTTAAAAAATAAATATCGGGTAAACTTTCAAAAAAACAAAATATATGTATTATAAAAGTGGTATACGAGATTCGAAATTACTCGAAATATTAGCCATTGAAATTTTTCAAAACAACCTGTATAAATGATTATTGAAATTTTACATTACATATTAGAGGAATAAAAATTATACGAATACAGTTTATGCTATCAAAATGGCGCGTGTAATGTGTTCTGTGTATGTATGTATTTCCTTCGCAGATGATGTCGAACCATTTCGTTTGTTTTTGTTCTTTCTGTGGGGTTTCTACTTACAGTGGTGCAGGCGTGTGCGTGTTAGTGTTGATAGCGTTATGGGTGGTGGGCGCGGGACCGCAGCGCGCGAGGAAACAGAGGGCGGGGTCACTACGCATCTCCGGGTAGCTCTCATACCCGTGCTTCCACGTGCCGACCAGCAAGGACTTGTCACACTCCGCGTCCCACCAGCGAGCCGGTGCCTGATCGCACACCGGTGGCACAATAGGCAAGGCACTGTATTTTGTATCACACACACCAAATGTTTTAATATAAATGAACGCCAATTGTAAAGAGTTATTCATCAATTTCTGGTGTATTCAATTTGGGCGATGGCCGAAGTGTAACATACCCTCTTCACCGAAAGTATTACAAATTTATGGTTAATAATACTACAAATATTTACTATTCTCAGGCAAATTTGATTACTATAAAATATGGCATATAATATGCAAGACTAATGAAATATCTTGTTCTACAATATCAAGTGCGAAAAAGAATGGCCATCTACTATTATTTTTAATTTAATTTTTATTATTTACATCGTTTTTGCGGTATTCGTGATTCAAGAAAAATGCTCGCCAACTAGCGACGAATTCAATAAGCTCTTAAAATGACGTCACAATGCGGCGCCTATAGCTACTAGATAAATTACAGCTGACTCGTCCACCATTGTGGAGCCACTTAAATCACTCAACAACAATGTTACAGTATTATTAATCGTAGGAATTGTCCATAACAAGGTTCTACTCAAAATTGTGCAAATCATTTGAGAAATGGTTATAATTTTTACCGGTTTCAGTATATTATTCTATTGTTTACATGGACAAAAGTAAGCTAGTAACTAAGTAATAACTGTATCTGTATGGTAATATTATTACCATACTGACTTGTCAACAACGGTCTACAAAATGAAAATAAAATGAAAATATAATGCTCTTCATTAATACATACAGATAACGTTAGCATATCGTTCTAAATACGGTCTACTTTATTCTAAAGTAATATGCATGAGGAATAAAGCACATAATTTGAATATTTGTCATACTGACATATGTCAAAATAAATGCTCTGTTAACCATAGCAATCTGAAAGTAGCATTAATGAGAGAATTTCAAAAAATGATATTTATCAATAATGTCTTAATTTTCTGAAACCGATAAACTATTGAACAAACCACGGATGTTATTAATCATAACAAGCCTTAGATGTCTTAAAATCCTCGCTCTACGAGCTCGAATTTCAAACTAACATCTGCGGCAGTTATGATGTGCATAACATTCCTAGGTATGTTAATAGCTATTACAGGTACTTATGCAATTCATATATTTTTCTCTAACCTCAAAAATCTTAACTAACGAACCGTATTTTTTCTTGTTTTATTATTTTAAATAAGTATAAAATGGCAAATATGGAAGTTATATTTAATTATGAAAAATAGTTAGTACATAAACTTATAAGAAATGCACTTTTATTTCATAATTTACTGCATTGATTTTGGCACCAATATGGCGGACGAGTCAGCTATTTATTATCTAGTAGCTGTATGTAGTATGGCCGATGTTACTATAAAATGCAAGCGTCAATTTAAGTAATTCTGCTTTAAAAGTTGTTAAAAAGTGTTCACAAAGCAAAAACATTTATTTCATTTTTATCTCCTTCAACGAATTTTTTCCACATGTAATTATGTATCCGCAATCAATAATTTCTTCTTCCTCACTATAATTTCGGGACTCAGTCGTTGCTTTTAAATAACACAAAACTTCCTTTAATTTCATTTTCAATGTATATAACAAAATAATAAACTCTTTTAAACATAGCTGTTCACACACACAACTAGGTTAGTTTTTAGTTCATCTCTCACTTGGCTAGACCGCATTGTGACGTCACAAAACATGGCGGCACAACTAACTTGAATCGCGAATAGTTTAATATATCAAAACGATAAGTAATATTATTATTTTTCAAATATAATAGTTTCTGTATAACTTATTGTAATTTTAAACTTGCTAGTTATGATACAGGGTGTTTCAAAAATACTGTAAAAAATTTAAGGGCATATAGTACTGACCAAAATGAGTAAAAAAGCTTAATCAATATGGGTCCGATCTTCAATAGTTTCCGAGATTTGAGGCAGTGAAAATGAGTCAAAATTTGATCATTTTTAATTCTTTAGTAAATAAACAGTTAAATAAAAATTGTTAAATAGATTATAAAGTCAAAGTGTAATAAATAATATACCTGCTTGAATATCGCTATTGTAAACTTGGTTTCAGTTTAGACCAATCAGAAAGCTATCTTACTCCTAAGTTTATTCTTATTTGAAATACAGTATAGTTACATGTAAATGTCAAATATGTACCACTGTTTGTAGTTTTAATATTCGCCACTAGTTAGCGTTTTCTTATTTGAAAATCCCAAGGGACTCGCAGAATACAATGCGACACCAGTGGAATTTTATGGAACTAAATTAAGGCGGCCAGTAAGACATCTCAAATATGTAAACATCAAGAACGATCGTTTCGTTTACTAGAAAAAATAAGTTCTCATGCTTTGACACTATGGCTCGTACCATGAGCTCGGTTTTAAATAAAACGTTGTTTTATGAAATGTCAAATTCAAATTTCAATATTTAATTTCGCCCTTATTTTTAAAGAACGATTTTTTTAAAAATATTTATTTGAATACAAACTATGTTCTACTTTAAAATCATATATTGATAAATTTGATATTATTTATTATTAATAATAAATAATGAAATTTGACATTTCTTAAAACAGCGTTTTAGTTAAAACCGTGCTTGTGGTACGAGTCAATTTGAACATTTAACAATATTTTGGGTCAGAAAACGCTCATTCCAGATGTAAACAAATCTGGCATATCCTACTGGTCACCATGACAGGTGCGCTTAAACCGCCATCAACGGATTCTGCGGGTCCCAATAGGGCGCGAGCAGACACGTTACTCGAGCGTCTTTGACGTACTTGGATTCAGCTGATTTGTGTGCGCATGTCATTTTGACAACAACAATGTCACTTTGACAAGACCAATGTTTTGAGTCGTTTCGACTTATTTTGATTCTGAACTGCTAAAATGTTATTATTATACAATTTTCAGGCAGTAAATCAAGTGAAATTAAAAATAATAACTTTTCAACAGTTCAAAATTTAAATGTCAAAACATTGTTCTTGTCAAAGTGATATTGTCCTTGTCAAAATGACAAACGCACACAAATCAGCTGATTTCAAGCACTTCACTTCACTCGAGTTATAGGTTAATTAGGAACTATACCTTGTTCCATTTAAGCCATTCAGTATTGCAGAGAATAGGGAATAATTTTGACTTCTCTGATTGGCTGAAATTGGAGACAACAGATAAATTTACCCAATGCAATTTCGGCTACTTAAGACTGGCGTTGATGTGAGCGACATCTGCTGAATGGCTTAAATGGAACAAGGTATACGAAGTCGTTTCGCAATCCAAAGATCTCGCGTTTGAATCTCGCGCACGCATATACTCGTACATATATTAGTTTTCGTCTGTATCATCTTCATTTCCTCATACTCATCAAAATCCATGGGCTACCATACAACGTAAGAAGTTGCACGACCGTAAAATAGTAATAATAAAACTAAATGAAGGTAAAAATAAACATACTTTATACATATTTTATAGTAATCAAAAAAATCAAGACGACTGTGTAATATTACTAGAACTAATATATTTATTAGAACATAGAGTTTAAAAATATTGTATACACTACGATTTTACTATTTTTCTTCTCGGTGAAAAGGGTATGTAACCAAGGCGGCACCGAATCTAAATACAACCAGCTCTAAGTATTTTATATTTCGCTTGAATTTTATCAAAATTTCTATCATTATCGTGGATCCAAGTGCCGTACCGTCGTATCATGGAAAAGGGTACATGGTACATTCAAAGCATTGGACTAGTTAACAGCCACTGAACGTTAAACAACTTAAAACGCACACATCTAGAAGTTAAATCTCCAAAATTAACCATTCCATGAATGAATTTCAGAATAAAAACACTGACAATTTGGAAAAGATGAACTGGGGAGTGATTCTAATTTATTTGGAGATAGTCTCCATTAATGACGACAGACTTGTTACCATTGTTACAAAAATAGGGATTTAATTTTCTAGTTTAGTATAAGGTTTGTGATAGAACGGCTTATTATATTACCCATTTCTGGGTGTGTCAGTCTGCTTTTTATTTGCAAATTTCGGTAATAACGATGTATCTGTACCGTAGAGGGAGCTTACCAGGCATCACCTTATGGGCTCTCCAAACTGTAGTTGTTTATGCTGATTTCGATAGGATTCAAACCCGGGTCATCCGAATCAGAACCGGGTACATAACACACTCAGACACGCGACTGCAGAAATAGTTAAAAATATAATTATGTATACAAACTGTACACTATATTTTCAGCATTCGATGGGAGATGGTTCTGTTTTGTTATATTCGATCTTTAGATCTTTTAGGCCCAGTATTTTCATATCCGGTTAAGGAGGTTCGAGCGAAACTAATGAATCAAAATAACATTTATATTTTTTTGTTCTTCTAATATCTAAAATAATTTGTATTTAATAAAAAAAGATACTGAAATGACTTCAGTATTTTGAACATATGTGGTCGAAGAAAGTTATATGGCAACAGCGTTTCTTGTTCTTTGAGCTCGCCTTCGTTTATTTATATTTATTTACTTATTAGCTGTATTCTTTTTGACCCAATTGTAACTCAGCTCAGTACACAACTGAGTTGAGATGAAGTGAGTTGTGATGTGTGCAAAAAGAACAAGTTTAATTCCATTTTATCACTTCCTTCATTACCGATAGTATTTGCTGCAGCAACTGTCAAAATTATTGAGTTATTTTCTGATCTACGATACTGTTTATAAACGAAAAATGGATAATGTTGAAAATATATTACTGTAAGTATACAGGGTGTTAATTAAAAAGCGGGCCATAGGCGTTTAACATGAGAAATCAGTTTTTCCTTGCGCAAAAGTTCTCAATTAATTTTAGACAAAAGTGTTTCAAATAAAAGTTGTAGATACTTAAATTATACACCAACATCACTAAACAGATTTTATTTTGCATGTTTAGTAACCTGTAAAATTAAAATTGAAATTCTATAAATATTGCTCATTTGTAGTGATAGCCATGGAATTTAAACAAAATTACAAAGAAATGCATATCGTTTAAACTGGTAGAGTAGCATTGGAAACGGGGGAAGTGAGTTTACTCATAACAACTCAGATCAGTTGTCATAAAGAACAACGATTTCCTGAGTTTATCTGAAGTGATCTGAGATGAGCTGAGATTTTGTCCAAAAAGAATACAGCTATTGTAAAATTATATTAAATTTATCTACCAATTTTAGTAATCAAAGTTTTTTAAAACATGAAAAAAAGGATTTTAAAATAACAAAAATAATTAATGCAACGTTGCCAAGTTCTTCATCTGTTCCGCTACTATCAAACGAAAATGAACAATAGTATACAGAGAATTTATTTTAAAATGCAACATATGGTTTATCACTTCCATGGTTACAGACTACTGTCAAAAAATGACAGCAATGTAATATTTGTCCATTTTAAAATGCAACATTATACATAGTATTGCAGAATAGGAGATATCTCCAGAACACATCACAAATGGTGTCAATTCTTTTTACGAGCGACTAGGATATTGCCTCAGTGTGAATGGAGGTATTTTTGAACATTTATTACATTAAAATTATGAATTTTGTAAGCAAAAGTTTGCTAAGATGTGCTACATTAAAGTTTTGATTTTTTGTTAATAGTATGTAGGCTAATTTATTGGAAATTAGTGTTGATAATACATAACTACAAATTTTCGTATGTTGCATTGTAAAATGGACAAATATTACATTGCTGTCATTTTTTGACAGTAGTATGTAACCATGGAAGTGATTGACCATATGTTGCACGTTAAAATAAATTCACTGTATATTGTATTAAGAACGGTAAGGATAGTTTACCGATCGAAGACAATGTTTGGGGACTGAACGAAGCGAAGGTCCCAATTTTGTCTGAAATCGGTAATTCCTTAACGTTCGTAATGCTTCTACTATTTTTTGCACGATCGACGCA
The DNA here is from genome assembly GCA_963082715.1 of Harpalus rubripes. NCBI lineage: Eukaryota > Metazoa > Arthropoda > Insecta > Coleoptera > Carabidae > Harpalus > Harpalus rubripes. The sequence continues at coordinate 9,883,014 of OY720460.1, read as the reverse complement.
CAAAATTTAAAAGAAAAATAATATTTGAAAATTATTTTGACATTAAAAATTTTTATTTGTCATTTTTTAAGTAAGCTTTGATTTTTATTTTTATTTATTTACCGTCTCGCCTCCTGAACGGTAAGTGCAGCACATCACTTACCGACGTGAGTCACATCACTTACCGTTCAGTAATTTGTAAATAAGACCTACTGTCTTGGAAACACTATCGGTAAATATAAAAAATAACCCGATCGTGCAAAAAAACTGTTTAACATTAATTTTCAAGTTGATATGAACGGTAAGAAGGCATTACCAACCTCTTATTTTTTGTTCATCAAATTTGGAAATATCAATGTAAAACAAACAAAAAAGTATCTACAGAAATGTTTCTAGCATAAGAGTTTATGTATTAGAACGTTGAAAACGTCAACTTTATAAGCGATTTTCTAAGGAACTAGACGGTGGATTCGCTCGAACCTCCGTAAACAGTCTGTTAACCAATTGAAACAAAAAATGTTGCATCGAAAAATTAACACATGTGCAATTTTTACAACTTATGCTATAATATCGATTCTATATTTTTCGTTTTAATTGAAATTAAGTTAACAGACAATTTAACTAGAGATAAAAACACCGGGCCTTAATGACTGATGATGAAATACTAAAAATGTTAAACTACGAAAATGAAAAATTCTTTCTCATAAAACTTTCCACTCGCTTTCAAACTAAAAAATACAACCAATGAATAGCCCTATTCTAGAAAATGAAATCCCTAAGTCTGTCGTCCTTGATAGAGGCAGTATCATGTCTCCAAATGAATTAGAATAGCGCTCCTGTCTCAAAGCATCTACTCATGAATTGATTCAAGCTAAACATATACCATGCAAATTTAAAAAGCAATCAGAAAATTAATCCCAAAGGCATGGAACAATAAAAATTTAAATGTTAGAACACTTAACAATAAAATTGATAAAAAATTGCACCAATTTGACCTTGAACGACCTTTCCTTAAGCTTTGTTATGTATTTTCAAATTGGAGCATTTTTCGGCTAAGTTTTAAATCGATTTTGGTCTTACCTTGCGTGGACACCATCAGCAATGTGTTGTACCAGATCTCCGATAATTTCGTGTTTGATATAATACAACATTCGTACTCTAAGTAATACTCTATAAAAAATGATAAATCAATAAAAAAAACTATTAAAAAATTATAAATTCTTACTTATTGGCATGTCGGCTCAAATGTTTTTTATAGTTGCTCTCCAAAAATATATCACCATCGTACTTTTCATGTTTGCTCCAATGACTAGGATCATTTTCATTGATCCTTCTTGGTTCTCTTATATCCTTCCCTTTTTTCTTATTTTTATTCCTTATACCTCTCGGTACAGGATCTTTCAATCCTTGATGATTTCTAGTAATTTTTTGTTCCCCATTTTCAGATGGTGTTATTAAATCCCAAATAAAACTACGAATTTTTTCGTCACCTCGATAGAAACGTAAACAGTACAGCAACTAAAATTAAATTAAATATTTTAGAAATAGAAATAATAAGAGAGAATAATGATATTTTTTTTATAAATAAATCAGAAAGCTGTTAAACTCAGTGAGTATCTAAATACTCTCAGTATTAGCATGGCTTCGGTCATCATAAAAAGAAATTTAAAGGAAACGTTTCGTTATGCTCTATTAATATTATTAGCTGCTTCCGTGCAAGATATGCAAATAAATATTGTAAAGAGTAAATTGTACAGCAATATAAAAGACTAACGAATTTTTCCTCTTCACAAAATAATATTTGAAACATTTTAATTTAAGAACTAAGTACCGGAAAATATACAAATTTGTTACGTGAATTCTATGAGCAAACCCCAATATTTTAAAAATAGTATGTGTCAGAAAATTCCAGGCGCGGTTGAAATATAAAACTAAAGATGAAATTAATTTTCTCTAACACTACTATGGAATTCATATATTCTGTAACTGAAAACTGTTACAGAATGAGGACATTCTGTCATACTGTTACGGAATAATATTCCGTAATAGGCAGTCACAGACCACTAGTTTTTCAATTCACCCATTTAAAATACATGCGACACGCAATTGTTTTCAAAATCAAGACGGCTTTGCTTGGCGCTTTGTTTCTTTTATTTTGTCACCTCAACTGCCTTAACTGTCAAATTATAAAAGAAATGATTACAAAATATTATTATACGCCTTGTTTTACGCGTTTTGAAACTTTTACATGATAAGTTAAATAAAAATTAGGGGCTGTCCTTAAATTACGTAACGCAAAATTAGGAAATTTTTTATACTCCCTCCCCCCCTTAGTAACGCACCCGTAACGCAAACATGAACCCCCCCCCATGTATTACGTAACGCAGTACTTGACCCCCCCCCCCCCAATTTTTTTACTGGATATAAAAGTATATGGCCTCCTTAATATTCAGTTAAAATTTGAAACAGAAACTATTTAAATTAATGTATATAAAGATGAAAAAATAACAGCACAGAAATTAAAAGCATATGCATTTCCATATGCTTTTAACAAACTATTGAAAAGTTTTTCCTTATCAACACTATTTGAATTCATGTTTTAATATGAATTGCATTGCACGAATGAAAGACCACTGGCCCGAATTTGAACTGTGCCCGACATATTATGTTGACTGTTATTGAAAACAAACGACTGCCTGCATACACGAATTAGGACCGCGAAATTTGAATGTTTCAAAACTATTAACGCAAGTTTAGCAATATTTTTTATATTTTATCGTTACGTAACGCACACATTAACCCTCCCCCACCCCCTCGTAACACTGCGTAACGCTACTCTTGACCCCCACCCCCCTTGAAGCGTTACGTAATTTAAGGACAGTCCCTTATTGCTTTTATAACATACCAATAATATTTTATTATTTTTTACAAAAATGTCAAGTGATGAGCAAAATATAATTTTTAAATAGTGTTAGAGAAAGTATAGTCTAAAACTCGTATGGAATAGTATTTCCGCCACTCGCTAAACCGTAGACCTCGCCTACGGCTCGGCCTACAAATTTTTCGCTCGCGCGGTAATTATCTATTCCATACTAGTTATAGAATATACTAATTTTAGTAAGAAATGGTAATACAAATCGAAGCATCCCGCGCGGTCGAAATCCCATCTGGTCGAAATGTACCCCCACCACTTTGTCCGTTCTACAGAAATTCAAATATTTCCACGCCGTCGAATCCCACCCGGTCGAAATGTTACACGATACAAATCCCTCCCGTACCACTCTCTTTATCGATTGTTTTGCATTCTAACAATCTATGCTTCGTGGTAGTTCCGCGTCAAAGATAATATATTTAAAAAAATTGAAAGCATATATTATTATACAACAAACTATTTAATGAATGAAGCAGGAAAAGAATTTACCTATACATTTTAAGTAAAATTATTGATATTTCTGGTCCGCCATTTTAGATTAGCTGTCATATTATGTGAATAAACAGTTCATTCTTTATTTCAGTTGTAAAATTATGTATTACTGTGTCTATTATAAATCTTATGTTGCTTTTATTTCCAAATATATTTTCTTCCACTCGGCATATTTTGACAATAACGGTAACTTGATATATTTACACATACTTGTCTACTTGAAAATAAATATAATTATTTTATAATATTAAATAACTAGTAAACTATCATGTTTACTTAAAATGTATAGATAAATTATTTTCCTGCTTCATTCATTAAATAGTTCGTTGTATAATAATATGTTATAAAATTTCCTTTTAATATATTATCTTTGACGCGGAACTACCACGAAGATTGTTAGAATGCAATACATTCGATAAAGAGAGCGGTACGGGGGCGAGGGATTTGTATCGTGTAATATTTCGACCGGGTGGGATTCGACGGCGTGGAAATATTTGAATTTCTGTAGAACGGACAAAGTGGTGGGGGTACATTACGACCGCGCGGGATTTCGATACGTGGAATTCGACCGCGCGGAACGTACTCATACAAATATGATAAAGTATTAAAAAATTTGGCTCATTCTCTGAACCTCAGGGTCGTAAGTATTTAGGAAGTACCTATTTCAATTAAAAAACTTCATTATTTTAGTTTCTTTTGTGACGCAAGGACAGTACGTAATGTAAACAAAAAGTAAATTAACAATTTGTTATTGACGTGAGAACGAGTCAAGTCAAATGGTTTAACGAATGAAATTAAATTTAGCATTTCAAACAAAATCACTACATGAAATGTTAGAAACATATGTAAAAATAAATTATATTACTTACAATAACTCTCCCGCAGTCTTCGATGTCTGATTCTCTCCACCCTCTTCGAAGTTGACTGTGCTGTAAAATTTCAGTCCATCTACCCCATCCAAAAGTCAATAGACCCCTTTCAATTTTGAAACATTCACTTCGAGCCCACGACCCGTACACAATTTCTCCTTCCCTTGGTACGTACTCATCTCCAAGACCAAGTTTATGTTTCTTCTTCAAAGCTTTCAGTTTAGCTCTTCTAGACCTTCCAGTCAGTCCCATTCCTTCACCATCGAGATCACTATCAGAAGAAGATTCTAATTCGGACATATCAACTACATTTTCATCGTGACCATATCGTTTGATTTGAGTTCTTCGACGAGGTTCTGAAATGACTAGTTCTTCTTTTTCATCTTTTTCTGTAGGGTCGATTTCAGCCTTTTTGGCCCACTTGTTCCAGAAGTCTGGATCGTCGATGTTTATGTCGGATCGATTGGCAGAAGATGCGAAACTGGCTTTGGAGAATGTGGAACCTTTTTCAGATTCCATGGTGATTACTTGTGTTCTGCGGGCAAGAATCATCTCGATGTCTTCCTCGCAGAACTTGTCGCCATCGTTGTCTTCATCCATAATAGCGCCATAAGCGCCTTTTTTCAGAAGATCCTCGATTTCCTTTTTTGATAATTGTTTGTTTCCAGATTCTTTTCCGCCTTGAGATGTGTTCATACTTTGTAAGATAGCTTTGTCTAAACCTAGCTTTAAAGAGGCTTTATCAAACATTTCTCTTTCATAAGTATTTCGGCAAAGAAGTCTGTATATTTTAACCATTTTTTGCTGACCGATTCTGTGACATCTGGCCTGTGCCTGGAGATCATTTTGGGGATTCCAATCTGAATCATAAATGATAACAGTATCAGCTGCTGTGAGATTAATGCCCAAGCCTCCGGCTTTTGTGCATAATAAAAATACAAATCTATCACTATCCGGCTTGCAAAATCTGTCGATGGCAGCTTGGCGAAGATTCCCACGAATACGACCATCAATTCTTTCGAATGGATATTTTCTAAACATCAAATAGTCTTCTAGGATGTCCAAACATCTAACCATTTGACTAAAAATCAAAACTCTGTGTCCGTTGGCTTTAAGTTTGGGGAGAAGTTTGTCAATTAAAACCATTTTACCCGAAGAATGTATAAGAGCTTTATAATATGCGTCTATATCTTCGCCGTATTGAGCTTTATAATCATATTGGATTTGGTCTTCAGCTCCATTTAATAAATAAGGATGAATACAGCATTTTCTTAGTTCCATCATTGTGTTCATCAAATTTGGTATATTTGCAGAAGTTGTACCTTTGGATAAGAACGAAAAATTTCTTTCTAAGATAGCTCTATAATATTTCTTTTGGATATTCGTTAATTCTACTTCAACAACTGTCTCTTCTTTAGGTGCTAAAGATTTTTCCACATCGTCTTTCAATCTTCTGAGCATCATAGGTTTTAATAATAATTGTAACTTTTGAACTTCTTGTTCAGTTTTTAATTGACCAAATTCTTGTAAGAATTCTTCACTGCTGGAGAACTGTAGAGGTTCTAAGAAGTTTAGCAATGAAAACAGTTCATTTACATTGTTTTGTAAAGGTGTTCCGGATAGAAGGACGCGATGTTCCAAATTTAATTGTCGTAGACCTTCCAAAAGTTTACAATTTCGATTTTTTAAGCGATGTGCTTCGTCTATAACGCACAATCTCCAGTGGAAACCTTTCAAATCTGCGAAATCACTAACTATAATTTCAAATGTAGTTATGAGGACATCAAATTTTGTAATATCTTTAATGAAATGACCTTTTTCGTTTTTGTAATACATTTCATATTCTTGCAACATATTTCTGCTTGCTGCTGACCCGTGGTAAACAATAACATTCATGTCCGTCCATCCTTCGATTTCGCGTTGCCAATTTGGGATTGTTGAAAGCGGAGCTATGACTAAAAATGGTCCCTTGATGCCGTATTCATAAACAGAGTGGATAAAAGTTAGACTTTGTATCGTTTTCCCAAGACCCATCTCGTCTGCCAAGATGCAGTTTCTTCCGTTGTACCAAGAGAAGAGCAACCAATTTAAACCTTCTAGTTGGTACGCACGAAGGCTATTTCCTCCTTTATAAATTGGGGATTGTTCAAGTTTGACCCATAGGTCGGGTGCTGGTTTCTTTTTAGGTTTCCATTTATCTTTTGGAGGTAGTTTCCTAAATATTTCAAATTGTTGAATTTTGATTGGGTCTACATCTTCTTCTAACTCCCAAGTACTGTCTTCATATTGTAAAGCCCGCCATTTTACAAGATAATGTTTGATGGTTTCTTGTGTGTTTGGATCAGTATGTTCTGCGATATCTAACACTCTATCAACTTCAACATAATCGGGATTAAATGGTTCTTCCTCTAAGTTTTCGAATATGTTCATCTGTTGCGACTTTTTCTGTTGATAACGCTTGATTTTGGCAGAAATACGTTTATCTCCTTTGTATAATTCCTCTTCTGTTCGCCACTCACAATGCAAATATGAAAAATTTCTATATTTGACATAATATTCTTCCAGTTCTATAAATTCAGTTTGAGTGTTAGGATCTTTCTTGATTTCTTTCGATGTTGATGGTTGTATGTCAATTTTTTCTACGTTTAATTCTTGCCCTTCTTCAAGAGGTTTACCCTCATTATCTTCTTTTTTCACTTCAGGTTCGGGTGGTTTTTCTAAATTTAAGTTAGTACCAGGTTTGATTTCACGTTTGCCCGTCCGAGAAGCGAGAACATATTGTACAACCATACTATCTTCATCTGTAGTGTTGATATATACAAAATTAGGTTTATTAATACTGTCCGGAGTGGTGTCTTCAATTATTGGAGGCGGTGGAGCAGTGCTGGTTGACGGAGCAGCTTTAGAAGTGCTTGGCTCTTGCTTAACTGCTGCTGAAAGTGGAGAATCGTCGTCACTGAATCTTAGCATTACATCGTCGATATATTTTTTCCTTTGAGTGTTTCTAGCTGAGCGTCTTTTATGAATAGAATTATCAGCATCATTTTCAGGAGAAGGAGGTGGTGTTGAAATTAAGTCTTCGCCTTCGCCGTCAGATTCTGGCTGGCCGGCTTTTCGACGGCGCTTAGAAGATGCTGCTCTAGGTGCTGCACGAGGTTTAGCGGCGGCAGATCGCTTGCTCCCGCCTTTTGAACGTTTGCTTTTCTTAGCAGATGGACTAGATTTGATAGATTCCTCGTTGCCGGACTTGTTAGGGCTTCCAGGGTCTTCGAAATTGTACTCGTCAGGTTTCTTTTCTTCTAACTCGGAACTCTCAACTTTGGATTCTTCTTGTGAAGAGGTTTCGGCGTTGTTTTCAACATCAGTTGATTCGGGTTCAATTAATGAACTTTCAGGAGGTTGTAAGTCTTCTTTCTTTTCAATAAAACTATTTTCATTTCCTGATAAATCTTCAGAAGATTTATGGAACTCTTCGCCTCCATTTTCTAAGCTTATGTTTATGGAATCATCCATTTCTTCTCCAGATTCAGGTTTCTTTTTTCGAGTATATTTTCGTTTTACTTTCGGATCTTTAGGTTCCCGTTTCTTCCGTTCTTTAGGAATCTTAGGTTCTTTGGGTGGTTTGGGCTCTTTAGGCGGTTTAGGAGTCTTAGGTTCTTTAGGTTTTTTAGGCTCTCTAGGTTTCCGCGGAGATCTAGGCTTTTTCTGTTTTTCCAAATCGATATCTCCCGTGTACGGGTCGAGATTCATGTCTCCTACTTCTGTCATTTCTCCAGGAGGAATGGATAGACCTGCTCCAGGTGTAACGCAGTCTTCAGACACTGGAAGAGGCTGTGGAGGTAAGGTCATTCCAGGAATTGGAGGCATAGGTTGACCTTGAGGAGGTATTTGTTGACCCAACATTGGTTGTTGGCCAAGAAGTTTTTCGCCCTTTTTTTGGCGAGGTTTTTTAGCCCTTGGAGTTCCTTTTCCACGTCCTCTTCCAGTTGTGCTAGTTACTTGGGGAGAGTCAATCATTGGTGATGAAAATATTGGACTTTGCAATATACATTGTGGTCCTCCATTACATTGGTCGTTAGCTTCATGCTGTTGTAATAAATTGAGTCTTTCTTGTAAGTGCGTCATTTTTTCTTGGTGTTCAGGAGCTGGAGGCATACAATACAACTCTTGTAATTGTTGCTGTAACGCTGCCCTCTCTTGATGATGAGTTATAGGCGTTTGGTACGCCATCTCCTGCCCAGGCATCATTCCCAACATATTTGGTGGATGCATGCCCATGTGTCCCATTTGCATTCCATGGGGTGGGATACCATGACCCATTCTGGGCATAGTACCCATCATACCCCCTCCATGCTCATACCCAGGTTGTGGGGGCATATTAGGAGGCATGTTCCCCACTTGGGGATGAGTCATTCCTGACTGACCCATCTGGGGATGCATAGAAGACACCAAGTTGTTGGTGGATGGTGTTTGTTGTCCAGGTAATTGTGTTGTAGACATAGGTGGTTGACCTGGTATTGTGTGTGGTGGAGGTTGTAAGTTGGTTATAGGAGGACCTTGAGAATTTAATGGTGTTTGAACATGAGGTTGTTGTTGTTGATTTTGAGGAGGTTGTTGTTGTTGAGGTTGTTGTGGAGCAGTAGGCGCAATCATAGGGTCTTGAATGGAACTGTCCTGTCCAAACATTGACATTGTTGACGGCATCAAATCATCCATTTTTCCTGTCGGTTTTTGCTGAGCTTGAGAATTGTACTGAGATATATTCGATACATTCGTAAAATCGCTGAAATTTGAACTATTTTGTTGGTCCATATTCGTCTGACTCTGAGTTGGTTGTTGTTGTGACGGTTGTTGGGCGCTATTACTGTTACTATTACTATCTTCTCCTTTTTGAATATCGGAAACGTTTGACGGTGGAAGACTAGCCGAATCACCAGACTGGCTGTTACTGTTTAAGTTGTCGTCGGTAGTAGAAGTCGGTGTCGGTGTTGGCGGATGCGTCGAAGAAATGTGAGTATGTGTGTCTGTACAAGTTGTACTACTTGGAACTTTATCTGTAGGTACTGGCGACGCTACAGTGAAATCAGGCTGTGAAGTAACCGGCACTGGGTCGCTGCTTGCCGCTGGAGATGCTATTACCTCTACAGGTTTGGGAACTTCACCTCCTAGAGTATTTAAGTCGTCGCTGTTGTTGCTGTTGAAGTTTGTGTTCATGTTCTGCAACGTTTGCGTAGCAGGGAGTGTCTGTTGAGTGGCAGGCATGGTTTGTTGAACCGGAGGAGGTGGTTGTAATTGTTGTTGAGGTTGTTGTTGTGGAGCCCCGTCCAGCAAGCCACTCATACTGCCATTCATGGACAAATGTTGAGCTTGGGACTGTTGTTGGGGCGGTGGTGGATTTGGTCGGGGTTGTTGTTGAGGTTGCTGTTGCTGCTGAATCGACCAATGTTGTGGACTCATAGGCGCACGTGGCTGTCTATACCCTGGATATTCAGGGGCAGCACTTGCTCCAGGAGCACCACTAGGCATTACCATCTGTTCAAGCGCTTGCAACGTAGATTGTTGTTGCTGATAAACCGGGGCTACAGGCGCTGGTGACGTCGTTGCCGCTTTAGCAGGTCGCGGACTTAATGTTGCCTGTTGTTGCACGTGAGGATGCGGAGACAAATTTGGTTTCGCGGGAGACATGACCGGACGAGGAGACATCTGCGGAGCCGCTGGCCGAGGCGACATTTGCGGTCTCGGAGACATTTGAGGACTCAATTGAGGGAAAGGAGCCCGATATTGTGGACTACCCGCAGTAGTAGGACCGAGTTTTGCAGGATATTGTTGATGCAAGGCATGTTGCTGTGGTTGAGGCTGATACATAGCATGCTGTTGCAATGCTTGTTGTTGGTGTTGCTGTTGTTGCCCATGTATGCCCATGTGGTTGTATTGTTGCTGCTGCTGTTGTTGTTGCTCGTGCATATGTACAGGGTATTGGTGATGATGGGGCATTCTCTGATGCATAGGTCCATAACCAGCATATTGACCAACAGCAGCTGCCTGGCCCGGATAACCAGCCATGGCGGCTGCTTGTCCATAATGCGGCTGGGACGCCCCTCTTCCAGGGTACCCGCCGCTCATTTGCTGCATCATTCCACCCATCATCCCTTGCTGCGTACCCGTGAACTGTTGTTGCCCAAGTTTTTGCTGAGCCAACGCATCTTGCTGATGGGTAGGATAACTAGCCATGTGCGGCTGTTGGCTTCGATAAGCAGCAGCAGCAGCAGCTTGCTGGCCATGTTGCTGTTGCTGTTGTTGGGGATACCGGTGCATGTACCCCGAGGCATGATGCTGCCCCCAAGTAGCTCCGGCGTCCAACTGCTGCGGCTGGGTTTGCGGCTGGCCCGTGTCCCCCATTCCGTACATTCCGTCGGGGTGGTAGGGGTACTGTTGCTGCGGATGGGGCGGCCTGAGTTGGCGGCCGTAGCCTCCGGTGGTCGGGGGGCCCATGGGCCGCTGCGCCGAGTCGTAGCCTTGATGGTTGTACATCTGTGGCTGTTGCGGCTGTGGCTGAGGCGCAGTGCCTTGCTCCACGAAGTCGGTGGCGCCGAACGACGCCAGCTTTTGCAGCGGCGACTCCTGCTGGTAGGCGCCCGTCACCGCAACCGCGGCCGCAGCCCCGCCTGCCGCACCTCCGCTCGCGCTGAAGTTGTCTGCTCCCAGGTCGGGCAAAGCGTCCAGCATACCAGCTCCGACATCTTCTCCAAACAGGTCGTACGAGTCCATAGCTTCACGCCGCGCATAGCATCCAAGTGTCGTGCGCACACATCCAGCGCGCCATTCTTACACCACCAGGATCTACAAAACATTTCATACTTGAGTCACACTACTAAATACCTCTTTACAGGACACACAATTCCTTTGAATATCAGTCCATTCATTTGATAGTCCGTCTAACACTTTACAGAACACACAATTCCTTCGAAAATCATTTCAACCATTAGATAAATCGGCCAAATCTTAACAGATATTGTGTGTCCTTTAAAGAGTTAATAAATAAAAGTGAGGTCGCGTGGCTGAGTGTGATGTGGGACCGGTTGTGGTTCGGAGTCAACTTAAAAATTATTTACAATTTTCAAACAACACAAAAGTGACCCCTTTGTTATTCTCTTCACAATAGCTTTGAGAACCAGTGAGGTGACGCCTGGTAAGCGCCCTTAATGGTATAGATACATCGTTAATAATACCGAAATCTGCGAGTAAAAAAGCAGTTTGCACACCCAGAAATCGGGAAAGGTTATAAGCAACCACTATCTCCAGTCCAAAAAGGACGGAAATAATTTTTTTACTCACTCCAATTAACGTATTTTTTTTCTTCTTCAAGGCGACAGCGGTTAGAACTTACGGGGAAAAGCTATACGCTTATGAATGAACCCACATAAAGCAGTACAACTTTCCTCCATAAGGCCTACCCACAAAATCTTCTGAAAACACCATAAAAAAATACCAAGTCAAACAATAAAGCATAATCAATGTCCACTCTGTACACAAACACGTAGATAATGTAAGTTTTCAAAATGTTGCTCAATTATTTTACATTGTGCATTTGGATTTCATGGTAACAATGGATTTTTTTTTTATTTTGTTTAATATGAAAACAAAATTTTAATTAACATTTCTATTGTTCAACATGTTAATAAATTAAAATGACACCATTTTATTAACACTGGTAAAAAATCAATGTAACTGAAATAATTTATTGTAATTATAAAATGTTGGCAGACACATAAAAACAGACTAATTTACTGGACATTGCATTTAAAAATATTACTTAATGGTTATGAAAACGTTAAACGTATAAAAAATATGTATATTAGTACTTTCACAATACTTTCCAAAGGTACGCTTGTAAATATGGAGTAATACACAACAGAGATATGTGTGCAAGGCAATGAGTAATGAGGAAGATGAAGATGACGATATTTGTGTATATGTGTAGCAATGGGAATTGGTAATTGATGGTCAGGTATGAAAGACATGACACGAGTCGAGTAAGAGTAGGAATATTCATTGTAAAGGAGAAAATGTAGCGCGCACTTGTAAGAACAAACAATATGAAATATGCATGCGATATTACGGTAAGCTCGGCTAGTGATTACCGCGACCGCCAGTGGAGAACAATGAACTTTTACTAGCGCCATTCGCGAACTCGAATGTCCCCTTTGCGGCTTGGGCATTGAACGTCGATATCCCGTGTCACTTGGCCAACATACACCCCGTCCAATCGCACTGATGCAATTAATCAACCAAGCACACCACACTCAGACAGAATTAAACACACACAATACTCACTTTTACATTTAGACTCGTATATCTCGTTTTACCAGATCCACCGAAATACACTTTTCTACATACACCGCACGACATACACTGCCTCATTAAATGGACGGAATAAGTTAAAAGCGACGATCTAATTGGTTAGAATAATACTGTTCTGTATTTAGTTGTCGTCGAAATGCAACCAATCAGGTGATATCTTATATGGACGCATTAGAAATGTTGATTTTCGAACGACCAATGGCGTATTAGCGTTAAACTCGAGTTACCCGAACTCGATTTTGTAAACTCGGAAAATTCAAATATCTAAAGATAAATATAATTTCCCTCGTGTTTTCTTCACGGAAAAGCAAATAAAAATACTCGGCAATTTCCACCATATCTTCAGGAAGCATCACTTACCAATAACCATTAAAGTTGGCCAAGTCAAACGGCGTTCTGTACTACTCCTCCATACACAACACGTCAAAACACACTTTTCACACACTATTTCTGCTTGGTAATATTATTAATATCCACATACTCAAATATACCACTGTTTTTACTAATTCAAACTGTTATTAAATAATACTACACAATAATTTCTGGTCGCGAAAGCAGCATTAAAATTGTCTCTATAAACGAGTCCTCCATTTTGCATTCGTTTTTAGTTCGCCACCAAACAGCACATTTGAGAAGCAGGTGGAAAGAGCGGAAAGAGAAAATGTGCGGGAAGATATGAAATCAAACAAAAAAAATTATGGAGCAACGTATTTTATTAATTATTGTCTTATTTGAAAATAGACATCAACATTTTATCTTTTTTTGTATAGGCTGCATTTCTTCGTCTTCGCTATCCGCAATATCCATAACTTCGTTGGAAGAATCAGATATTAAAATAACTGCTTTTCCTATTTTTCTTGCAACTAAAAACTTAGAATTAATAATGAATATCCGACATTATTCTTACAACGTACCAGAATGTTTAATAACATTATAACCAGCAGAAGTAATAGAATATTTTGCTTCAATTTCACGTAGTCCGAACACTGAACATCTAAGATTTTATTAAAGAAAATACGAACACCATTATAAGTACCATAAATAAACACTAATTAAATATAGGATGTTAAAAAAACGTTCAAAAAATGTAGGAGTAGATAGTACAGATTAAAATGAGTGAAAAATGCTTAATCAACATGGGTTCGCAAATTAACCTTCCTTAATATCTATTTGTGTTTCGTTTCTTAGAAAACATTTTTACTAATAATAGTAATAAGAATTAAACTTAAAATGTTAAAATACACTTTCTTAACACCGTACGTTACTATTCAGTATTCATATTTTTCTAGTACCTTTTTTTCAAATAATTATAATTATTCAACTATTAAATTATTTTCTTCAATTTGTTTATCAAAGTAAGCCATGAAAACAATTTGTTTATAAAATAATGGTTAGCAATTTGAATATATATATATATATATATATATATATATATATATATATATATATATTGAATAGAAATAATAAATGTTTTATTTAAAGAGCAACAGTTGTTTCCATGGCTTACTTTGTTAAACAAATTGAAGAAAATAATTTATGAATAATTGATTTTTAAATTGCAAATAACTTGATTATTTGAAAACAAAAAATAATTTGTTGAAAACAGAAATAAAATATCTTTCCAATAAAACAATCAAAAATATATTGTTTCATTTAATAAAGTATGTATTTTTTGTCTCAAATTTTTTAAAACTGCTGGTATAATTTTTTTATTAGATTACATACATTCACACTACATTAAAAAGAATAATAACGGCAAATAAAAATATCACAGAGTGATGAAATATGTTTGGATGATAATGTACGAGTATTATGACTTCCAAATGACTTCAACTAAATAGAATTGACTACTTTCAAAAGAATAATAACTGCAAATAATAATATCACAGAGTGATAAAATATGTTTGGATGATAATGTACGAGTATTATGACTTCAACTTAGACTTGTTAATATTTTGGATGCCATATCAAATGAGCTTTTATCCTAGAAATTCTCATATGCTACAAGATAACGAAAAATTAATTTTGATCGATTTTTTTCAAATAACTTTTAAAAATCGAGGAGTGTTTCAAATAAAAAAAGGTAGTCATTTTGATTGTATTTCTAGTGGTGTACGAATATAATTTGTATAAAAGTTAATTCCCGAGATCACAAACATAAAGATTGGTAGTATATACTCAAAATTTTAGTCACCTTACCATGGCTACCATTTAAAAATACATTGGTATGAGTATAAAACAATTGAATTTGTTATTTTAATCATAGCTTAATCACCCCTCCCCGATTAAGCGTAAATACTACCAGTATTTTTTTGAAAGGATACAAATGTATAATGTCATATGGTCCCCTCAAAGTTGTCAAACTATTACATTCACTTGTAATAATAATATTTTTTGATTTTCCTACTTGGTTATACCGATAAGCACTCTGTATAATATTTCTCCTTAATGTCTGATCTATTAAGGCTGGACAATACGATATTTCAAAGTATATCCCTTGCTTAACTATTTGATTATACAATTTTAATTTAATTTTTATTCCTTTAACATCTAACGGATCAAAACTAATAATATCCACGTCTATATTATCAGCTATAAACTTGAAATAATTTAGTTAGTGGACTTCAAATCAAATTATACTTTACTAACTTACTTGTAACATTTCCACTGATTTTGGTTCTACAGCAAATATTTGGTATTTTTTGAAATTTTCATTTTTTACCTAATATTTAAACAAAAAGATGTAAAATACATTTAAAATAATCATTATATTAATGAAAAAACTTACAATATTCATGAAACTTTCTTTATCTTTTGCAACAATAGTTATACGAGTAAAAACTTTTAAATCCAGATCCTAAAATTCATCTATTAAATAAATATAAACATTTAAAATAACAATAAAAAAATACTGGGCATTGTTTCATTAATTCATCAACATTTGAAGGTGGTGGAATAATAGAATTTTCATGATTTTTCTTCTTTGTTTTTCTGCCTCTTACTTCTTCCGTAATATCAACAACATGATCAATGGCAAGAGTTTTA
The DNA here is from genome assembly GCA_963082715.1 of Harpalus rubripes. Taxonomy (NCBI): domain Eukaryota; kingdom Metazoa; phylum Arthropoda; class Insecta; order Coleoptera; family Carabidae; genus Harpalus; species Harpalus rubripes. Next base: position 9,867,336 of record OY720460.1, on the reverse strand, counting down.
AATCCAACTTAAAATTAATTTAATATGTACCAAAATGTTTTTATAACCTATACCATGCCTTACGTTCAGCATATTTATTGGCAAAGTCAACCCAATTATTCTTCACATTTTCATGTACCCGTAAATCAAAAAAAGGTTTTGCATTTTCCATTTTGTTAAATAATATTAAAAGAAAATGTAGAAAATTCGATGCAAATAACTGTCACGTGACCACAGTAACAGTACTACATCAGTTCATAAAAAGTAAGTTTAAATTCAATTTGCTCGATTACGGAATGTGCAAAATAAAATATAATTACTGAATTGAAACATTTATTGGAAGCATTATTGTCTAAAATTAATACGCCACTTTTGAACAACGAAAAACTGTTTTCCCTTGACTCGGTTTTCGTGTTACATCAACGTACATCCTGTTTACGAACAGAGTGATTGTGATTGAGGGTCCGTTAAAAGGGTGAAGTAAGTCAATAGACATTTTACACATGTTCACATCATCAGTGACGTCATCACATAATGCTCCCTTCTCACAATTTTTGACGCATAACCTATTTATTGTTCAATACATGTGTTGTCAATTGTGTTAATTTTAAGATTATTTATAACAACACAAATGGGTGAACACAATAAAAAACTATACGAATCCAGCGATGAAAATTCAGATTCAGACAGCAGTGATGTTAGCATGTCATCAGATTCGGAAGATGATCAAATGTCACACAATGAAGATGAAGACATGGAAGACATGCAAGAAAATGAACAGCCAGTGGAGGAAGAAGAGGAGGATGAAGTGGTAAAAGCAATAATACAAGCGAAGGAAAAAAAACGGGATCATCCACCGACAATAATATGCGAAGATCACATTGTTGACATATGTTTTCACCCAGATCAAAATATTTTGGCGGCAGGTTCTATTACTGGAGATGTTTTATTATATAAATATTCGAACAAAGAAAATATTTTGACGGATACATTGGAATTACATTTAAGAGCAATTAGGGACATAGAATTTAATTCTGATGGCACGATTTTATATTCAACTGGCAAAGACAAATCAATTTTACTAACAGATTTTTCAACTGGAAAACTTAAAAGATGTATAGATAACGCCCACGAAGTACCGGTATACTGTCTAACAGTTGTAGACGAGAATTTGATATCAACAGGTGATGATGATGGTGTAATTAAACTTTGGGACATTAGAGAAAAATGTGACAAAAGTATTTTAATGGTTAAAAAAAATGAAGATTATATTAGTGATATAATAACAAATGAAGAAAAAAAATATTTAGTTTGTTCAAGTGGCGATGGATCCTTAACAACGATAGATTTAAAAAACCGGCAAGTGAAAATGCAATCAGAAGAATATGATGAAGATTTAACTTGTTTAGGATTATTCTGTTCTGAAAAGAAACTTCTTTCTGGATCATCTAAAGGTAAATTATTTCTTTACAATTGGGAAGAATTTGGTCTACATAGCGACGAGTATCCTGGACCCAAACACGCAATAAATGATTTGATCCCAATAACGGAAAACATCGTGGTTACTGCATGTGAAGACGGTATTTTAAGGGCTTCACATATTTTCCCTCACAGACATCTAGGAATTGTTGGACAACATAAATTGTCGGTCGAATGTGTGGATATTTGTAAAGATGGCACTTTTATAGCTTCGAGTAGCCATGACAACGATATAAAGTTTTGGAATATCAAATATTTTGAAGATGTAGAAGTCGGGAAAAAATCAAATAAACACACAAAAATGCAGAATTTGAAGAATAATTTGCCGAGTTCCAAACAGAAAAATGCGTCGGACTTCTTTGCAGGATTATCTTAATTTAAACAATTATTGTACATTGTATAATAAATAAATGTTTCTATTTTTAAATGGTTAATTTATTCAAGGAACAAATACAACAAACCACAACAACACAATAAAATTAAAGTGTTGCAACCATTTAGTTGATATGTAGATAAAAAATAGATTTTGATCAAATGCCGTGAATGGAATGTTATCTTTTTCTTTCCCCTCCCCGTACAAATATTTGTAGACAGGAAAGCCCCGACATTGTGGATATATGCTGCATTATTAAACTGCTAAAATATATGAATAGATTCGTTAATACGTAATATCCATCTAATTTTACGTGTTGCGGTATCAGAGTAAATATACACTACAATATATACGTAATAATTCAACAATACTTTAACATATTTCATGTAAAATATTAATACCAATAAATCATATAGTAAAACCATATAAATCATATATACAATTTTATAAATCAAAGGATTTATTTTAAAATATGTTAAAATATTTTTGAAACATGTTATAGATTTAAATACAAACTAAAATTACGTTGAAATAATTGCATCAATTCCCTTTGCGGTGGGCCCGCTTCTAGGGCATCGCTGGGGCCCTATGCAGCCAAGTTTTTCTCATACTCAACTACTTCACCTAGGTTGATAATATCGAACTCTGTGATGCTCTTTCCAGAAAATTGAGCGAACTTCGCTCCGTTTTCCAAATCTGCCGAACGCTTTTCCACTAAAAGGAAATAAATACATTTATAGATAATAAAATAATACAATTAAAATTGCACTTCGTGGGAAATAATGCGTAAACAGACAATGATTCATTGATAGCTTATCATTTTGATAAGATAACACAACAACAAGCCTATAGATTGCGGTTAAAAAAAAAACAAAACGACGTTCTAGAAGCTTACCTCTGTTTTCATATTTCTCCAACTTGTAAATTGGAAGTCCACGGCATTCCCTAGCTATGTATGGTCCAACGGATTTAGTGTCAGAAATAGGAGGCGTCACAACTCTCATTGTCTCGCGAACAACTTCAGTATCAACCTTATAATACCCATCCCATATTTTATGAATCAAATCAAACAAAGACTTTGGCAATAAGACAGTATTACGATCCAGAGGCATAACGAAACATCTTCGTTCGTCTGTATCGATAATACCAGTCACATTAGAATTAAAATCATGTATGAATCTTCCCCTACGGCCATCTCTAAAGTCTGGCACATCGATTTTTTCATAGCTATCATTTTCTAAATCAAGTTCGAATTCTTCTTGGAAGTAGTCACCATCGAAAGAGTTGTCTTCATGACGTTTATAGTATCGGAATAAATCGGAATCGGACAGCATCGCCTGAGGGTTGGAGTTCTGTCCCATATACATTGTAGCTTTGCTATCGCTATAAGGAATTGAACACCATCCTCGGAATCGATGCATTTGAGCCCGAACATACTGACGATAAAGATAAGTACCGCCGATGATGCCAATACTTACAACTAATAAAGCCGTAAGTAGGAGACACAAAGTTGTAGCGGTGGATACCTTACGGGCCCTAGCTCTTAAAACAACAAAACGAGCTGCATCAACTGGTGCTGGAGCCTCTATGTCGCTTTTGACCGGCTATAGACATCAGTCAACATTAGCCATTTTTTTAGGTGTATCCTCTATTAAATCCCACTTACCAAATCATCTAGCTGGTCATTTTCGACTAGAGGAACCTCCAGTTTATCAATCTTCTTCTCCGATATCGGTTTTGTAATAATTGTCATAGTGAACAGACAATTTTTTGCAAAATTTTGAATAAACACAAAGTTCACACAAGAACTACAAATCGATATTTATTCTGAACTGTCAAGAAGGCAACAAAACAATACTCAGCTCTCGCTTATCACTATGAGAAAAAACTCTTTACTGCGCAACGTTTAGTAGAACGAACCCGAATATTGATTGCGATCGTTGTCCCAAAATATAACCTCTACACTCACATTTAGACAAAATGAGCAAATACTCCAGCGATTCTGATAGTTCTTCTGCTAGGCGCAGCAGCAAAAAATATTACTCTAGAAGGAGCCGCGAAAGGTAAAAATTACCCTCCAAAAAACATGATTATTAATTTTCTTTCGTTACAGATCATATTCATCCGATTCCAGTTCTAGAAGCTCAAGAAAACGCAAAGACAAGAAATATAGACGCGATAGGTCCAAATCTAGAGGCAGCGACAAATATTCCAGATCTAGACGAGACAGAAGCACAAGTCGACCCCGCTCAAAATACTACAAATCCAGATATTCTACTTCCCCAGATAGATCTCGAAGGTCCAGATCTAGAGACCGGTATAAATCCAAATACAAGTCTCGCAGATCAAGATCTTCATCTAGGAATCGATACAGAAAGTCTAGAAAATCTGATAGTCGTAGTAGAGACAGTAGCAAACACAGGGACAGGTCTTCTTCGAGTTCGAATAGTTCGAGAACGTCAAGTAAAAATGAGAGAAAATCTAAAGACAACAGCGTTGAAAAATCAAAAAAATCTACAGAGAAGACTAAATTTAATGTTAATGTAGTTAAAGAAGAAGATATGAAGATGAATCTAACAGTTATTGAAGAAATAAATGACGATAGTTTTACGCCAAAACAGTTTGTTTCTTCCAAAAACAAAAAAATAACTGATAATATTGTTATAGATTTAAAGTCACAAACAATAAAAGTACCCGATGTGGAAATAACTGAACCAGACAGTATTTTTCATCCAAATGTATGTATAAATAAATCATTTTTATAAAAATAATAAATATTTATATTATGTTTCAGCTGTTTGCCAATGAAGAAGTGCGTATTGAGAAATGGGTGAAGGAACTATATAGTTACAGGCAAAAAGCTCTAAATGGTGAAATAACTAATATTTAAACATGTAAACATCAAAAATAAAATATTAATAAAATTTTCATTTTTGTTATTCATTGTATTAAAAAAAAAACTGTTAAAACAAATGAATAAATAAAATGCTGTATAACATAACCTCACATAAAACGATAAATAAATAATATTACACAAAATTTTAAATAACTATAAAATCTAACGTCTTTCACTATGAATGCAATTAATTTTTCAGGAAATATTTGCACAAATACTCCAAAACTTTTCACATGTATGATTGCTTTACTTTTCAGCATTATAGTTCACTATTTTATTAATAATAATTATTATAATATATCTACAGATGTTGAAAAATGTCCATTTTGTTATGGGACAAATCTATGTGCCACATTTGACAATAAAATATCTTTTACAAACTTAACTATAAGTGAAAAGATTTCTAACTTGATAAATACAAAAAATGTTTTTGTAGCTCATTATGATAATCAAAAAGTTGTTTTAAAAAAACTTGGACACAATTGGGAACTAAAAGAAATAGATAAAATTATTTGTGAAGGGCAAAACTTCGAAAAATTTTGCCCTCCGTATAGAAATAGTTACTTCAAAGATTATACTAGTAATATAGTTGAATTTTTAACAAATTTTGATCAAAATATACCATCCAACTTTCATCTATGCTCAAATACAGCCTTAAACTATTTTATTGATAGCATTTTTTCACTATATACTCATATAAACACTAGTGTTATGACTGCGAATATATGGACCACATTATTAGCTAATGTAGAACCTTTAATGTTACAAGTAAGTTACATTTTATAACTTTCATACAATGATAAAATCTTTTTAAAGTTGTTAGATGAAAAACACGGCTGGCCCGTTCCAAAATACTACGGATCTTGTGGTAGAATCATCGTGGAAGAATATTCCGGCAAATCTATACATTCTGTAGAACCCGATCCTTGGATTTTGAGAGCAAATCTTGCTTTGCAACTTTTAAAATATGCAGATGATTTTACTAATAAACATCCTATATTTAGATTTTATTTAACCGATATTTCTTCAGACAATATAGTTGTTACAGATGATTATGAAATCAAGTTTATTGATTTGGAAAATGTAGTAATTAGTGAAAAACTATCTCAATTTGGTGAGTTATAAAAGAAGTTAAAGAAATATGTAAAATGCATTTTTTTTAGAGGATTTTCGACCGCATGAAAGTAAAGATTTTTGCGATAATTGTTACGCATTTTCAATAGAAGAAATTTGTTCGCACAGTATAAGTGATCACAATTATTATTCCATTTGCAAAGTAAGAAAAAACAGTATGCTTTACTATATATTTATGTTCTTACATTCTTAATTTTGTGTACTAAATCCTGTAGAACATAAAAAATTCATATATGCTTTAATTTTATATTTTCTTTTTTAGCTTCTTCTTTCTAAAAATTCACCGTGGCCAATGATGTCAAACGGTTTACTTCATTCGCCACCAGAAAAAATATCCGAAAACTACCCAAATCTATTTGAATTAGTCGAAACTTGTGCTGAATCAAGTAAAAATCTCAACCGATTTGAAGCCGCAAAGAAATTAATACAAATCTTAGAAGAAATAAGAAATAGCCTCGGCTACCCTTGAAATTTTACATTAATCATTAAATTAAATTATATATTTATGTACGTAGAATATTTCATATCTTGTTAGTCCATGATTTCACTGTTTTATTGGATTAGAAACCTTAAAAATGTATGGATAGTATAAAATAAACGACTTTTTTACGATTTACGTTATTTGTATTATAACTACAAAATGGTTGTTAACTTCAAAGTTTTTAAAAAGTGTTCCCCAAATAATAAAATCACCCTATATTTGGGGAAAAGGGATTTTGTGGACCATATTTCTGGAGTAGAACCAGTAGGTAAGAAAATAATTTTAAATATTTACCTACCTACAGTATATCTTAGAAATATATCTAGAATTGAAATGAAAAAAAATGTTTACAAACTGAAGTGTTCACTATTTAATACTTAATACACATTTATTTATTTTCTGAAATAATCGCATACTATAATCTATAATCATAGATCATTTATATCACAATTTTAAATTCTGAGAAAAATCGAGCTGAAATAAATAAAAATATCATCACGGCTTATTACCACCCATTGCTGGGTGTGCCAATCTGCTTTGTACACAGAATTCGATAGTGATGAAGACATATTTGTACCGTGTGGGCGTTTACCAGGCGTCACCTCACGAACATTTAATAATAATGAAAAATCAAGATGCCTTGATACTTTTTTAAATCTTTAAACATTTAGGGCTTGTTTATGATGGATTTAATTTATAAATTTAAATTTATGAATTTAGTCTTATAATTTAGATTTAATGCACGGGTTCATGATGAATTTAGATTTACAAATTAATTCAATCAAATAAATGTTAATCTTGAATGATTTGCTTTTCTTGTTTTACAATACTGTGTAATTCTACTTTAAAAATCAATTCCATACCTAATTTATATTTATCCTTTATTATATAAATTACCTATTTTTTGACGTAATTTTGATACTGTCAACAACTGTCACATCATTTTGTTTATTTACTTACTTTTGTTGCTATGAAGTTGAAAGAAAATTGTATTCTGATTGGTGATTTAAAAAATTTAAAATAAAATTTCAAATATAAAAATTTGTAAATCTAAATTACAAATTTAAATGCATTATGAACCAGCAAATGCATTTATGAACATTTTATATTTCTAAATTTAAATTTATAAATTAAATCCATCATAAACGCACCCATACAGCCCGAAACACAAAAAAAGATTAAGCTAATCCTTATTTTTGGATTTTTGACAGTTTATTTCTTAAAATATAATCTAATCCAAGTAACATTTTTACCTTCCGTCACCTTTAGTTAACAAAGGTTTGTCTTTGGTTAAAAAATTCGATGACTAGTTTTTAATCAATAAGCACGTTTTAGGGTCCCTAAAATACGATTTTACTATTTTTACGAAGATGTCAATATGTGTGTGTAACAAAAATTTCATAGGCGATAAACTAACTACAATTTCAAATTTTTTAATTTTTTCGTACAATTTTTCTTTGTTGCATCCATATGAAGTGCTGATTAGATTTTGGTTAAAATTGGTCAACCGGAAGTACCCTCATTTAAAGATTTCAACAGTTTTTCATGAAAAAACGGATACACATACGTAAAATTAAGAATATGGAATCAAATTTAAATTATGAGCAGGAGAGGTACGGAATAAGTTACTTACGAAAAAAAAAATCTATTTTAAAAAACTACTTAAATTTTTGACATAATAGTTATTTGTATATCAAGGCCGCGAAATCACTCTTTAGCGTACCGAGAGAAAAATTGTCGCCGAGGCCGCTTGCGGCCGAAGCAAGACAATCTCGAGGGCGCTAAAGGATTTCGCGGGCAAGGTGTACACAATATTTTTTGTGCAACCGTAAAAAATATGTAATTACAAATTTTATTAATTTTAAACAGTTTCATTGTATATAGAAAGTTAGCTTTCACGGTGGCTATGGGATTAACATTTGATTAACAAAACCATGCAATTTTCAAGTGTCAAAGTGATTATTTACCTAATTTCGCGGCCGCTACCATGACAACGTCCGCGAAATGAATTTCGCGGTCGTTACCATAACAACGGTTGCGAAATTTAATTTCGCGGCCTGTATTGCGGCTGCGAAATGCTTATTTCACATCCGGTTGCACAAAAAAATATTTAATGAAAAATAACGAAAAATTTAAGATTTTAAGGGTAAAACAAAACTGAAACTCAATAACCCTTACACCATTAGAAAGAGAAAATAAGTATTTTTTTAAAATAAAAATCCATTATGGCGCCCATTTAAAATAAGAAAGTTGCTATTAATACCTTGGAGATCGCCAACTTGAATTTTATTCTGACATCATTTTTAAGTTTGTATTATCAAATCATACAACTTTTGTGTGAAACATTTTTTTCTTTTATAATTACAAAGTTATTTGATATTTTCCAAAATCGCGATTTTTAGTTTTTTTTTTTAAATAACTTTTAAACTGTTAAATTTTTCTTTGCGGAATCTGAACAGGTAACCCTATTAATTTGGGACATCCTGTTTGTATATGTATAGTAGTACAAAAGTGGCTAGAAAATATCATTTTTTTTTCTTACCAGATGGGGTGATCCTTCTTGACGAAGACTACCGTAACCGTAAGATCTTCGGCCAGGTGATCTGCAGCTTCCGTTATGGTCGCGAAGAAGACGAGGTCATGGGTCTTTCCTTCCAGAAGGACCTGTACCTCGCTTCTGAGCAAATATTCCCTCCGCCAGAAAAACAGAACACCACCAAGTTGCAGGATCGGTTGATCAAGAAATTGGGGCCCAATGCGTATCCTTTTACGTTTGTTTTACCACCCAGTGCTCCTGCATCAGTTACTATTCAGCCTGGGAAAGAAGATGAGGGTGAACCGTGTGGTGTTCACTATTTCGTGAAGGTGAGATTGAGGCCACACGAGAATACAGGCCTGAATGCTCAATTCGTGACGTCACAGCTAGCCTCTTGCTGTTACGCCACGCCTCGAACGACAGTAGTGTAAGCATTGGAAATATACGGAATTTTAAATAAATAGGATTGTAAAATGTGATTTAGAAACATATACAACTCGTAAATAATTATTCAAAATTATATAATAACTATTTTTATGTACATAACTAAACAAATTAAATAAAAAACGAATTATAAATGGTCTAAATATACGATTAAACTCATGTTTTACTTTAAATTATGTTGTTTAAATAATACAAGAAATAATAATATAACATTAATAAATCTTTAGATCTGGGTTAACAAATGAAAATAATATCACAGAACATAATATGAAAATGCTAATAATGAAACTAAAAATTAATGACATACATAGGTACGCATATTATATATTCGTATTTAAAATAACCACTTCTTTGGAATAAAATACATTTACAGTTTTTCTATAAAATGTTGCTGAATATCCCTAAAAAAATTTCATAACTAAATTTGATGTTCTGCCTGATATACATTTACCATATATTAGGAAAACTTGTTTAGCATCTAATTTCTCTAATGTCAGGTATATCAATTTAGCCGTGTTACCGTAATTGCTCCTGCACATTGGCATACAGCATTTTTAAACCATTTTTGCAATTTCCTTCAACAAAAAACAATCGAAATTTGACGTTCCGTGCTGCGCTGTGCCGTGCGCTATGGCCGTGCGTCCACTCACGCCACGGTGTAATACCTATAGGGCGCGAGCAGACACGTGACTCGAGCGACCTTGACTTACTTGGGATCAGCTGATTTGTGTGCGCATGTCATTTTGACAAGAACATTGTCAATTTGACAAGACCAATGTTTTGTATATTTTGATTTTGAATTGCTAAAATGTTAATATTTTATAATTTTTAGGCAGTAAAACACATGAAATTAAAAATAACGTTTTAGCAGTTAAAAATCAAAATAAGTCAAAACATTGGTCTGGTCAACATGACATTGTTCTTGTCAAAATGTCATGCGCACACAAATCAGCTGATTCTAAGCACGTCAAGGTCCCTCGAGTCACGTGTCTGCTCGCGCCCTATAGGTGAGTGCACGACGTATGTATCCCAATACATTACGAATATTGGCCAACTAACTGGGCTAGTTCATACAGTGTGCCGCTATATGTCAGGTTTTGTTGCGACCCAGTTTTTACACCAAATATTTAAATATTAAATTATTCATATATAACGCATAATATTATACATTTTCAACACATTACATTTATCTTTTGTCAATTCTATGTATGTATTTTGTACAAATTCCATAGAGAAGGTTTCTATAATTCCAGTAAAATTATAAAACAAACATATTATGTCAAATGCACTTGACACTGACATCTTTCAATCAGTATTTTCTTTTGGTGCGTTCGGCTTGCTAACGCTTTTCACTCTTTTGACTCCAAGTGTTCCTATAACTGTTCGGGTATGAACGATGGAGTAAATAGATCTCACTCCTTGATCGTTCGGGTACACGGAGTGGAGTTAAAAGAGTTAACTCCATTTACTCTACCTCTTTGCATGGGATTCAAGGAGTGCACATGCGTATTAGGTTATTTTTTGGCGGCTAATAGAAAGATTGAGTTTTAATTTTAAAGGGTTCTGTGCTAATCGTGCTAATTGTGATGTGTGCCTTAGTGCCTCGTTTGTTTAGCTATTTTTCTTTGCGGTATTGTGGTTGTAAGTATTCGTGCTGAGAAAAAAGGGAAGAGTTATTTATTATTATTTTTAATTTTTATGTATAATTCATGTTATCTGGATTATAAAATAAATAAATAGGTAATTTTTAAATATTTTATTATTTAAATGCAGTACCTACAATTCTCTTTTTGTAAATTTAAAATGACAGCTGACAGTTTATTTACCACACTCCTGTGCAAGCCGAACGCTTACTATATGCTCCAAAAGATCTGAGGTCACGTGACAACGCTCCGTGCTCCACTCCAACTCCATTAGACTTAACAAGCCGAACGCACCATTTGTCTTAGTACCTGTTTCTATGGTTACAGCATAGCTGGATGCCGCAAAATCGCACATTTGGCACCTTAGAAAGACTATATTTCTCTTTATTTGATCCATACCCTGTTGTGCAACCTGTAGCAAAACATTTTCTATTTAAACGTGAACTAATTTTAACATGTAACCACAACCGGCACACTAACCGTCAACGGGTCGTGTTAGCGCCATTTTGTTACCCAGTTACTGAGCCATGTCAACGCATCTCGTGCTCTCACCTATAGATACTACACCGTGACTCACGCTGACTTGCTGTAGTTCGACTGTTTTTAGAGGGCTAGACTAGCTCGCTGGACTCATAGTTTGCCGTGACGCATTGAGCAGGGATAAGCATTCAGGCCTTGTTTCCTTTATCACTCGGAGACAGCATAGTACCTAGGCCCGTCATTGTTCATCCGAAAATCAGAACTGACATTATATTGATCAATATTATTGACTAGTGTGAGGAGTACTGATTTCACACCATATATTGTGTTAATAATATTGACCTTGTAAGGCAGGCTTAAGAGATTTTAGAAACACATGCGCACAAATAACCAATGAAGAACTACCACTAAGTTCAAGAGTCCCCTACTCTATGCGATCGTTAAAGTTAGGATTGAAGTCATGACCAAGCCCAACATTTACGAAATCTTTATATGACTTCCTTTCTTTTTTTACCTCCCGCTCCCCTTGATAAGGGAGGTATAGGGATCGTGCTAAAAATCGCATACAGAGATTTTGGTAAATGAGCACGTTTTAAGGTCCCTAGAATCCAATTTTAACATTTTCACGATGATGTCTGTGTGTATGTATGTGTGGATCCTCCACTCTAACTCAAATACTATCATTCAGAAAATTTTGAAACCTTGTATTTCGAACTTTTTCTGTAATGGAAAGAGCCCATTAGATTTTGGAGAAAATCGGATAACCGGAAATGGCACTTTACTAGAAGCTCAAAATAGTTTTTCTTCGAAAAATACCTTTAAATGTTATTTTTTAGAGATTAATGTTATTATAAAAATTAAAGATTATTAAATTTTCTATAGATTTTCATTAATACTTTTTCTATATATTTTATGGATAAATTTATAAAATTATCTATAATTTAAATCCCAGAGTCTACGCTTTAAACAAACAAAACGCAGTTATTCAAATGTATGTAACTGAGAGATAAATGTCACTATCAAAGAACTAATCATTTCAAAATAATATTAGTAACGTTTTAAAAAGAAAAAAGTAAATAGAACAATAGAAAAGGAATTCAATACAGTTTCCAGCATAAGTAAATATGTAGGTATGTATTAAGAATAATAAAAATTAATGATTAACAAAAATGTTTAAGCTAATCCTCATTTTTGGATTAGTGAATTCTATTCTATCCCGATTTTTAAAATTTAATCTTAATTTTATTATAGCTCCGGTGGCTCAATGGTTAGAGCAACTCCTCATGTCATCAGTGCCCTCGGGGCTCTGGGTTCGAATCCCACTTAGGCATGGATGTGTGTGAATGTGAACCCACTCTGTAATTGGGATTTAATCCTGTTGAGGGGTTTAAAAAAAGGTAGTTACTTGGCGCGAACAAACACGTGACTCGAGCGGCCTTGTAGTGCTTGGAATCAGCTGATTTGTGTGCGCATGTCATTTTGACAAGAACAATGTCACGTTGACAAAACCAATGTTTTGACTTATTTTTATTTGTAACGGCTAAAATGTTATTATTTTTAATTTCATGTGTTTTACTGCCTAAAAATTATAGAATATCATTTTAGCAGTTCCAAATAAAAATAAGTGAAAACATTGGTATTGTCAAAGTGACATTGTTCTTGTCAAAATGACATGCGCACACAAATCAGATGATTCCAAGCACGTCAAGGTCGCTTGAGTCACGTGTCTGCTCGCGCCCTATATTTTAAGAAATTAACTGTCAAAATTAGAGTAAAATTCGTTACCCAAAAATAAGGATCAACTTAATCTTTTTTGTGACTCGGGCAGTAAATGGCGGGAGGTATTGTGTTGCCACACCAGATTTTTTATGTAATCACTCCATTTTCCACCAACATTTAAAATTTCTTACGCAAATTGTAAACATTTTTTTTAGGTATTTGCTGGAGACAGCGAATCTGACCGAACTCACAAACGAAGCACCGTCACTTTGGGCATCAGAAAAGTACAATATGCTCCCTCAAAACAAGGAAGACAACCATGTACTATTGTCCGCAAGGATTTTATGTTAAGTCCTGGAGAACTTGAATTAGAATGCACTTTGGACAAACAAGTCCGTATTTAAAACACATTTCTGTATTGAATTCTTCTTTAATTTATTTTTTAGTTATACCACCATGGCGAAAAAATTGCTGTCAACATCTGCATACGCAATAACAGCAACAAAGTTGTAAAGAAAATAAAGACAATGGTACAACAAGGAGTAGATGTGGTCCTTTTTCAAAATGGGCAATATAGATCGGCTGTTGCAAGTGTCGAAACTCAGTAAGATAAAACTACTTTATATTTGAAATAAATGTTTATTAATTTATTATTTTAGGGAAGGATGCCCTATTAATCCAGGGTCCACATTGCAAAAAGTTTTGTACTTGACACCATTACTTGAAAATAATAAGGATCGAAGAGGTATTGCCCTGGATGGACAACTAAAGAAACAAGATACCAATTTGGCTTCAACAACTTTGTAAGTAAAATATGTGTTAAATATTGCTCCTGAGAAACCATGTTGTGCCTAAATTCATATAGTTAATTTTATGTGGAATTCAAATTTAACAGACACATCTTTGTATCTTTAATCCTTTACAAATTATAGTCACAAAAATGTGAAATATGAGGGCGTATAAAATGATGGCAAATGTCTACTTTGACGCTAAAAATGCGTTATTTCTTAAGTGTGTCCAAAATTGTTTTTATAAAAAATTAATGGTAAATTTATATTTACAAGACTCATCATTACTCGCATTCTAATAGAGAATTAAATGCAGAATTCAAATTTTCAAGACACATCTTCGAATCTTTAACATTTTGCGAATGGTACCTGGTACGCAAAATATGAATAGACCAGAAAAGTAAGGTTAGAATTTGCTTTTGGCGCGAGTTCATAGTTTGAATTCCCTAGTATAGGTTTCTTATGGGAGTGTGATTTTACTACCAAAAAAAATATATTTTGTAAAAGAAATTAAGCAGCTCTTGTTAAGGATTTGATAGTTTGTTTATTCAGTAATAGATTACAACTGTTTAAAATCCTTGAAAAGGTAGAGTAAGAAAATTATTAGAAAATAAAATGTTACGTGTAAGTTAAAATTCCATATGTCGTGGATAGTCACTCACCCGCCTATAAATTCGTCAAGTGCAACACAAGCTATGCTGCGATTGGCTGCGTACCGAAGTTGTAGGACCAATCGAGATATACGTTCATTGAATTTTGTAGTGTTATATTTTTATTTAAATAATTATAAACTGTGCACAGTTCATGTGAATATTATTGTACGAATCTGGACATAAAGGATCAGAGATTTACTTTTATGAGATTTCTCAGCTTTTAAAGTTGAGGTAAAATTTCCTTCGTAAGAAATACACGGCGATTAAAATTATGTTGTTCTCAGCGTTATGAACTGAGTTTGAATTTGGCGCCTAAATTTGACCGTTACACTTTTCTGGTCTATATAAATAACGACGATAAAATATTCATTCGCTTTTTTGTAAAGAGAGGTTATTGGGACCCGCAGAATCCGTTTGTGGCGCTGTAAGCGCACCTGTCATGGCGGCCAATAGGACATGTCAGATTTGTTTACATCTTCAAAGAGTGCTTTCTGACCCATAATAATTAACAGTTCAAATCAACACAGTTTTTAAGTTTGTTTAATCGAATCGTTAATCAGAAAATATAGCTGAGCGACAACGAATCATAAATTTGTAATTAATACTACTTATGACGTAACTAGATTTACGACAATTTTGATTTGGAACTGCGGTCTGCATGGATAAATATTAGTAAAATCAATGAAACTATAAACTTTACACAAATAAATACTGTCAATAATTGTCTTAAAACTACATACCTGTAAAACTGTACATCCTTTAATACGGCACTTTTTGATTTACATTATATAATTTTTTTTAATTCGCTTATTTTTCGAACATCTTCAAAAGAAATTATAGAATCAAGGCGTGAGAAATTATTTTTCTGGTTAACAAAACGATGGATCTTAACGTTTACATATTTGACAAGTCTTACTGGCCGCCATTAATTTAGTTACTAGGGTCGCATTGTATTCTGCGGGTCCCAATAGGTATCGTTCTAAAAATCGCATTTTGAGATTTTGGTAAATGACACGTTTTAAGGACCCTAGAATCAGAATATGTTCAAAATAGTATCTTAATGCTATAAGGCACAATGTTTGATATATTTTTTCATCTTTCTTTTTAGGCTGTCGTCACCAGAACAGCGCGACGCATTTGGAATAATTGTTTCTTACGCAGTTAAAATCAAGCTTTATTTGGGTGCTCTAGGTGGCGAAATATCAGCTGAGCTACCATTCGTTCTTATGCACCCAAAAGTAAGTATAATGAATTCATTTTAAAGTGTTTTAATACAAATATATTTGATATTTCAGCCAGGGGTAAGACCAAAAGTAGTGCATGCAGATTCACAAGCAGACGTTGAAATGTTTAGGCAAGATACCGTGGACCAGGACCCAGAAATAGAAGCTTATTAATATGATTTATAACTCTGAAATAATAGATACTTACACAGTTGCAATTTACACGAGCGCATCTAGCGGCATAACATAGAACTACTGGTTGCTATGGTTACAACTTTCAAACAGAGAACTGTCACCTCTACACCCCAGCCATCGTTTTATACTGCATTTCAGATAAGAATAGACTTAGGAGTAAGTTAGGGTTTACGATTCCAGCTTTCTGATTGGTCTAAACGCAAACCAGTTTACAATAGCAATATGTAAAGCAAGTATATTATATTATCGAATGATTTTCAATATTATTAAACAAAAAAGTTGCCCCAGGCACCTCTTCTCGCTTTAAACTCATTTTTAAGAAATACAACGAAAAAAACAAAAAAGAATACAGAATTAGGTGACAGATACAAACAGAATGTGGAGAGGGATGTAAGACAGTGGGGGGGTTTGTTTGGAAGCGAGATTTTCTATCTCTCTCTTGCGTCTGACGTCAATTATGTAAGTGTCTATAATTAATTCCTATATAATAAAATTAAAAATTATTTTATTGATATTCGTTAATAATTATCTATAAACTGAGGGCCTATGATAATAAAAATGTTTATTATAAATGAGTAATGTACAAAAAGTAAATGGCTGTTTATATGAGTGATGAATGATGAAAAAATTACTGGTTTGCAGTAAAATTTTATTTAATTATCTCAATCGATCGTTTTCGTGCGAAAATCTCCATGAGTGTGGCACGAAGAACACTGTTCTTTATATATTTTTATTTTATCTAAACTTATTAATTGTTTTAATTTTGATGAAATCCATCTGTGTTGTTATTGGTTATGTACCTATTTATTATTAAATGTACTCTATTTTTAAACAATTTTTAAAAAATCTCATCAGATGAAGTCACATGTGGAGCACGAAACCGGTTGATTGAGATAAATAAATAAAATTTTACTGCAATTCAATAATTTTTCAGCATTCGTGTATGTTACAACTTTTAATTTTGAAGATAATTTCTGTTATATTAATTTAAAATATTACTAAATATACAGGTGTCCGGATTTCGAAGGCCACCATTAGGATCTCGGAAACAATAAGAGATACGACTTCGGTTAAATGGGATATTATGTGGTGCGCCTTTAGGGGGCCATCTCAGATGTGCTTTTGTTTTGACAAAAATTCTCATAGGATACTAGAAAATGGCAGAAAACTGAATTTGGTCGATATTTTCATTTTGAAATAACTTCTAAACTATCAGTAATCGAGAAAAATGTTTCAAATAAAAACGTTAGATATTTTTATTGTCTATCCAGTGGCGTACGATATATAATAATAATAATAATAATAATAATAATAATAATAATAATTTTTCTATTGGTAAATTTTCGAGATATAACACAAACTTACATTTTTTTAAATGGAACCCATATTTGATTTTTAATATAAAAAATACTTATTTTTCTCTCGACTGGTATAAGAGCTTTTGTATTTAATTTTATTTTACCCTTAAAATCTTAGATTTATCATTATTTTTCATGAAATTTCTTATTTTTTTGTCAGTAATTTCATTAGTTTTTTAAAATAGTTTCTTTAATTGTGTCATTTTAAAATTGTATTTTATTTTGCTTAAATAAATTATTTCATAACTACCCCGTTTCATAATTTAATTTTATTTCTATATTTTCAAATTCACGTAAGTAGGTATGCCAAGTATGACCAAAAAAAATATTTAAACACAAAAACCCTTATACCAATCGAAAGAGAAAAAATATGCAGTGTTATATTTACAAAAAATATTTTTGTACGCCACTGTATAGACAATAAAAATATCTAATGTTTTTATTTCAAACATTTTTCTCGATTACTGATAGTTTAGAAGTTATTTTAAAATGAAATTATCGACCAAATTCAGTTTCCCGCCATTTTCTAGTAACTTATGAGAATTTTTGTTAAAAAAAACACACATCTAAGATGGCACCCCAAACCACATGTCTCATTTAACCGAAGTCGTATCTCATAGTTTTCGAGATCCTAATGGTGGCCTTTGAAATCCGGACGTCCTGTATACTGTATTGTATATTATTTAAATAAATAACTAACTAAATAAACTGTCCTTTAAACAAAATAAACGTATATAATAAACTGGCAAAATAATAATTACTATAAAAATATGAAATAATGTGATTTGTGAATAATTATTTTTAATGAGACCCTTAGCGCAAAGATTAGCGTAGATGGCAGCATATGGACAATCTCCTAAGTACGTATTACAATGTACAGACTTTTGTAAGAATACACAGATATTATTGTGTGTAACCGTGACTTTTCATGGTTGTGGCACATTATATAAACACAAAATATAGAAAAATATACAATAGGTGCAATAAAACGAACGTTTTTAACAAATACGTTGTCTAAATTTATTATTTTAATTAATAGTTGTTTGGCGCTCGTTTGACGTTTCAAAGTCTTTTGAAGGTTAAAGCAACTAGCCCAGTAGCGAACCTATCGGGAGAAATATTGTGCTAAGGTTCTCATTGTCTTTCTTAGAAATTGTTTCAAAGCTCTTACCGAAAATAAAAGAAAAATAAAAAAACAAGCTGTCTACAATGCCTAGTTTTAGAGATGATAATATTATAAGGTATTAAACTTAAAAATTCCAATATATTATGTATTATTCATACTCTATGTACTATTCAAAATAAATATATAAAATAAAGTGATGTTTATGCAATAGAAATGTTTATTTGACTTGACATCGATACCATTTTATTATACATATCTCATATGGTATATAAAGCAATATACATACGTATAAATAAATATGTTCAGTTTATAAAACAAATTGAACTTTAAAAAGTCACTCGGTTAATTCTGTAGAAGATATACCAAGCTGGTTATTTATGACTTACTAAAATCATCACTAACCATTTTATATCTAGAATATGGCTAAACATTTTAAATAGTTTAATTGTTGGATATTAAACTAGTTAAAATGCACATACATCTATTATACACACAGCAACGAAACTTCAAATGACACTAGGACTACGTGCAAGAGCTAAATTTAGTTAGTTTTACGCTATTGACGATAATTGAACGATTTCATTTACTAGGCTTCAACTGGACTTAGAAAATCGGAATGGTATTAAAAAAATTCGCTGCTCTAGTTTAATAAATTATTTGTAGTATATATTAAATTATATATTAACTCTAAATCTTAATGTAATTATAAATACAGCACAGATAATTGCAAAATTTGAGTCTGATGGCAAAAAAATTTTACGTACGGCACACGTCCACTGACAAAAGGCGCTTTTTATTCAGCTCACCGGGTTACTTATGGTTAACCGTTTAGTAAGCTGGGTAATTTTGATAAATATTTATTTCCATTACACCAAATGATATAAAAGGATAATGATTATAAATTTTATTATTCGCGATGCTTGCCAGGCGCTCGCTATCTAGCGGCCAAATTTCGAACCGTAGCCTGGGGTATTGTTTACATTGTATGGCATATAGCTGTATACGGTAAGTTACTGTTTTTATATTATATATTACATGTTATTCATTTTAAACAATATTATAAGTAAAAATAGTAACATTAAAATATAAGTGAGATAAATAAAGTTATATTTTGATTTACTATACGTAAAAAATGTGATTTATAAGCTAATACACTTCAGTAATTAATGTTGTTGTTTCAGGAAATATGAAGCTAGGACTTCTAAGAGTATTTTAAATATTAGGTACTGGAGAAAACTCGAAATGTGTACCGCAAGGAGAAGGTGTGTTTTCTGCTTTCTGTTTGTTTCAGGAAAAATGTTGATGAATTAGACCTAAATATTTAAAATACTCCTTTTATTCTGCAGTCAGAGTACGAATATATTTATAATATCTGCATCGGTATCACTAGCCATTCTTCCGCATAAAATGATGTAGCCAGCATCAAACACACCTTCTCCTTGCGATACACATTTAGAGTTTTCTCCAGTACCTAATATTTAAAATACTCTAAAAGTCCTAGCTTCATATTTCCTGAAACAACATTATGTATTACATTAATTACTGAAGTATACTAGGTTATAAATCATACTTTTTACTTATAGTAAATTTAAATATAACTTTATTTATCTAACTTATATTTGAATTTCACTATTTTTACTTATAATATTGTTTGAAATGAATAACATGTAATATATAATATAAAAACATTAACTTACCGTATACAGCCATACATCAAACAATGTAAACAATACCCCAGGTTAGAGTTCCAATATTGGCCGTATGTAGCGCTGACATCTAAGATGGCATCGCGAATACTTTATAAAATGATAATGGAAACAATAAATATTATCATTTCAAAAGTTTATATTTTGTATAAATGTCAAACACTAGAAAAGGATAACAAAGTACTATTTCTTCTGATGTACAATGCAGTTACAATCTAACCATAAATAACTCTTAGGTAACCGTTCTGAATAAAAAGCGCATCAACAAATTTCACGAGTAGATAATAATTTTTAATTCACGTATACTTTATATATTTATAATTTTTTAAGTTAGTGGAAGTTACCGTACGACAAAATCTCTTTATAATTTGTGAGATTTTCTTATTAAGTAGGGCCGAGTTTGATTAATTAAAATTGGACTAAGCTGCATATCACAAACCTACTTCATACCTTGAGCAATAAATATTTCCAAAAATATATAAATATATTCAAATGACTATGTATTATTCGTTCGGTAAATAAGTTTGTCTGTCTAACTGCTCAAGGTACCTGCAAACTTGCTGAAATAAAACACCCAAATACTTCCAAGTCTTTACATAAAAATGTAAAAGACTAAAAAGCATTTCATCCGCTAAAAGGAAATGTTAACCTTTGCTTCACTAAATCAATACCAATAAGATTCATATATGAATATGAGAATTCGTGACTTACAGATGTTTCTTTTTCGCATTGCTTCCCATTACTTTTATAGCAATGTATGAGGAACGGGCGTACACGTGACTTGACAAATGTTTGTAGGGCCCCACAAGGTTGTCAAGTAAGTATACAGGTTGTGTACCTTGCCTGTGTTGCCAAATCAATTTAGGCGTAAAATTGATCACGTGACCTATCATATGTTTTGTCCCTTTCTCACTTCAGCTCTGTCCCATGCTAACTTCAGACTGTACTTTCGACGCAGTGCGCATGCGTCAGTTTGAATAGCTGTCATATTTTTTAGCGCTAAATTTTAAGAACGAGTTTGCGCAAGCGTGTAATTTGTTGCCATTTTGTTATTTGGCGGTTCTTGTGCATATAGCGACTGATTGTGTTATTGTTATTCATTACAGAGTTTTATTATTTGTTTCTTTTTGTTATCTTGTTTGTTGTTATTTCTTTTATTGTTATTTTCTGTTGTTTGTGAGTGTTGTCATTCTTTTTCAAACGATGCCACTGCGTTGTTGGGTACAAGTTTGTCGTCGGACTATAATATAAAAGTGTTTGCTATTCCATCAAGCACCGATTATCAAGGTAATATTTAAAACCTAATCATATTTAAACATAAGTAACAAGTGACAATTTGTATAGGCAGGGTAGGTAGGTTACATGTGAAAAACAAGAGAGACATCACTGTGGCTCGTGGCCGTTTATATTTATGAGAATATTACTTGCTGACATATTATCGATTACTCAGATTTGATAGTAGGTCGTTGATGAAGCCCTAAATTTATAAATTGTCAATTACTGTTGGTAATATTTGCTTTTTAAGCAAGAATGAAGACGAAGATCATCCTGATCGTAATACTTATGAATATACATATGATCACATTGTTATCTGCCATTATATTATATTATTGAAGAATTCAATAAAAACCTATTTGATTCTCATTGTCTTCATTTTATTCTCATTTGATATCTTGCTAGAAATGTGACATCAACTGAAACTGACACATGCGCACTGCGTCGAAAGTACAGTCTGAAGTTAGCATGGGACAGAGCTGAAGATCGAGTTTGAAGTGAGAAAGAGACAAAACATATGCTAGGTCACGTGATCTTCCGTGCCCTATAGGGCACGAGCAGACACGTGACTCAAGCGACCTTGACGTGCTTGGAATCAGCTGATTTGTGTGCGCATGTCATTTTGACAAGGAGAATGCCACTGTGACAAGTTCAATGTTTTGACTTATTTTAATTTTGAACTGTTATAAGTTATTATATTACAATATTCATGGAGTAAAAGTGACATGCGCACACAAATCAGCTGATTTTAAGCACTTGAAGGTCGCTTGAGTCACGTGCTTGGAATCAGCTGATTTGTGTGCGCATGTCATTTTGACAAGGACTATGTTCCGTTGACAATACCAATGTTTTGATTTATTTTGATTTTTAACTGCTAAAATAAAAAACGTGACATTGTTCTTGTCAAAGTGACATGCGCATCAGCTGATTTCAAGCACGTCAAGGTCGCTCGAGTCACGTGTCTGCTCACGCCCTATACTTCGTTTCACGTAAGAAAATAGTGATGGGAAGATAGGTGCATTTTGATATTGTTGTTTAATTGGATAATATCGGGATATTCCCCAATCAAAAAACAAGATCAAACTGAACCTATCTTCCCATCACTTTTTCTTACGTGACACGAAGTAGTTATTATTAATAAATATCATGTTGTTTTATTTTCTGACACATTAAACTTATTTTTTTTTTTTTTTTATAAAAGTATTAGAAGGTATAACATTTTAAGTTAACATGTGAATAGATCTAGTTATGTCAAAAATCTAATCCACGGATTCTCATATTCACCTGTACATATCTTATTGGATATTTATAGTAAAATAATAATTGCACAATTGAAAATAACAACTGCCAAAGTTTGCCAAAAAGCTGCACAGTTTCTCAGGCTCGTAAATGGAAGCCCATACACAAAAGAATTCAATTTTTGAGTAGAGTTTAATTGTTCTATATTAAAATTATATACAAACATGTATTCCTTTCCTTTCCATCTCATGAACCACTCTATTTTTGTTCGTTTCTCTTTTTTTACAAAACTTACAAATGCTACAATCTTTGCACCACTCCTATGAACTAATCTTTTGGCAATCTACGCAGATTTTCATTCTCATGATATGAGTTGCGTAGTATAATCGTAAGTCGAAGGCAGAAGCATTTGTCAATTAATTTAATGTCTTAATATATTTCCATCCATCGATTTACACTAGGATTACGTTACTCTAGAATTCTTAATATACAAACACTAGTAAATGTTTAAACCAAATTGTGCAAACTATTTTAAAATCAGTCATTATTTTCTAGTATGGCGTTTTGTAGAATTTGTGGAATAAGTTAGCAGCCAATTGGAATTAATTTTGCAATTACACACACTCTCACTAAATCGACTTTAAGATGAGGAATATTTAGTTATTTCACACACACAACATACTTTACTATAAATGTTACAAAAAGAAAATTACATTTTCCCGTACGCAAATCTCATAAATTATGTACGAAACACGATATTATAGCTTTGGAATAGAGAGACTTCAAATTAAAGTATTTGTACTTTTACGAAAGAAAATATTTACGGCACCTTATGGCAATGGGACAGTAATTTTATTGATTATTTGTATTTTCTATTTTGAATAATATTAATAAATACTACTTTGATCAAAAACAATACATTTATACATCTTAGGACGTGTGTATTTTTAAGGTTAGAAATATTAAATTTATTGACTAGGCCAAAATATTACAATTTGTTTAACGTCTTTACAGACTTTTTTGAAAAGTATAATATGCATTTATTTTTTTCTTGTAGTAATTAGTATGTATTTGTCAATTTGTTTCCAATAACAGTTGTACAAATAAACAATAAAACATGTTCTGTTTCAAATGTAATGATTTATATAAAATTTATTTTTAAATATCATCTACAATTTAATGTTGCTTCACAATATTGAAACAATTCAGCTTCAAATTAAAATTTTCTTAATTCCTAAACAATATTAATAGAAACTAATGGATCCGTCCAAATCTATGGCTTTGTAGAAATAACATATTGCATATGAATTTTGAATATATGTAAATAAATGAAAACGAAATGAATTTTTTTATATATTTTATATTTATATAATTTTTTGTGATAAATGGCCGCCATGTTGTGACGTCAGTGTCACTGAAGTCGTCCAGTTACTCCATGGAAATGTTACTATAGTGTGGACCATGCATATTTTGTTCATGAATAAGCGATTGATTTTATTCAGGTAACAAATTATTATTTGTTTTAATTATTGTAACCTCACTACTTGTCATTGTTGTAATCAATTAGGAAGTATGAATGTAAATATTGAATTACTTTTAATTGTTAACTACAAGTAGGTTTTGATTATTGTAATCGTCGACCAAATATAACTAGACAAAACATTCCTTATCCCTCCTCACTGAATGTTTTGATTTCGGCTGGTCAAACAGAGAAACTAGAGATAGAGATATGTCTTGTCTAGTTCCAGTATTTCTCACTAGAGGCCACGTAGAGTGTCTAGTGCTTAGTTTGAACGTTGCTCACTAGAGGCCACGTAGAAACATATGTATTTTGTCTTTGTTTTGTAGTTGTAGTGGTTTTGTGAGTGACATGTTGGTTTTTGTTTAATATTAAACCCTATAAATTATTTAATGTTGACCTTAAATGTCAAACACGAAATTTTAACTAAGAACACTTGCGCCTCTAGTGAGCAACGCTCAAACTAGACACTGATACTCTGCGTGGCCTCCATGGTGACCTCTAGTGAGAAATAGTCTAGACAAAACATATCTCTGTCTCTACTTACTCTGGCCAGTCGAAATCAAAACAAACCAAATGAAGTTTTATCTAGTTATATTTGGTCGTTGATTATAATCAATACTGTCATTATTGTGACTAATTTTAAAAGCTATATAGCTTAAATGCTATTTTAATTATAATGAAGACAGGTGATAGTGATGAGCACGAAAACCTTCAATATTATATTAAAGAAAGTTACATTAATTAAAACCAATGATTATAAAAACGGCCCAAAATTATAAATTTTACTTACATGATTTTTATTTGTGTTTTCTTTCAATAATTATCGTATATTTATATTACCATGGAACCGATTCTAATTCACTTGGGGACTGTTCAGAGATTGTCTCAGTTAATGACGTCATATTTCTTTCTATGGTTTTGTTATAGGGATCAAATAGGGATTTAATTTTCAAGTTTGGTATAAGGTAAAGTATGACAGGACTTTGTCCTGTATGACATTTTGAAAATTTTATTTGCAATAATTTTATTGTTCGTTAATATTGTCGTGAAAAGTATGAAATATAAGGTAAGTCTTCTTCTTTAGAATCACTTAACACCATGGCTGATAGAACGAGCGTGGTTCTAATACCGGTTTTAACTAAAACCATACCAACGACTTGGCACATACTTCAGGTTTATTTTCAAAATCAGTGTTGCCAATGAATAAGCCGAAAATGTACTGACAACCATATTCAATAAATTTGACGTCATTATTTAAAACTGTTTAATATGACTTTTGTCTTGCCTTCTTTGTAGTATAAACAATTTAGAATATTGAAACCAAATTTATTGAATGTGGTTGTCAATATATTTTCGAGTTAATCAGTATATTGGCAACACTGATTTTGTTAATATCCCTGAAGTATGTGCCTGATTTTAGTTAACACGGGTGTTAGAACCACGCTCTTGTTACCAGCCTAATGGACCTTTTCAATTTCAAGAAATAGAAGATATGCGCAATGGGGATCTGCGTGTAGTAAGAACAACTGAGATCTATGGCGTTTGTTTCTAAAAAAATTATACGTAAAATGTGAGAATATTTCAGATAACTTTAAAAATTCTTATCGAAATAAGTTACAAACGCTTTTATTGAAGGTAAAATGTCTAAGGATGCAAATTTTCTCTGAGAATACAGGTATTTTAATAACTGCAATATTTTTGACGTTTCGTTTGACAGCCCAACTGGCAGTTGTTCACGCCATTTTCTTACTATTTGCAGCGATAGAAAGAGATAGCCGTTAAATTGAATAGGTCTGAGAAAGATAAATTTATACGAAAAATATTAAACTATTATTAAAACAACTTTTAACAAGATAAGTCCTTGTTCATAAACCGTTCCAGTCAACTTTTAAATGAAAAAAAAAGTCATAAAATTATAACAAACATAAAGTTCTGTCATATTCTACCCTGTTTATGCCAACCTAGAAAATTAAATCCCTAAAATCTGACATCATAAACTGAGACAAAGTCTGCATGTGCATTAGAATCAGTCCCCATATTAATGGTAAAGTATGTCGGTTCTGTCTATTTATGGCGGAGTGACGTTGACGTCACAACTTTCGCGCCAAAATTTAATAATCATTTTAGGCGTTATTAAGTAAAATTTCCAGAAAACAAAAAAATACGGTATTTCTATTTTTAAATTCTTAATAACATAAAAAATACAAAAAATGTTGGACGGGCCATTATGAAATATGAAAGATGAGAAATAAGTTCTAATTAAAAAATCTTTATGTAATCTTTTTAATTTTGTCATTTTGAGTGTCAGTAATACATTTCATATATTTTCTCACTTGATTCACGGCAGTTATTTTGATTTGTATCATATCATTAAAAAATAAAATTGCATTAAACTTTACCTTCAAGATATTTTACTCGAGGCTTACCTCGTTTACTTTTTTTACCACTTGGAAAAACTCTTCTATAGCACCTACTGGCATAGTCATTTTTGATATTACTTATAACTTCTTTATGCCGTATTTGATTACACTTTTTATATACATATATGGATGCAGCTGAAGAAAATATAAAAACAAAAATTATATTCAGTTTAAATTTAAAATTAAATTGTAGATGAATTCACTATCCCAATAAATAATTTCGTAACTTTTTGTTCGTTTGCTCCAACTTATTCCACAACGATAATACCTGTTCGTGTAGTTGTGTTATTAAAGCCCATTGGCTCCGGATTTGGGGAGAGGTCGCACGAGGTAGAGCTTCTCCCCCTGTTTGTTGGTGTAGATGGGGGCTCGCTGATAATGATCCACCAGCTGGTCCAACGTGTGAAATTTACGCTGTCCAATGCAGTACAACGCGCCTTCCACATGCACCCTGAAGTGCTTGTTCCTTCCGGGAGCTTTCAGGGACACGGAGTAGTCGCCGATCTAGAAGAGGAAGACATTCTTCTAGAATATATAATTGAGGCTATAGAAGATACAGATTATGAGCACGTTCCACGCGATCGAAATTTTCTCCCACACCATTTTGTCTGTTCTACCGAAATTCAAATATTTCCACGCTCTAGAATCCCACCCGGTCGAAATGTTACACGATTCAAATCCCTCGCTCTCTTTATCGATCGTATTGCATTCTGACAATCTATGCTTCGTGGTAGTTCCGCGTCAAAGATAATATATTAAAAAGAAATTTAAGCGGTACGGGAGCGAGGGATTTGTATCGTGTAATATTTCGACAGGGTGAGATTCGACGGCGTGGAAATATTTGAATATCTGCAGAACGGACAAAGGTAGTACGGAAGATTTAGGACGCGTGAGATTTCAACGGTTGGAATTTCGACCGCACGGGATGCTTCGCAAATTATGACGTCATCTAAAAGGTCTCTCGCTCTCGGAGAACTCCGGCTGAATTGGATACTATATCATTATCAAATTTTGACTACCTTAAATAAGAATGCGAACATAAACGTAAATTAATTAGTATTAGTGAAAGAATTTTGTTTAAATATTAATTAGTTCGCAAACTACAAGTAATTGAAGTCGATTAATAATTAGGATGACGTATCATCTAGCAATTTGATTGGTTGCCTGATTTTATACGCGAGACTCGCGCGCCTTGAAATTTAAAATAATTTCATATTTATTTTTCAGTTGGCTATGTACGAAAAACAAAAACTGTTTTCTGTAATAGACGTTTTCAATTTAACGGCTATCTCTTTCTATCGCTGCAAATAGTAAGAAAATGGCGCAAACAATGCCAGTTGGGCTGTAAAACGAAACGTTAAAAACACTGCAGTCATTAAAATACCTATATTCTGAGTGAAAATTTGCATCGGTAGACATTTTAACTTCAATAGTGTCACAGTAATTATTTTGCGTAAGATTATTTTTATTAAATTTATTGTTTTGTCTCTAATTAGCTATTTAGGTACGTAACCGATGCTGTTGGATAAGAGCTACATTTAATGATACTAGTATTCACGTATTTTATTTCAGTTTATATCTAGATTTCAGTGTGAGCACATCGATATCGTAGTGATTGATTTGTGTAGTGATTCAGGTGAGAGAGTTAATCTAGCATGTGTATGTGAGTGAGTTGAGTCTTACACACACTTTTAGTCTACGATAGCAAGAGTAATGGAGATACGGATTTGTATGATTATACTCTTTCTTTACTGCGTTGTCCTTTATCCTAATCCTTGTGTGAACGGTCGCGCCCGGTAGAGCCTCCAGGTGTGGTAAGAGAGCTGATAAGGGTAACCAGGAATGCGTTCTATGTGTCCACGATTGCTAGCCTCGTGGGTTTCGCTGATTGACCGCGTGGGAACGGCAGGGATGGTTTTATCCTGGTTTTGTAACTATGCCCCTAAGGCCGAAGTAAGTCCACTAGGGTCATCAGCACCTGAGCGGAATTCGAGCTAGGGTAGCTCCCTATTCCCATGGGTGGTAATGGCAAGGTTGGTTGTGTAACCATATTTGAGTGCCGGGATAAACCACACCGCTCAGGCTGGCAATGGCAGGTACAGTTGAGTATACGTACGCGTAAGTCCGGGGCCACAGTAGTGGTAATGGCAGGTACAGTTGAGTATACGTACGCGTAAGACCGGTGCCAGGGTGGTAATGGCAGGTACAGTTGAGTATGTACGCGTAAGTCCGGAGCCACACTGCTATTGAGTAGCAGGTGTATGCGTTTCGCATACGGTAACTTATCCATTTTCCCTGCTCCATTGGATTCTGTTGCATACGTGCGTTATTGCTTGTGTGATTTCTCGATACATTACCTTGTGGTGGATGCTCGTGTATTTTGTGAATGATTGCCTCCTCACTGAATATTTCTCATGTGTTAATTCTTTTGCAGAAATAATCACGGCGTGGAGAAGGATTCCGCGTGACCGGGTTCGGCCAGGCGACGGTCATCTAGATTTGCTATTTTTTGTATTAATACTGAATATACTGGTTTGGGTGATAAATGTGTTTTAATATTCTTATTTTCAGGGCTAACATTTAACCGTCATTTTTTAAAGTTATTTGAGATATTCTCACATTGATGTAGTTAATGTTGGGAACTAAATTATAGTTGAATGAAGGATAATAAAGGCCTTTTTAAGTTCCGTATTGTTATTAATATTATTTTCCTTTATTCAGACGTTTCGGTCAGTATTTGACCATCCTCAGTGCAAATTTTACATTTTAAATTAACATTGTTACATTGAGTGTTGTAATAACAATATATGTGAATTCATCTTAGATAATAGAATACATGAAAATATCATGTTTTTTAAAGTACAGTTTATGAAATATAAATGAAGAAAATCCAAAATTTATTGAGAAAAATCAACTTGAATTTTGGATTTTCTTCATTTATATTTCATAAACTGTACTTTAAAAAACATGATATTTTCATGTATTCTATTATCTAAGATGAATTCACATATATTGTTATTACAACACTCAATGTAACAATGTTAATTTAAAATGTAAAATTTGCACTGAGGATGGTCAAATACTGACCGAAACGTCTGAATAAAAGAAAATAATATTAATAACAATACGGAACTTAAAGGCCTTTATTATCCTTCATTCATATTCTCACATTATACGTTTAAATTTTTTAGAAACAAACGCCATAGATCTCATTTTTTCTTACTATGCGCAGATCCCCATCTTCTATCTCTTTAAATTGAAAAGGTCCGTTTAAAGAGATCTGCGCATATTAAGAATAACTGAGATTCATGGCGTTTGTTTCTAAAAAATTTAAACGTAAAATCTGAGAAACAACTTTAAAAAACTTCTCAAAAGAAGTTAGAAAAGCTTTTTTTGAAGCTAAAATGTCTAACGATGCAAATTTTCACTCAGAATACAGTTATTTTAATGACGTTTCGTTTGACAGCCCAACTGACAATTGTTGGCGCCTTTTTACTTACTATTTGCAGCGACAGGAAGAGATAGCCGTTAAATTGAAAAGGTCTATTTGAGTTACTAAGTGCATAATTACTATTCTTGCTATTAATAAAGTTATTAGCAATTTTTTTTTCATGTATAGCCTCCTGAAAAACAAATGTAAAAATTAAATTTATTTAAATTTCAAATGAATTTTTCTCAGTATCTTTGTTATGCAAAGATATAAAATGATTACATAATTGAATTGAGAAAAAAAAATACTCTATCGAATGAGCTTAAAAATATATAGCATCCCATTTAAAAATATATAACTTTATGTTTAGTTTGAGTACTGGTTACATTTTTTTCTTCAACAAGTGAATGTCCCCCTTAATCTACTACAACTTTTATTTGAATGGTTTTCTTTAATTTTCAATATTGAAAATAATCGAGGTGTCCCGTATCCGAGAAACACCCTGTATATAAAAATATTTAAGCTACGCGAACATGAAAAATTTGCACTCTCTAGAATCTAGAACTAACAATTTGTCAACCACTGGTGAGGACTTACTACGTCACTCGCCAAATTCTGAACTTTCAAATTCATATCTAACGAATTACATAAAAAATTTAAGTCAAGTTCACACTAAATTTTTTTGTAGATCCTGTTAATAATTTTAAAAAAATAGGTATAATACCCCATTTATGAAAATATCTGATGATTCTCTACTTACGTTCGTTTCACTGTCCCTGATGAGGAAATCACCATCATGGCCATGTTGGTTGAGCAGGTTATCGCATTGGTTGCGAGTGATAGAACCGTAGTACCACGGCCGGCCCACCAAATGTGGCCGGTCCACGCTGCCGGGGTCGCCGCCCCGTTCCATGCTGTCCCCTCGTAAGGCTGTTCCACCACCACCACCTCCGCCTCCACCGCCCCCGCGTTCGCCATAAGGTTGCGTGAGGTATTCGCTCAGCTCCTACAAAAGGGAAAATATAAATAATTACGAAGAAAATAAAATCAGATGCTAAAAAATATTATTTCTTTGGAGATACAAATATATACAAGACTTATTCTAATTGAAAATATATTTTTCAAAATATGAAATAAGGGTACATTTGAAATTAAAACAAGTGTCCAGCTTGATCCTTGATACTAAAAAAATATTATTACCTTTGAGAAACGATAAAATGACTAAAACATACCAATAAAAAATCTGGTGTGGCCAACACAATACCTCCCGTCATTTACAGCCCGAGTCACAAAAAAGATTGTTTTTTGGATTAGCGAATTTTACTCTAATTTTGACAGTTTATTTCTTAAAATATAGTCTAATTTAAACCAAGTAACTATCTTTTTTTAAACCCCTCAACAGGATTAAATCCCAATTACAGAGTGGGTTCGCATTCGCACACATCCATGCCTTAGTGGGATTCGAACCCAGAGCCCCGAGAGCACCCATGACATGACATATTTTTATGAATCGTTAATTTTTTTTATCTAAATACATACCTACATATTTACTTATGGTGGAAACTGTATTGAATTCCTTTTCTATTGTTCTATTTACTTTTTCCTTTTTAAAACGTTACTAATATTGTGGAGTACGATGATCGACTGGTAGCAGAATGGAAAATTGGGAAATGATCGGACACGCAGTCTAATGTAAATAATTTATTTCCTGGCCTACGTTTCGACTGTACTACAGTCTTCCTCAGGGCTAGAAATGGTCAATGATTATAAACGGTAACGTGGGGATCCCCCATATGACCCAATGGAGATAACAAATTGAAATGTATTAAATATATTGTATTTATAAATATATCAAGTCAAATAATTTTAAGCTGGAACTCAAAGAAACCTCAAACAACTTTACTAAAAATTTTAAAACGTTCTGAATTTTTAGTAAAGTTGTTTGAGGTTTCTTTGAGTTCCAGCTTAAAATTATTTGACTTGATATATTTATAAATACAATATATTTAATACATTTCAATTTGTTATCTCCATTGGGTCATATGGGGGATCCCCACGTTACCGTTTATAATCATTGACCATTTCTAGCCCTGAGGAAGAATGTAGTACAGTCGAAACGTAGGCCAGGAACACGGTGTAGAATCTATAGGTGAGTGCACGACGTATTCCAATGCATTACGAAGAATGGCTAACTAACTGGGCTAGTTCATACAGTGTACCCCTAGATGTCAGGTTTTGTTGCGACCCGGTTTTTACACAAAATGTTTAAAATATTAAATCATTCATACATAACGCATAATATTCTATATTTTCAATCATTACCTTTTATCTTTTGTCATTTCTATGTATGTATTTTTTACAAATTCCATACAAAAACTTTTCTATACTTCCAGTAAAATTATACAACAACGTATGTCAAATGCACTTGACATTGACACCTTTCAATCAGAAATTTATTTTCGTACCTGTTTCTGTGATTATGTGTAGCTGGCTGCCGCTAAATTGCACATTTTGACACCTTAAAAAGACTATATTTCTCTTTATTTGATCTATACCCTGTTGTGAATTTTGTAGCAAAGCATATTTTGTCAAATGGTAACGGGTCGCGTTAGCGCCATTTTGTTTCCCAGTTACTTAGCCATGTCAACGCATCTCGTGCTCTCACCTATAGATACTACACCGTGGCCAGGAAATAAATTATTTACATTAGACTGCGTGTCCGATCATTTCCCAATTTTCCACGTTACTAATATTATTTTGAAATGATTAGTTCTTTGATAGTGACATTTATCTGTCAGTTACATAGATTTGAATAACTGCATTTTGTTTGTTTACAGCGTAGGCTCTGGGATTTAAACAATAGATAATTTTATAAACTTATCCATAAAATATATAGAAAAAGCATTAATGCAAATCTATAGATAATTTAATAATCTTTAATTTTTATAATAGCATTAATCTCGAAAAAATAACATTTAAAGGTATTTTCGAAGAAAAACTATTTTGAACTTCTAGTAAAGTGCCATTTCCGGTTATCCGATTTTCACCAAAATCTAATAGGCTCTTTCCAATACAGAAAAAGTTCGAAATACAAGATTTCAAAATTTTCTAAATGATAGTATTTGAGTTAGAGTGGAGGATCCACACATACATACACACACGCACACACACACACACACACACACACACACACACACACACACACACACACACACACACACACACACACACACACACACACACACACACACACACACACACACACACACACACACACACACACACACACACACACACACACACACACACACACACACACACACACACACACACACACACACACACACACACACACACACACACACACACACACACACACACACACACACACACGCATACACATCATCGTGAAAATGTAAAAATTGGATTCTAGGGACCTTAAAACGTGGTCATTTACCAACATCTCCATATGCGATTTTTAGCACGATCCCTATACCTCCCTTATCAAGGGTAGCGGAAGGTAAAAAATAGACCAGAAAAGTAAG
The DNA here is from genome assembly GCA_963082715.1 of Harpalus rubripes. NCBI lineage: Eukaryota > Metazoa > Arthropoda > Insecta > Coleoptera > Carabidae > Harpalus > Harpalus rubripes. The sequence continues at coordinate 9,833,692 of OY720460.1, read as the reverse complement.
GTTAGAATTTGCTTTTGGCGCGAGTTCATAGTTTGAATTCCCTTGTACAGGTTTCTTATGGAAGTGTGATTTTACTGCTAAAAAAGATATTTTGTAAAAGAAATTAAGCAGCTCTTGTTAAGGATTTGATCGTTTGTTTATTCAGTAATAGATTGCAACTGTTTAAAATTCTTGAAACGGTAGAGTAAGAAAATTATTAGAAAATAAAATGTTACGTGTAAGTTAAAATTCCGTGTGTTGTGGATAATCCCTCATCCGCTTGTAAATACGCCAAGTGCAACACAAGCTATGCTGCGATTGGCTGCGTACCGAAGTTGTAGGACCAATCGAGATATACGTTCATTGTATTTTGTAGTGTTGTATTTTTATTTAAATAATTATAAACTGTGCATAGCTCATGTGAATATTATTGTACGAATCTGGAGATAAAGGATCATTCTAGGTGGTACATATAACGTTTTGCATAAGAAATTTACTTTTATGAGATTTCTCGACCTTTAAAGTTGAGGTAAAATTTCCTTGGTAAGAAATACACGGCGATTAATATTATGTTCTCAGCGTTATGAATTTGGCGCCTAAATTTGACTGTTACACTTTTCTGGTCTATTAATGCTGCAAAATTTAAAACATGAGAGTATCTGAAATGAGAACAATGTCTATTTTGGTGCTAAAAAGTGTTTTTTCTTCTTAGAAACGATAATATGTTCCATTCTTGAGAATTTAATGCTGGATTTAAATTTCTACAACTCGTCTTCATATCTTTAACTGTTTACAAATAGTGTGCAAAAATATAAATACATACTTGCTTCAGTATTCAATTTCGTGCCCGTGAAAATGCATCGCAAATAATCATCGCGGGGAAATTTTATTACAAGAAAATTCATCCGAGAAATATTTATCGATTAAATAAGTTTGGGTTAGGGCAAGTTACGTTTAGTTTACGGTAGAACTGCATACATTAGTTGCGATGAATTTTCTAGGCGCCATTCAACCTAGGAAAAACTGAACTCATCAAAATCTACTCACTTGCAGGTAGTTCCTGGGCACCAGACCAATTTGCCCTTGCCCATTTCTCGCTTTATACCACTCTGGATCGCTTGCCGGTCTGTCCAGAATCTCTAGCCTATCCCCTTTTTCAAAGGAAAGCTCCTGATCGTTATTCGACGAGAAGGAATACAGGGCTACTACAATATCCAATACATTCTCTGCCATGGCGTACGTATGCAGTGTATCATCAGCATCGCCTTCCTCTTGGGTATAGTTGCTAGGAAACCATCCTTGTTGATTGCCGCTTTGACCGCGCCACCAGCCATCGTTGCTCTTTTCTAGGATGAGGATGCGAGAGCCTTTTGCGAGTGATAACTCGTCTTGTTGTTGAGCCTGATAGTTATATTTGACTACGGCTATGCCGATGGCTTCGGATGGGTCGGCTGGTAGACGGCGCGCCATGTTGGGACTCTCAACGGTACGTGAAGGGGAGTTGCTGGATGGAAGGGTTTTTGAACCTGAACCTAAGAATTCATATTTTTTTAAGTTTAATTTTTATAAATATTTTAAAATCGCAGAAAATGGCCCAAAGGCAAAAGTATTTGTATAAATGTGTTTTTGTCCATTTTCAATAATCTTTAATGGGGTATATAACCATATTAAAATTTTAATATACAGGGTGGGTCTGGGAAGACGCCCCCCCCCCCCTTTAACTTTTATTTATTTTATTATTTTAATAAAATAGAAACCGCCATTTTTTTCTCTTTTCAACGATGTATTATTTTTTATAAATGTATTTGAAAAATTTCGAGAAAAATGAAATAATTTAGAAATATTAGAAATAATTTTTAAACAAATATTATAGGTGGCTATATGAAAATAAACAAAACGTAACAGTGCTATACAACTTAGCAAACTAAAACAACAAATTTAGTAACAAAAACAACTTAAATAAATGTTCAAAATTACGACCATGTTCTGTAATACAAAAATTCAAGCGTTGAACGTGATTTGTTCGAACATCTGCCAACATGTTTCGCGAAATATTCCGAAAAGCATTTCGAATACGCTCTTTCATATCTTCTGATAGACAAATGTATACTTTTTTGACATTAATTTAATTGTTTTACATTGTTACGTTTTGTTTATTTTCACATAACCACCTATAATATTTGTTTAAAAATTATTTCTAATATTTCTAAATTATCTCATTTTAGTCCAGTACGTGGGTATCAAAAAGGGGTGTTTGAATGCAAAAGGTGGGGTAGTAGCGATTTTTTAGTATGTTGTTAGGCTTGGGGCCCTAATGAAAAATCCAAGTTTTCGACCTCGAGGCGCATGCGCTCGAGCGGCCATCTTGGATTTTAGGTACAAAAATTTGGTTTTTTGATAATAACTCAAAAACGGTGGCTTTCACGACAAAAGATGTTCTATACAAAGTTAAAGAGGACAAAATTTCCTACATTCTTTGTAGAAAATTTTTTTTTGTAGCACACATATGTTAGGAGTTACAGCTCCGTGAAGTTGCAATATTTGAAAAAAAAAGTATTATATTTTGTTATTTGGCTGTTGACAACTAAAATAAATAATTTAAACAAATGCAAATCATATTGAAATAATTTTTAAAGAGACTGTACTTTAATTTTATATTAATACGCTGTATGCGTCAGTGTGCTTTGTCTAGCTTGCGGAAGGTTACGTTGTTATAATGGAAAATCCCCAAGTTGATTTGTGCTTTATTTGTGAGAAAACTTTAAGTGAAAGTGACGTTGTCGTTGAAAAGGAAAGAGGTGTAAAGACACTTTTAAAATCGAGTGAGTTACCAGGTAATCGCGCACATACGCGCATTTTGAGAACACTATTTTCTGGAACTGTGCATGGCGCATGTCAAAAAAATTATCTTAATGAAAAACTGATCGCCGCGTTTTGTCGTAAAAAAGATAACGAACCTCAAGTAGCGTCGACATCCCGCAGATCTAATATACCGACTTTTAATTTTAAAGTACAGCGTTTTCTCTGTACTGAAGAAATTACACCGGACTTTTTAAATAAACAAAAAAAAGAGGACATCACTCATCTCATCGAGATTTCGTTTGTATGGTGCAACATTTCCACGCCTTTAGGACGTACCAACAAGTATAGAAATGGAGAGGCATAGAGAAAAATCCTGAAGACTGGGGTTGGAAGCATGACGCTTACGGGCTCACTCCTATAACAATGGCGGAAAAACCAGCTCCCGATTCCTTATTAAAATCGGTATCTTGTAACTGCAAAAAGGGGTGTGGTGGGGCATGCAGCTGCCGAAAGGCTGGACTTAAATGTTCGGTTGTATGTGGCTTCTGCAACGGAGAATCTTGCGGAAATATGCCGGAAATCTGCATTGAAAGCGAGGACGAGGATGCGACATTATTCAGGCTACGGACCAAAACTACGACCAGGACACAGACAACTACGACCAGGACACCGACAATAACCAACCCGGGCCATCGAAACGTACCAAAGTGTAGTAGAAATTAATTTTTGTAACGCTCTAAAGTCATAATTTACTATTCTTAAATTTATACAAAAAATGCGATATACTTTTCGCCTTTAAATTTGTTTATGAAAAGTATAATACTGTTAAATGATAATATTCAAGTGCCTTTTAGTTTTTCTTATAATAATGTAAAAATATAATGATATATAATAAAAATAATAAAATAAAACTCAACTAAAATGAAGTTTCCGCATTTTTTTTTCAAATAGTGCAACTTCACGGAGCTGTAACTCCTAACATATGTATGCAACAAAAAATTTTTTTCTACAAAGAATGTAGAAAATTTTGTCCTCTTTAAGTTTGTATAGAACATCTTTTGTTGTGAAAGCCACCGTTTTTGAGTTATTATCAAAAAACCAACTTTTTGTACCTAAAATCCAAGATGGCGGCTCGAGCGCATGCGCCTCGAGGTCGAAAATTTGGATTTTTCATTAGGGCCCCAAGCTTAACAACATACTAAAAAATCGCTACTACTCCACCTTTTGCATTCAAAAAACCCCCACGTACTGGACTATTTTTCTCGAAATTTTTCAAATACATTAATAAAAAATAATACATCGTTGAAAAGAGAAAAAAAATGGCGGTTTCTATTTTATTAAAATAATTATAGGTTGCCATTCGAAAAATAAATGTTGATATTCAAATTTTCTGTCATGGCGCGCCGATATTGACATCTGACAGCTATTTGCCTATTTACAACTTTTGAAGAAGAAAACGTAGGTAAACAAACGAATATCAGAGGGACACGTAATAATTAACACAAAGTGAATAAGATATCAAATACAAAATACACACTCGTAGTAACTACTAGCACCATCTTTGTTTCTAACGGCATATATTCAATCTGAAATGAGCAACAACCACGCAAAAGCAAAACAAAATGACGACATAGTTTTCAAGGATGTTTCTAGATACACTATTATTCACGATCAAGGTCATTTGTTCGAAGAAAGAATACACATCACTTTATAGCAGTAGCTTAGCAACATTTTGTATTAGAAAGAGAAAGATTATTTGACCTATGTCTAATTAATTTATGTGGTGTGACAGATATACGTAAATAGTGGCATTACTTTCTAACACACTATAAATAATAATGACATATGTCGTAGAATTACAGACACCTAATTATCTACTACACTGCCCTCTGTGCTAATATTTACCCAGTGGCGTTGACGTTTAAATCACATTATTATTCCTTGGTTTATAAGTTAAGTCTATGTTTTTGTATTTTGCAAAAACATAAGTGAAGAACATAAATATTTCAGAAAGGCATTATTTAGAAAGAAAAATAATTTTCAAATGAATTACTCTTATTTTTTCAGTTAAAATGTTTCCATAAATATTTCATGTTGCACGCATATGCAAACGAAATGCAATGAAGTTATCTGCAAGAAATATTATATCAGACGGCTCACAAATGACCTTGAATAGTCATCTTTCGTGAATAATAGTTTATGTAAAGAATTTCAACTTCCTAACATCAAATTATGAATGAAAACTTTTCCCTAAACATGTTTTATTGTACTTTCTTGTTATATGAAGATATAAATCATAGAAAAAAGTTACTATACAAATAGACAGCGGGAGGGAAAGTGATAATTATAGATCAACGTCGCCATTATGTTGTGGTAGGTGTGGCATGACGACTATCTCTTTTCCTCTCATTCTATCCGTCTTATTCCACGATTCTACCATGCTCACGTCACAAATCTCTTCCCCAAATTTTTAATAATTATTTTCCCGTAAAGTACATACACATAATTAATCGATTTTTTGTCTAGTATCATATTATATAAAAATAAAAAAAATTGATCGCATACTCCATTAAAAATGTATCCGCGGGAATATTTTCATTAAAATAGTATACATTATACATTTTTGGTGACGACAATTCATTGTTGAAGTAATTGAATCCCATTTTTGGGTATGAGGAAGAGTCGAGTTAAGAGGTCAAAAATGATTCGAATTTTTTATTACAAATGTATGGAGTAAATAATTTCGATGTATAGACTTCAAATTAGCAATCTCTTTTCGTTATTCGTACGGCTATAAATCAAGGTAATGTATATGAATTAATAAATAAACTTACGTTACATCGAAAGCATTGTCAACAACGAGCATCGTTTTAAAATGGAATGTCTTAACTTAGTCGAAACAATATGAATTTTTGAAAGACAAGCGTGTTATATCCATCTTTATCGCAAACGCTTCTTGTGACAAAGATAAATATATGCCAATTTGTTAATTCGTTCATGATAACAGATGACCTTGATCGGAAATCTTTCAAAAATTTTACTGTACATAGATTTAGAAATAGGAGACACGATTATATGGAAATTTTATTGGAGAAATAGGTACATACATTTCAAGGACGTGCAATTTATCAGCTATTACAGACCACAAAATCCAAAAATAAATAAGTAAAAATTGTTTTAACCATTACTCTAAACAAATAGTTATTTATGGTACAAATGTCTTTCACATGTGCTATACAAAATTTTATCCAGTACCACATAATTAAATGGTTTAAAATATATTTGATTTTTTTAAATTTAACATTTCAATATGACAATAGTTTTAAAGAAATGTGCAAAAAAGGTCATTCATAGTTACTATTGTTGTACTCTTTTTTATCTGATCACTCACTTGTGAGATTACTGAAGAAATTAGAAGTGAGCAGAAAAAAGTAAGCATCACTTTACAAGTTAATCAACTAATTTATGTAAAAGTGAGTAAATTTTTCCACCGCGTCAACGAATATTATACACATATACCTGTCTGAATCTGAAAGCGATATTTTATTTGTAAATATGAAATATGATTAACTATTAAAAATATAATTTATCTTTAAGTTCAATTTACTGATAAATACTGATAGTGACAGTATTTTAAATGGATTTTTTAAGGATCTATCCTTAGTTTCACAGTATATCATAGCATATGTCAGTAACATAAAAGAAGTTTGAGTCTAAAATACCAATTAATTAATAAGAAATACATCAATTGCAGTGATTTCTATTGTTAATAAATCATTTTAGAATAATAAATATTTTCTTGTTCTTTTCTTGCGTCCCATTTGATACGACTATTTTTTTTTTTGTATATGGGCTATTAAAATTAAATTTACATGATTCTTTGAAATACGAATACAATTTTCTGCTTCTATTATAGGGCGCGGGCATACAGCTGTTTTAAGTGTCCTTGAAAACATATGTGCTGGAGCCCCACTTGTCAAAGTGACAGTACAGAATACCGTTAATCCTGGTTAATCCTTTGACCAATAACCTAGGAACAAAAAGTAGGGCTCCTTTGATGTTTCAGTCGAAAATTTTAACTAGCGGACTAGCGGCCATGTTTTACGAATACCTTTCAGCGCGAAATTCAAACGCAAAAATATGACAGTTATGATATGAAACTATTTCTTATTAGTAATTTTAAAGCATTAAACATTTTAATTCCCCTTGAATTACAAAAATAGACAATCTTTTGTAAAATAATAAATAAAGGAGTACAAAAATACAGAAAGATCATTTAGAAATTTTAATAATACAACGTAATATAAGAATGAAATATAATAGTTGAGTTGAAAAGTGTTTTAGTTTTGATAAAGACAAATTTAATCAGTAATAGAAGATAAGATTCCAAGGAATTCAAAAGCACAAACGAGGTCTGTCTTTTAAGTTTGCCACTTGTGTTTGACGTCACTAGTCAATGATTTAAAATAAGCTGACATTTTTACACACAATTTACAACAAAACTTTACGCACAAAATAAATGTTTGTTGTTTAGACCTCAATGTAAGACAGCAAACTGATTCCAGCTTTTAATTTAGGGCCAAGGAAAAGGAAAACTATGATACAACAGATGGCGCTGTTATCAGTGCGCCAGGACAGCTGATCGCAAGGTTACCGGAAACAGCCGAGCGTCCGAGCTCTATTTTTTAAAGGTTTCATATGAAAATACGTAATATTGGGATTTTCAAATAAGAAAACGCTAACTATCGGCGACTATTAGAACTACAAACAGTGGTACACATTTGACAATTACAAGAAACTACAACTACATGACTACAAAAACTCTATTATACATAGTTGAATTATAAATAAAAAATACTAATAAATGAGAATATAATACGATAACTAAAGAAATACAATTGACAGAAATGCTACGCTGACACACGGCAACAAAAAGTGTACCAGTGTTTAATGCGATCAGCGCCATCTCTTGATACTTGAAAATCACAATAACGTACGTTTACAACAAATTGTTAATAATTAATAGCTCAGTTGCTCATACAACTGAACTGATCCGTTTTCAAATGTTAATCAATGGAGGTAAAGGATATGTAGACCGGAAACCAAACCGAAAACCGCTCCGAACCCACCTTTTTTGTGAACCAGAACCCGACCCACTGTTAATTTGGCCGACATGAACCCGAACCGGAATTGAATCCATTATTTTCGGGTTCAAAAATTTGGGTTCACTGAACCAACATGTATTAATACTACTGTCACATAATTTCAAATGCAGTATATCGTTTAAACTGTCAGAAATTTGATTTTAGCAGAATTTAATTATCTGTAACTTTAATTTGACAATCGAATTTCTGACAGTTCAAACGATAGGCATTTCTTTGTAATGTTGTTTCAATTCCATGACTATCGCTACAAATGAGCAATATTTATAAAATTTCAAAATTCAATTTTACAGATTATTAAACATGCAAAATCATATATGTTTAGTAATTCAGGCGTAGAATTTAATTATCCACAACTTTTATTTCAAACAGTTTTTGCGCAAGAAAAACATTTTTACTGTATATTGAAATTTTGTTGGTCTCCCCATTCAGAACAAATGCAATCCAATATCCAATATGGCGTCGTTTTGACAGTTGTTGTTTAACAACTACTTGACAGTACCGTATATTACACTGACACCTACTTTGAATTTTATAATACTCTCATATTACTTTACACACACAATAATACTAATAACAATAATTAATAACAATAATTTTGATACAAGAAAAATAAATAACACAAGGATAAAAGTAAAGTAAAATTTAAAATAGTAATTCGTATCTACGCCTTTGTCAAATATGTCAAAACTGACAGTTATCCTACTGAATTACATTTATTCTGATTGGACTATGGGTCACGGCACGGGCTCACACGTGACTTTGTTTTTCCAATCCTTGTTCAGTTTGAAGGTTAAAGACGTGAAATAAGCCAAACCAGAGTTGGTCAGAGCAAAAAGGTCATTTGTGAGTCCGCGTACTATTGGATAAGGTATACTATTATTCATGAAAGATGAATATTCAAGGTCATTTGTTCAAAGAAAGAATACACAGCACTTTATAGTAGTAGCTTAGCAACATTTTGTATTAGAAAGAGAAAGATTAGTTGACCTATGTCTATTTAATTTATGTTGTGTGGCAGATATACACAATAAAAATAGTAGTGACGTACGTCGTAGAGTTACAGACATGTAATTATCTACTACACTGCCATCTGTAATCTAATGTTTATCCAGTGACGTTGATATTTAAATCAAATTATTATTTTATGGTTTACGTCAAATATATATTTTTGTTTTATGCAAAAACGTAGGTGAAAAAGATCAAACTTTGGAAAAAGCATTATTTAAAAAGAAACAAAATTTTCAAATACAGTACATTTATTTTTTCAATTAACATGTATCCATAAATATTTCGCGTTGCACACCTGTGAGTACGAAATACAATGAAGTTATCTGCAAGTAATATTATATCAGACGGTTCATAAATAACCTTGAATAGTCATCTTTCGTGAATAATACTTTACATAGATTATGGAGGGAAGGATATTTTGCCAGTTTAAGATATGTTCTAACCTTTCTTTACTTTCTTCTTGATGCTATCAAACAAGGACGGTTTTTCTTTCTTGACATAGTTGCTGGGCACGTATCCAGACTGACTGTGGGCATTTTGGACGCGCCACCAGTGTTTGGAATCGTCCAGCAGTAAATAGCGCTCATTCTTCCTTAGCGCTAGCTCCTGAGTTCCTTGTGGCGTGTAGTCGTACTTCGCCACTACGTAACATACATCATCTTGGTTTGTTTTACCTACAAAATAAGACAATAGATTTCGTGGTCTGTCAAAAGTTTCCCAACCTTGAAACTTCGAAGAAGCATAAAACAAGAATAAAAAAAAAAAGAAAATGAAGATAAGTTATTAGTTTTGGCACCAAATAGTTTATGTTGTTTGGCTTAAAATGTTTTAACCTTCTTATAACTCACACTATATTTTATTATATTTTTAGGCATCGGTACGCACAATACCCTTAGTACTAACTTTTCAACAATATGGAAATATATTTTTCAATAATGTGACGCTAGTTCTTACAAATTATTGATAATTATAATTTTTCTAATCTGACAAATGATTAAATTGAAAATTATAAAGAAATTAAATTTCACAAAGCAGCCAGCTCTGCTTATGGAAACATCTACTAGATTCTGATTAACAAATGTCATTGTCAAAGTTCAATTTACATAATATGTTTGAGTTATAATTTTACTGAAAATATATAGAATCTTACAAGAAACTTTCTGTATGGAATTTGTACAAAATACATAGAACTGACTGAAGGTAATGTACTGGAAATATGGAATCATTTGCAAAAAAAAATTCTGTGTGGAATTTGTACAAAATACATAAAACTGTCGGAAGGTAATGTGCTGGCCACATCAGATTTTTTTATTATGTTTCTAGTTTCTTCACAATTTTCGAAAATTTCGGTTTATTAGTAGCTACAGCCATGACACTTGTATTCTTTTTTTCTGGTTTTCATAAATTATTTATAAACGTCAATTTGACTTATGAAAAAAGAAATAAATTAAATAATGAATTTATTCGAATGCGGAAAGTATTTTTGGAATATTATGATAGAAATAGTTACAAAAGAATACGGAATTTATTTTTTTACGTGATAAAAAAAGTACCATTTTTTCATTAAAATGGCTTTATAAAGTATGCTTTTTTAATACATGAAAGTGTGAAAAAAGTGTACTTTTTTAACGTTGCGCAGTGAAATAATGAAACGCTACGGCACTTTTTTTCACGCTCCCATTGCAGACGTAAAAAAATTTTGTATGCAACTTGTGAGTAAATTATATCTTTTTTTCACGAGAAGGAAAATTTGCCGAACGAACCAAAGGCGAGTGCGCAAATCCTTCGAGTGTAAAAAGATATAATTTACTCACTTGGTACATAAATAACGTCAAGATGACGTTTGATGTTTATAAATAATCTATGAAAACTAGAAACAAGAAAACAAGTGTCATGGCTATTGCTACTAATAAACCGAAATTTTGAAATTTCTTTTTAAAATTGTAAAGAAACGAAAAACTTATGGGTAATAGCAAACTACATGCTCGTTAAATAATATACTATTCCAGGACACCACAAAAATGCCACAAATAACTACAAAAATTAAACAATAACGAGTAGAAATGTATGAGAATGTAAAACACAATAATAATTAGTAGAAAATTTCTACAAGTATGATGTTATTCTTCTCAATTCTCATACTGATTAAAAAAACATCGTTTATGCTTCTGGGAGTTTAGGTTAGGAAACTATCTCTATGTCTCAACAATGACAGTTGTGTTTAAAATAAAGATATGATCATCCTGGCCGTACCGTGCCTCATGGCTGCAGCCATGTGATGGGGCGGAGGCCTAACGTTGGCGGCAGGGCTCCTGTTTTGCCACACGGGAGGCTCCGCGGTGCCGCGAATTGACCTCGTCTCCAACATGTCCCTAGCTCTAGCTCATCCACTAACACAACGCATACTAGAGACAAGCATGCCCTACAGCTCCAACCCAAAACAAACCACTACACTAGAAATAAAACAATGAGAATGATCAGAAACAAACAACACTGCCGGTAACAATAGCGTCTTAACCTATATCTTTAAGTCATTTTAAAGGACACTCAACTTTGTAACGCAGATACTCAAAATTTTGAGAATTTAATGGCATTCCTATCTAATATAGAATAGATATTTTCGTACTAGAGATCTTAAAACTAATAGCAATAATGTTTAGTAAATTGTAAGACTATATTTTTGGAGAAAATAAACCAAAATATAACAATATATGGACTAGAAGCATTTATTTTAAACATGATTAATTTAATAAATACGTATTTTATTTAAAGAAATTAACAAAATATTAAGAAACTAATGGAAATAATAAATAAATGTAAGCAAATTGTGAACTTAAAACAAACCCATGGGGGCACACTAAGATGAACACAGAATTTAGGAATAGTTAAGATGAAATACTAATAGAGCCAGAGCTAAGGAAATAAATAAATTTAACAGGAAAAACTACTTCGTGATGCAAATATTTGTAAATTTGTGAAATTAGTGGACGCATATTTAACCCCACAAACATATATTTAAGGAAGTAGGGCAAACAATATAAAAAAAGTTAACTAGGTATATGCAATATAAGTAAATTTAACAATAAAAATCATTTAGTGTTGCAAATATTTATAAATTTGTTAGCTTAGTCCATGATTTTGTACTTTAGTCCCTCAAGATATATTTTATGCGGTAGGTCTAAGTATGTAAAGACATGAAGTAAATAGAACACATGTATAAAAGAAAGCTACATTTACGTAGATAGAAGAGTTAAGACACTATTATTCTAGGCAGGCGAATTATCCGTGATGTCATGAAAACGATGCCCAAACTTTATTTACATTCATGAAGTGTCACTCAATTACTAAAAACCTCACTTCCATCAGAACTTGAAACCAGATGATGTAAAATGAGAAACTATTTGAATTATTCCTTAATTTAACAACTAGACATATTTATGCAAGCAGTTGCCAAGAAAAGGGGGTGGAACCAAAAAACATCAAAACAATAAAAGTAACACCCATTGTTTCATATTAATTAAATAATAAAAGAGCCTCACCAATTTTCAAACTTGACATATTCCACTAAAATTCATGTGTTTCGCGATCATTAACATTTGCAGCACAACACAAGAAAAACTCTCCCACCCTCACCCTTTACGTCCATTTGTAATTTCCCAATGATGGCGGATGCAACTAAACCACGAACTAAAATCACATCACCACAGCGAAACTAAAAATAGTTTACTTCGTTTTGTAAAAAATCGCATAAATTATGCCTACACTATGTACGACTAGAACAATTATAATATCATAGATCTTACAGCTATTACTCATACGCGATAAACATAATTTTACCGAATTACAGTGCTGCTGACATCTATGGTTTAAATTTCAGTGGAGGCAAGATTCAAATTTAATTTATACTATAGTTTATTTTAAAATTATTATAGGAATGTAAATTAGATGTTGTTGTTAATAAAATATATTTGTATACGTTTAAAAATTATAAAAGTAACATATTATTACAATAATAGTGTAAACATTTGTGTAAATAGCACAATGTAAAAGCACCAAAAATATTTGGTATAAGTACTAATTATTATAAGTACTTTTTTGACGTACACTTTCATTATAAACTTAACATTGTTTAAAATATAAAAAGAGATCCTAATACAAATCTAATAAATAAAATTTACTACCTATTTACTAACTAAATCACATTGAATTTGTTTTCTCTTTCTCTTTATAACTCTCTTCAGCTATTTTATTCAACGTTTCCACCATTGCTGGCCCTGTTTGCTGAACCATATTATAAAGAAAACCATTTTTATTTTGTAATAAAATGTGCGGATGATCGAACTCAACCATGGTGCCAGCGTCCATGACCAGCACTCTATCAGAATCCATGACTGTGTGCAAGCGATGAGCAATTGTAAGCACCGTGCAGTCCCGGAACTTATCTCTGATGGTGGCTTGGATTAGCGCATCGGTGCTGGGGTCAACGTTAGCTGTGGCCTCATCTAGTACTAGAACACGATTACGACGAACAGCAGCCCTCGCCAAGCATAGTAACTGACGTTGTCCGACGCTCCAGTTAGTGCCCCCTTCGGACATGCGACTGTGGAGCCCCCCAGGCAATTCAGCGGTTGCCGCCTTCAGCTCCACTTGTTCTAGAGCCCTCCAAAGATCCCCGTCTTCGTATTCGTCGAACGGGTCCAAGTTCTTCCGTAAAGTTCCCGAGAACAGTACTGGTTCCTGGGGGATGATACTGATTTTGGACCGCACATCGTGAAGACCCAATTCTTTTATGTTTCTGCCGTCTATCAAGATCTGCCCCTCGGTTTCCGTCAGTTGGAACAGGGCGGCAATCAAGGAAGATTTGCCAGCACCTGTTCGACCGACTATTCCAATCTTTTCTTGAGAATGGATTTTAAACGATAAATTTTTAAGTACAGGAGGGTCAGTCGGTATGTATTTTAAGAAAACTTTCTTAAATTCTATTTCTCCTTTTTCTGGCCAAGTTGGAGGCGGCTTTTTATCAAGAGAACTTTCTAAAGGTGGTTCTTGTTCCAGGTTACTATACTCCAATACTCTTTCCACTGAAGTCATTTGGTTTTCAAGTTCTGTTGATTGTCTCATTCCCCATTGGAACATGCCAGTTAAAGCTATAGATTGTGTGATTGCTAGACCAACATTACCACCATATTGTTCGCCAGGTAGCAATAAGAAACTTAGTGTTACCAATGATATATAAATGATGCAAACAAGATCTAACCAAAAGCCAAAGGCGCGTGAAGATGCTATGAACAAGAACCAGGCACTGCTGTGTAAATCTTGATGATTGTCGAACTCTTTTTCTAAGATAGATTGTGCTTTGAAGGCGCGAATTGTTGTAAGACCTTGAAGAGAAGCATTGAGATGGCCAAACACTGGACTGCGAGCTAAAACACAAAAATATTTTTTGTAAACACCAATCCATTTCATTCATTCTACTTTATCCTTTACAAGCTTAAATTAAAAATAAAACTAAGACAACACAACATTTATACAAATTGTCGTTAACTATTAAAGAGAAATAAAACTTTTTTTATGATTATAATGATTGAGAATGTTTTTCAATCTTGTTATATGAATAGTTTCAAAATATTTCTTTAATCGCCGGTTGCACCGATTACAATAGACACACAATGAGGTGTTGCACGGTTTTTTTTTCTTTGCTTTAATCAAAATAATAAGAAAAAATATTTAGCCCCTATTTTTTATTTTTTTCGTATTATTCTTTATTCATGAGAAAATTGTCTTTGAAATTATAATGTTTGAATTTCCGCTTCCCGTTTCGCCTGATGACGTCAGAATAAAACTAACCAGTGAGGGTGTGGCTTACATTTGCCTCCGACGGAATTTAAACGAGTGACAATCATGACATCTGTCAACTACTACTGATTTTTGTATTTGGAAATAATCAAACATGGTTGTAAAAAAGTGTTTTGTGTAGTGTGCCCAAATAGAACTGATAATAGGGAAACATAAAACATAGTGCCTCAAAACGAAGAAAGAAGAATGAAATGGCTGTCGCAAGTAAAGATAAAAACATAAAATCAAAACTTCTTTGTTGTAAAGATCATTTTGATGTAAATATAAATATTTTTATAATTAAATAAGAACTATTGAATCATTTAGTTTTTAGCTGGGAAATGATGCACTCAGGCTACGGTTTCTTATACCGGCTAATCTTTGCACTATTGGACTAGAAGAGAGATTGATAAATATTAATTGATAATTGATAAAATATTATTAGACGGTATTGCTTAAGACCACTACTGACGATAATGTCAATCTCCAATTAAAGAGGATCTATTCCAAACAATGTGTCGCTGGAATATGTTTTATATATGTTTTAATAATATTGTATTCTGTACGTTCCTGACACGAAATAAATCCAAAAGTCAAAATAGAAAATAAAGTGTGTGTGTGTCATAAAGTGTCAGGTGTCAACTAAAATGGAAAAAGAGAGAACGGGAGAAAATTACTCAGAAATAGACAAAGAAAACATGTTGGAGATAAATAAATGTAAAAATAATATATGGGATTAAATTTATAATAAATTTAATTTAATTAATATTGACATGTGTCAAATGTATTTTACACAATAAAATTTACTTCCTCGAACATCGGCGGAGTAATTTATTCTGTAGATTTACTTAGCTAGTATATTTATTCTTGTTTTGACGAAAATTTCTGGAATAAACTATTTTACTTCAGGAGAAAATTTTACTTTGCTTGTGCTTTACTTATCCATCTTTTATAATACTGGACATGAAACTATGAAATATAACGCTATAATATAATAATAAATAACTAAGAACTACGCTAAAGAACCAAAAATCACGCTGCACTATAAGTCAGACCTTATGTCACACAGTTGTCATTAAAGCTATCATTGACGTTTATGTATGATACATTTGTTTTTTCTTTAATCATCTTTCCAGTTTTGTAATTGGCTAATATATGTCTGATGCCACGGACAGTGTAATTTGGCGCCAATTCAAAAAGTATATTTTTAAACTGCTACTGTGCTTAATATATACAGAAATTTGAACAGAAAATCATATTTAATCACATTGTAGAACGTACTTATTCGAATTTCAGAAGAAAAAAGATATGTTAATTTTTTTTGCAACACCTCATTGCAATTTGCACGAGAGCCCCTAGCGGCAAAGCATAGAACTAATGTTGCAATGGTAATGACTTACAAACAAAAAACTGACATCCCTACACTTCAACCCTAATTTTAGTACAGTGTGTTCAAAAAAATTCCTAACTCGATGTAGGCTATGAACAGAGAAACGTATGTCTGATTATTATTCAATTTAAAAGTCAAGTTGTCAAAATTGATCTTGAAATGTAATTTTAAGGAGAAAAGACAATAAAGAAGGATACAGTATACTGCCATTTAGAGTTTTCTAATGTGTTTCCACTTCTAAAATAAGATTCAAGAAAAAAAGCTTTGATTTTTTTAGATAACATTTTTGACAATATCTCATGTCAAATTGACATTTAATTAAATATTGTTAAATTGACATACGTTTCTTTGTTCATAGCCTACTCCGAGTTAGGAATTTTTTTGAACACACTGTACTATCGAATGATCTTCAATATTATTAAACAAAAAAGGTTGCCCCAGGCAGATCTTCTGGCTTTAAATTCAATTTTAATAAACACAACGAACAAAAAAATCAGAATATTTTTTTCTCACATATTTATCTTTCAAGAAATGTATGTCTGTATGTCTTTTTTTTACTGTTATGTTTCCCTGTAAATGGTTTCTGTTGGGAATAAAGATATTATTATAATAATAAATAATTGAATTAGGTTATAACGCTGAATGACAGATGCAAACAGAATGACAGGTGTACTATGAGGCGCGGGCAGACACGTGACTTTGACAAGTGCTTGTAGGGTCCCTCAAGGGTGCCAAGTATACAGCTTGTATAACTTGCTTGTGTTGCCAAATCAATTTGAGCGTAAAATTAATAAATAAAATTGTAAAACTAGTTATTATTAATGAATATCATGTTGTTTTATTTTCTGACACAATAAACTTAATTTTTAAATTAATTTTTATAAAAATAGAGCATTCAACATGATCTGATGGTTTCCTCAAATTTAACGCGCCAAGACTTCTTTGTATCGTAGATCGCAGCACTAATCGCTCTATTTTTATATAAAATATTTTAAAAATTAAGTTTATGTGTTAGAAAATAAAACAACATGATATTCATTAATAATTAGTTTTACAATTTTATTTATTAATTTTACGCTTAAATTAATTTGGCAACACAGGCAAGTTACACAAGCTGTATACTTGGCACCCTTGAGGGGCCCTACAAGCACTTGTCAAAGTCACGTGTCTGCCCGCGCCTCATTGAGAGGGACGTAAGACAATGAGGGGGAGGGGTTGTTTTGACGCAGGATTTTCTATCTCTCTCTTGCGTGTGACGTCAATTCTGTAAATGTCTATCAAATTTTAATTGTTTTTTTGGACAGACAATATTGGATCGAAACAAAATGTTGAAAAAATAGAATATTACTGCCGAAATGAGAGCCTTAGCACAATATTTCTCCCAATAGGTTCGCTAGTGGGCTAGTTACTTTAACCTTCAAATGACTTTGAAACGTCAAACATAACCATTCATTAAAATAAAAATAATAAATTTAGACTACGTATTTGTTAAAAACGTTTGTTTTATTGCACCTATTATATATTATTCTATATTTTGTGTTTATATAATGTGTCACAACCATGAAAAGTCAAGATTACACACAATAATATCTGTGTATTCTTAAAAAATTCTGTATATTGTAATACGTACTTCGGAGAACAGCCATATGCTGCCATCTACGCTAATCTTTGCGCTAAGGGTCTCATTGTATAAGCCTCACTTACGTGACAATTTTCAAGGACGTTTCTAGAATTTTTCATGTTTTATTAAATTTTTCTAATATATGAAGATATAATCTAGAGGAAAAAGTTACTAGTTTCCATAAATTTCATTAAACCGGAATACACCATTATACTTATCTCTACACAAATATTCAACTGTCACTCTGTTAAAATTATCAAAAAAATATTTTTTACTTACTGACTCCTTCAAGTCGTTTGATGCTTCTGCTTGTAGACAAATAAAAAATCCTCAAAAAATAGAATATTAGACCCACAAAAACAGTCGGAAGTAACAACCAAGGATTAACAACTCCAACGACAACAATTATTCCTATTAATTGCAATCCAATTTGCAGAACATCAACTAGAGCGCTTGTAAGTAGTTCATCTATCGCTCCCATGTCTTTAGAGAACCTATTCAAAATCCGTCCAGAAGTGTTAGTGTTAAAGAATCTCATAGTAGCTCTCGTAAGACTGTTGAACATGTTATCGTGAAGTTTTTTCGAAGCACGCATACATGTGCTGAAGAAAACGAAAGAACGGACTAAAGATATAACGACAGTAGCAGCGCTAATGCCAGAGAAGATGTATATGCAAGTTTCTCGAGAGAAATCCCACCATTCTGCATCGTCTTGAGAGTCTTGGGACGATTCAAGAATGGTTTCGTTTGTAAAACGAATTTCCTCTAAATTTACCCTAAAACAAATAATTTTCAATTAGAAACGAGAGTGTATATTTTGATACTAAAAAAATAATATTTCCTCTAAGAAACCATAGTATGGCCAAGACATTCTAAATTCTAATAGAAAGTATATTGTAATTTGGAAGACTCATCTTCGTATCTTTAACCGTTTAGAAATTATAAGCCAAAATAGAAAAAAATAACGAATTTGAAAATAAGTGCAAGTGTCCACTTTGGTGCTTAAAAAAGTATCATATATTTTTTTCGCAAGGACGAATTTACGTTCTATATTTTTAGATTAATTTAACCATCATTTCAGTTAAGAAGATAG
The DNA here is from genome assembly GCA_963082715.1 of Harpalus rubripes. NCBI lineage: Eukaryota > Metazoa > Arthropoda > Insecta > Coleoptera > Carabidae > Harpalus > Harpalus rubripes. The sequence continues at coordinate 9,814,799 of OY720460.1, read as the reverse complement.
CATAGGGCTTCTAACACTTGGGCTCTGATTGGTCCAAATCGCGGGAAAGTTTACATATACTGCATTTCAGATAGACTTAGGAGTAAAATAGGGCTTACGATTCCAGCTTTCTGATTGGTCTAAACGCAAACCAAGTTTACAATAGCTATGTAAGCAGGTATATTATTTATTCTATTTTGACTTTATAATCTATTCAAGAATTTTTAAGTAACTGTTTCTTTACTAAATAATTATAAAAAAACAAATTTTGACGTTTCGAGCTGTCAAGTATGTAATACACGAAACAAAACTAATTCATAAGTTTATTAGGTGTACAACAGGCTGGCGCAGCAGCGCCACCAAGTCTATTCTTATCTGAAATACAGTATAGAACTGTTTTTGCGTGACTATCTAACCATCTCTTTCTCTGGAATTCCATAGGCGTACAAATTTATAGTGTACGGTAACGTAAATTTACAATTTTTAATAATAATAATACGACATAATAATATATGTAAATATTCTATAATGAAGTTTATTAGATTCAGCAAATATTGATATGCAATTAAGCAAAATGTCAAAGTAAAGTTAAAAGATTTTCATCACTTTAAAGTAAATTTTTGTTCGTATGCCTATGTACAAATAAGATATGAGATATTCATCTGGCTATTTTCTTTATTAATAACTATTTTTATACATTTTTTCAATTGAATTGCATGAAATATTAATATTTCTTTAGTAATAATAAAACTAATTTATTAAAATAACGTTTTTATCTTCTATATATCTCTATTCATAATTAAATATCACTAGATTCAAAAATAGCGCCTAATTTTGTAACTAAAATTTACGTTTTCTAGAGCGTAAATAGTCTTCTGGTTAGTGTCTTAACTGGAATACAGTTCAGAATTTAAAAAGAATTTGAATAGAAAATATTAAAAAGAAGCTTTCCGCTATGAAACGGTTTTCCGTCCAGTATAAATTTTTTGTATTAAAGTATAAAAAATATATGTAATGCCCCCGAAATAACCAACAGTTTAAAAGATATAAGCCAAAATGCGAAATAAAAGCGTAATATTTTCTGAGAAAATTGTGTCAGCGAGACATTCTTAAAGATAATTTGATGCTGAATTCTATCTTTAACCGTTGGGCTGTTGGCTAACGGAAAAACAAAATATGAAAAAAACATCGGAACACCAATTTCATACTTATAATAGGGTTTTCCACGATTTTTTGTTTTTTTATACATATGTTAATATAGACATAGAGATACAAATATTAGACCCATATTTTTTATTTTACACATAAATTTATAGAAACGGGAAAAAAATGCAAAAGAATTTTGCAATTAGCAATGATGTCATCCCGTGACGTCATAACCCCAGCAATACCTTGGCCAGCCCCAGCAAGAGAGAAAGCTTGGTGAATTATTAACGACCAAATATAACTAGACAAAACATTCCCTATCCTTCCTCACTGAATGTCTTGATTGATTTCGGCTGACCAGACAAAGAAATTAGAAATAGAGATATGTCTTGTCTAGTTCGAGTATTTCTCACTAGAGGCCACGTAAAAGCAAGTGAATTTTGTCTGTTTTGTAGTTATAGTGGTTTAGTGAGTGACAGGTTGGTTTTTCTTTAATATTAAACCTTATAAATTATTTAATATTAACATTAAATGTTAACCACGAAATTTTAACTAAGAACACTTGCGCCTCTAGAGAGCATCGTTCAAACTAGATATTGATACTCTACGTGGTCTCAGTGGTGACCTCTAGTGAAAAATACTCGGACTAGACAAGATATATATATCTCTCGGTTCTCTGTCTGGCCAGCCGAAATCAAAACAAACCAAATTAAGTTTTGTCTAGTTATATTTGGTCGTTGTGAATTATGAGATAGAAACAGTTGAAGCTACAAAAATTTAGTGCGGGAAAATTAAACGTAAACGTAACCCACACATAACCTACATTGACTTGCATCCACGTGTGATCCACGTCAACTGGGCGATTATTGATTTAGCAAATGTGTGCTTTTTATTTGTATGTATTTTTAATTAAATGCGTAAGTTTAACCACAGTTTTCTTGTTACGCACGTGTATTTAACCTCTGAACGTCAACAAAAAATTCGCGGTAAAAGTTAGGCATGCGCACAAACACCATCAAATGAAATAACTTGGTTGTGTGACCTCGTTAGGGTTGTGGCGTCATTTGGCGACTGTTTCAAACATATATTTTTCAATTTAAAAATTCATTTATAAATACTATATAATTTATCATTATTTTTATTTTATATTAATATACTTTATACTAAAATTTATATGCAATACTTATTTCATCAAAAGCTGTTGGCTTGGAAAACCCTATAGGGTACGGAAGATCACGTGACCTATCATATGTTTTGTCCCTTTCTCACTTCAGACTCGATCTTCAGCTCTGTCCCATGCTAACTTCAGACTGTACTTTCAACATAGTGCGCATGCGTCAGTTTGAATAGCTGACATATTTTTCTAATGGTAAATTTTAAGAATGAGTAATGAGTTTGCGCAAGCGTGGAATTTGTTGCCATTTTGTTATTTGGCGGTTCTTGTGTATATAGCGATTGGTTGTGTTATTGTTATTCATTGTAGTATTTTATTATTTGTTTCTTTTTATCTTGTTTGTTGTTATTTCTTTTATTGTTATTTTCTGTTGTTTGTGAATGTTGTCATTCTTTTTCAAACGATGCCACTGCGTTGTTGGGTTCAAGTTTGTCGTCGGACTATAATATAAAACTGTTTGCTATCCCATCAAGCACCGATTATCGAGGTAATATTTAAAACCTAATCATATTTGAACATAAGTAACAATTGACAATTTGTATAGGTAGGGTAGGCGTGGTAGGTAGGTTACATGTGAAAAACAAGAGAGACGTCGTCTGTGGCTCGTGGCCGTTTATATTTATGAGAATAACACTTGCTGACATATTATCGATTACTGAGATTTGATAGTAGGTCGTTGATGAAGCCCTAAATTTATTAATTGTCAATTACTGTTGGTAATATTTTTTAAAGAAAGAATGAAGACGAAGAGCATCCTGATTGTAATACTTATGGATATACCTACATATGATCACATTGTTATCTTCCATTATATTATATTATTGAAGAATTCAATAAAAACCTATTTGATTCTTATTGTCTTCATTTTATTCTCATTTGATATCTTGCTAGAGATGTGACAGCTATTCAAGCTGACGCATGCGCACTGCATCAAAAGTACAGTCTGAAGTTAGCATGGGACACAGCTGAAGATCGACTCTGAAGTGAGAAAGGGACAAAACATATGATAGGTCACGTGATCTTCCGTGCCCTATTCACCATATAATAAAATTATGCCATTCTTATTGAGAACATAGTGCAGAATTCAAATTTTCAAAGTAGTTGATCAGTGACAATGACTCAAAGGCGTTTGAGTGCCAGCCGTAAAATTAAAACTGTTTTCTTTAAATTTTCAGCACAATTTAAGCAAGAAAATTATAATACTTTTAATAATTTGAAACTATAACTTTTATTTAACTGTACAAATGTTAATTATATATTTACTATTTGTTTTCTGTAAGGAGACTCACCAATAAGTAATGAAGTAATCGCCAGAACTTGCTGCAAGTTGCGCTAAAACAAACATAAAGAACATAATAAATACTGCACAGCAACTGCCGCCAGCAGAAAAATAAGCTTGGTAGACACCTAGGGACACACTCCCTTTGCTTTTCTGTTCTTCTACTTGTAGTGGTTCTTCAACAGTCTTTTCCTCATTACTTGCGACACTTTGTATCGAATTTTGCCTCATTCTTTTATCCTCTTTCCTTTCTTCTTTTTCACTTTCTTGTTCTTCTTGTAACAACTTAGCAAAGTCCAAACCAGAGTCTTTCAACTCGTGGTAGGTGCCTTCAGCTTGCATACATCCATTGTTCAGAATTATAAGATGATCAACTTCTTTTAAATATTGTATTTGATGAGTTATAAGTATGACAGTTTTTTCTTTCAAGTAACCAGTAACACATTTCTCGAAAAGTTCTTTTCCGACATGGGTGTCAACAGCTGAAAGCGGGTCGTCAAGGAGATAGATGTCAGCTTGTTTGTAAACAGCGCGAGCAAGGTTAATTCTAGCTCTTTGGCCACCACTTAAAGAAACACCACGTTCACCAACTATTGTTTTGTCTCCGTAAGGGAGAAGCGCAAAATCTCGTTCTAAAGAACAGTTTCTGATGACTTTTTTGTAACGATCTTTGTCCATTGGAAGTCCAAATAAAATGTTTTGACGTACACTACCAGCAAATAGCCAAGGTTCTTGCGAGGCGTATGAAATGTTGCCTTTTACTTCTACACTGCCTTCACTTAAAGGTAATTCTTTTAAAATGGCATGTAATAAAGAAGATTTCCCGCTTCCAACTGGTCCAATGACAGCTGTTAATCTTCCAGGTTTCACAGTCATATTAATGTCATTTAAAGTATTTTCTGATTGGCTCTCTACCCATTTTGCTGTTGCATTTTTTATAAATATCCCTCTCTCTCTTTTTGGTGATAATCCATTTGAAATATCTTTACCCTCTTTTGCTTCTCTTCGTTCTTTTTGTTTTAATTCTATAGCAAGTTGTGTCTCATCATACAGTAAGAATTTTTGTAAACGATTTATAGAAACTTGTGCTTCTGCTGTTAATGCTATACCTTGCGGAAAGAAAACTGTCATTGCTTGACGTAAAATGTTATAGTAAGAAGTGATAACAAATACTTTTTCAGCAGTGATATAGTTTCCTAAAAGAACGTAAGCTAGAACGCTAGCAAAAATGGATATACGCGTGGAGAACATTATGAAGGAAACTATTATTCCTCGTATGTATGAAGTAGCTCGAACTGCCTTAATCTCATTTCTGAAATAGAAATAAAATTTCAAGATTAGTCTTCGTCTCTTTAGTTTACAACAGGGTAGTTCAGTAATTACGTCATATGTGGCGCGCTTCATTTAAAATAATGTTCTACCGGTAAACATGTCTTTCAAAGTGAACCTTATTGCCACAGCAAATAAGAACTAGAATTTTAAGCATTCATTTTGTCGCCATTTTCTTACTTAATTAATGGGTCGATTTTGTTCACATCTGTATATCTTACAGATCTGTAAATTTGTAAAAACCTGACAAAAACGCATCTATTTTTGTTGATTAATATAAAATTATACATAAGAGAGGGAGTTTCCGTTGCGATTTTGTTCATTATTTATAAATTTACAGATCCGTAAGATTTACAGATGTAAACAGAATCGACCCATAAGAAAAGTTAGCTATTTAAGCTGACATTCAGTTAACTTTGATTGGGGCCTATTCTGTATCTCAGTGGTTAATATTTAACCACTGGTGATTTTTTTAACCAATCAAATATATTGACGTATAACAAAAAAAGGGATTTTTAGTTGTCAAATCAATAACTATTGGACAAAAATTTTAACCAGTGATTAAAAATTAACCAACAAGTTACAGAATAGGGCCCATTATTACCTTTTCAATTAAACAATACATATTATCCTAGTTTGTAATAACAATTATTGTATTCACGTTTTAAAAAATTTTGCTTGAAACTAAATTTTCGTTCAATCTCGAACATATTCGTAAAATAAAATTCTAATTTTTAGTTAGATCGTCTTTTAACTTTAACCGTTAACAAGTTATAAGCCAAAGGGCCCTATTCTGTAACTCGGTGGTTAATTTTTAACCACTGGTTAAAAATTTTATCCAATAGATATTGATTTGACAACTAAAAATCCCTTTTTTTCGTTATATGTCAACATACTCGTACACTGGCTTGCAAAAAAATCGCGTACACCTTAAAAATCAAGTAACCGAGTTTTTGTAATTTTTTAGCTCTGTGTAATGTAAAAACTGACAATGTTGTCACTGTCATCACTATTTGATCTATTATGAAGCTAGTTCTTAAATGTGTTTAATTTACCTACTGTTAAATTACAAATATATTCCAGAAAAATGAAAGAACAACCAAGTATGTATTTAAATTTCTATTAATTTTGACATCTTAATTGACACTAGTGACATTGACAAGTTCAAAATCAATAGGTGTACCCGATTTTTTTGCTAGCCAGTGTACTTCTTTGGTTAAAAAAATTAACCAGTGGTTAAAAATTAACCACTGAGTTCCAGAATAGGCCCCATAATATAAAATTTGAGTTGAAATGTAAGCAAGTATAAATTTAGATGTTAAAAAAGTAATATTTCTTCTGAATTCAAATTTTAAGGTCTTCTTATCTGTAAACAATGACAGGACAATAAAATGTGCAAAAACAACGAACATTAAACCACAGTTTAGGAATAATTATTTGTTTAACAAGGCAGAAAAGTAGTAAGTTCACAGCCGCGGCGCCAAAGGCGTCTTTGAAATTAGCTGTGAATTTGCTTTGTTGAACATAATATTTGTTTTGCCGATTTTTTAGAATTAAAGTTAATGGGGACTTATAATTTTGACGTCACCCGCGGCGGATCGGCGGCGGACCTCCCTCCACACAATTTAGAAAAGAACAACAAATTTTTAGAAAGAACGAGGTGATATACCATGTCCGAGTCGATCAAATGCTCGCCCCTTCAGCACTTCGCCTCGTTGAAGCCATAATTTGTTTGTTACTTAGTCAGCAAAGTATGGTTATGTTATTTTGTCTAGCGCCTGTTATACTATTATTCACGAAAGATGACTTTTCAAGGTCATTTGTTCGAAGAAAGAATACACAGCACTTTATAGCAGTAGTTTAGCAACATTTTGTATTAGAAAGAGAAAAATTATTTGACGTATGTCTATTTAATGTATGTGGTGTGACAGATATACGTAAATGGTGCCATTACTTTCTAATACACTAAAAATAGCAGTGACGTATGTCGTAGAGTTACAGATATGTAATTATCTACTACACTGCCCTCTATACCAATGTTTATTCAACAGCGTTGACATTCACATCAAATTATTTTATGGTTTACGTCAAGTCTATATTTCGGTTTTATGCAAAAACTTAGGTGAAGAAAATAAACTGAGAAAAACATTATTTAAAAAGAATCAAAATTTTCAAATAAAGTAAATTTATTTTTTTAATTAAAAGGTATCCATAAATATTTCACGTTGCACGCCTATGGGCACGAAATGCAGTGAAGTTATCTGCATATCAGACGGCTCATAAATGACCCTGATCTTTCGTGAATAATACTTTATTAATTATCTCTTGTACTAAAGTGTAGTGATCCTTGGAATTTAAAATATCACTAAAAAAACAAGTTCACAAATAAATAATGAGTTTAATACAAGATAATGTACCGGGGGCACTATTTGTGTTTAAAAACATTGAAAACCATTCCGTCTTACAGTTGAAAAGATGGTTAGAATGCCGGGGTTTGAAGAAAAGTGAAAATAAACATGAATTAATTGAAAAGTATGCACTGAGTAAATCATATACTTAAATAATTATATAAAAATGTGTGGCCAAACTAAAAATAAAATGGTGTACATGACAAAATGGCCAGCAGGACAACAAACAAAAGTCAAATAATAATTGTTTTATAATAAATACACTATAACAAAGCAAACAAACAAAAAAGTATATCTTACCTTCTGGCGTATTCAACTAATGCTGCAAAAGGCTTCTCCCAAGTATACATTTTGATAACTTGAATTCCTGCTATGATTTCATTCATTAATCTTACTCTCTCATCAGTTCTGATCGCAGTTTTTAACCTTAAAGTTGAAGACCGTTTCCCTAAATATCCTTGCAATGGTATAAACATCAGTAAACTGACAACTCCTATTATTGCTGATATTCCTATTTGTTCGTACATAAAATAAGTTACTATCACTGTTTCCACTGGGCCAATCCAAAGATAGTGCAAGAAAATAATGGCTATATCAAAACGGTTGACGTCGTTGGACAATAAATTTACTACTTGACCAACGGTGGTTTCTCCTAGGGCTGTTTTGCTAAGACGTAAAGACTTTCTGTAGATTAAAGAACAGCAGGATACTCTTAATTTCATGCCCATGTGTAAGATAGCCATCATATACGGATGTGTTACAAATACATTTGCTAGAGAACAGCCTATAATACCGGCTGCATATAAGTATGCTTCCTTTTCAGAGATATCTGTTTGATTCGGACGATAGTAACTTATTAGTTGTCCCAAAGCTATTGGTTGCATTAATCTAAAAAATAAAATTAAAATTGTTTTTTATATTTTTAGAAATAAAATTGTAAAATTATGTTAAAAAGCAAAAAGAATGTTAAAAAACACAAGTGTCTAACAAAACTCTATTCTAGTTTGCGTTTTAATTTCTTGCTCTTTTTTTAATTAGAAAAATGTTAAAAGGTAAAAACTATATTATTACTAATAAAATCTCCAATAAAATATTCGAAAATTCTAATTTTAAAGTAAAACAGAATACAAAATTCTAGAGCAAAAGTCAAATTACACAATAAACCTTTTCAATTTAAAGAGATAGAAGATATGCGCAATGAACCTTTTTAATTTAAAGAGATAGAAGATATGCGCAATAGGGATCTGCGCATAGTAAGAACAAGTGAGATCTATAGCGTTCGTTTCTAAAAAAAATTAGACATAAAATGTGAGAATATCTCAGATAACTTTAAAAAATTTTATCTAAATAAGATACAAAAGATTTTAGAAGGTAAAATGTCTAACGATGCAAATTTTCACTGAGAATACAGGTATTTTAATGACTGCAATATTTTGAACGTTTCATTTGACAGACCAATTGGCAGTTGTTCGCGCCATTTATTACTATTTGCAGTGACAGAAAGAGATAGCCGTTAAATAGGTTAAATAGACATTTTCAATTTAAAGAAATAGAAGATATGCGCAATTTTACTGGGAATACAGATATTTTAATGCCTGCAATATTTTTGACGTTTCGTTTGACAGCCCAACTGGCAATTGTTCGCGCCAATTTCTTACTATTTGCAGCGATAGAAAGAGATAGCCGTTAAATTGAAAAGGTCCATAGTTGTCTGCCACGGTGTAATATCTATAGGTGAGTGCAATGTATATCTATTTTCTATGGTGCACGACGTATTCCAATGCGAAGAATGGCTAACTAACTGGGCTAGTTCATACAGTGTGCCGCTAGATGTCAGGTTTTGTTGCGACCCGGTTTTTACACAAAATATTTTCAATCATTACCTTTTATCAGTTCTATGTATGTATATTGTAAAAATTCCATACAGAAACGTTTCTATATTTCCAGTAAAATTATAAAACATATGTCAAATGCACTTGACATTGACACCTTTCAATCAGAAATTTATCTTAGCACCTGTTTCTGTGATTATAGTATAGCTGGCTGCCGCTAAATTGCACATTTTGGCACCTTAAGACTATTTTTCTCTTTATTTGATCCATACCCTGTTGTGCATCTTATAGCAAAACATTTTCCGTCAAATGGTAACGGGTCGCCATTTTGTTTCCCAGTTACTTAGCCATGTCAACGCATCTCGTGCTCTCACCTATAGATACTACACCGTGGGGTCTGTGCATAGTAAGAACAATTGAGATCTATGACGTTTGTTTCTAAAAAAAATTGACGTAAAAGGTGAGAAAAATCTTTGACAACTTTAAAAAACTTCTCGGAAAAAGTTACAAAAGCTTTTATTGGAGCTAAAATGTTTAACGATGCAAATTTTCACCGAGAATACAGGTATTTTAATGACTGCAATATTTTTAACGTTTCATTTGACAGACCAATTGCAGTTGTTCGCGCTATTTTCTTACTATTTGCAGTGATAGAAAGAGATAGCCGTTAAGGTTAAACAGACCTTTTCAATTTAAAGAGATAGAAGATATGCGCAATGGAGATCTACGCATAGTAAGAACTGAGATCTATGGCGTTTGTTTCTAAAAAAATTAGACGTAAAATGTGAGAATATCTCAGATAACTTTAAAAAATCTTATCGAAATAAGTTACAAAAGCTTTTATTGAAGATGCATTTTTTTACTGGGAATACAGATATTTTAATGCCTGCAAATTTTTTTTTTACGTTTCGTTTGACAGCCCACCTGGCAATTGTTCGCGCCATTTTCTTACTATATGCAGCGATAAAAAGAGATAGCTGTTAAATAGACCATATTCGTAACTATAGCGCCTCTGCCGGCAGATTTATGAAATGAAAAAAGCGTGCCAGGGTGACAAACTATTTTTTAATTTTTCCATTTAAGTTGGCAATACTAACTTATTTTCTCTGTACTATTTTTACGAAAAATATGAAAAGATATTCCTTTTTAATTAATGGATTCAAATCACAATCCGAAAAGCAACAATAGTAAACAGGCATAATTAAAAAATATATATTTAGCACTTTACAAAAGAATCACAAATACAAAACATTAGTTTGGGGTTATCTGTCAGTGACAGAAGAGTAAACAGCCGCTTAAAATTTTTAAATTTTAATGTTTATCTTATTGATTATTTAAATATTATAAGGGCAGAATCCAGTAGTTAAACATGAAATGAAACTTGCAAGAAAAAAATTATCGTTCATTTACGTCTACATAAAATAATATTTTGCTTTAAAAATACAATTTTTCCCATAAGATAACATTGGTTTCATTTCCGCTGTACTCCCAAGCATATGATTGGTGCATTCTGAGCATGCGCATTGAGATAGTAATATGGTCTATTGAAAAGGTCTATTGAAAAGGTCCATTCTAAAAACATGTGAAAGTAATTTGTAATAAAAAATTGATGTTTTGTACACGGTAGATTAAAAAATTAGAACGGAAACTAGAGCAAATATAACAGCAAAAACAAGTAGAGTAAATATGAGTGTAAATAAAACAGTAAATACAAGTAAGTAGTGCAAATATGAGAAGAAATAAAAATAGAAACAAGATTATATTCAGAGGAAATAATGCAACGTATATTTGTGTTAATATTTTAAGTTCAAAGAGAAAAGAAAATGTAAAAACTGCAAAATTAAAATGGTGCACACGTGAAAAACATTAAATCAAATACTTTTATTATTTACGTGGAATTCTGTAGACTTTCATTATAATCTCTATGTTGTTTATACTCTTTATTCACTAAATTGTTCTCGAAATATCTTACTAGTAGTCCTAATAACTTTGGTTGTTGCAGTCTTCAACATAAAACATTCATTTTATCACATTCTTTGAAAATCAAATTTATTTCTTACCTAATTCCAATTTCTACAAAAGCTAGGACAAAACCATACAGCATTACTTCTGCTCCGAAGCATTTTATTAATGTTTTAGTTAGACTTGGAGTCCCTTTGCCCTTATTTTCAACTCTCTGCACTTCTTTATCCCATTCTATTGCAAGTTTGTCTCCTAGGCGAGCAGACTGGTGTGTTTTTAAAGTTTCAGTAAGGTCTGCAACTTCTAAATCTCTCCGTAGACCTGTATAAAATATTGGCAATGTCCAGCTATGAACAAACAAAAAGTTAAAAAGTAGTTTTTTGAAGAAAATATAAAAGTAATGTTAATTTTTAATTTTAAGTCGATGTTATTATATAAAAATTTAAAGAAAAGTTATGGACCCGTTTAGTTATCGCTATTAGCAACAATCACAAATACACTAGATATAACTTCAAAGCATTTGTTTTGTTTCCGGCTGGACAAAAAGAGACAACTAAAGATAGAGATATGTTAAGTCTCCTCACGGAGTATTCGCTAGATGTCACTGCTTGTTCTATTAACATGAACTGTGCTATATTTGAAACATTTGAATTATTATTAACGAAAAGCAATTATAAAATGTATGAAACAAATTGATATTAGTATTAGGAAAGGATAAAAAGAATTGTATATAATTATTTATATTATTCTATTGATTTTTTAAAAATTATGGCCCGTATTCTCACCTCTTAAAGTATCGCTACTTCCGAAAAATCGCTACTTCAATTGTCAAATGTCAAATTTAATATTAAAAATTAGAGAATTAAAAGTAAATTGAATTATAAATACCACTTATTTCAAATATTATAGGTTTCATTCACAAAAATATGAAATCCATCCTTATCTATTCAAAAAAAAAAATAAATAAATAAATAAATAAAATAGCGTTACTTCGGAAGTATAGCGCTACTTCAAGAGACGAGAATACGGGCCATTGTTTTTGTGTCCATGCTTATTATTTAAATTTATTTTTGTGGTGAATCCGAATTTTGAAATAAATGCCTAAAATTAAATTGATCAATTGAATGCCATGATTATTTAATGGATCCTGGTCCAGGATATGGTTATGAATACAGTCCAAAATTCCCGTAGGTAAATTTCTAATGGTAGTATTAATTAATTGTTTTTTACTTCCTTGTACAAAGTAAAGGAAGTATTGTATTCGCGAAAAATTTTGGTTTCCAGATTTCAACGGAAATATCCATTTTGGCCATCCCTGAATCCATTTTGACTAATTTCGTCGTGACGTCTGTACGTACGTACGTACGTACGTACGTACGTATCTCGCATAACTCAAAAACGGTAAGCCGTAGAAAGTTGAAATTTTGTATTTAGGACTTCCATAACATCTAGTTGTGCACCTCCCTTTTTGGTCATTACATAATTTCCAGAAAAGGTACTTTATTTGAAGCCTATAATAGATTTTAACGAAAATCTGTATTAAAATATAATCCAAAACTTTTCAAATTTAGTATATAAGACTTTTATATCAATTGGAATAACATAGCAGAATTTGGTTAAAACAGGCTAACCGGAAGTGATATATACCTGAAGTTGTTAACAGTTTTCCTTGAATAAAAAGGTTTCATTTTGATTTTAGAAATAAATGCTTCAAATAAGAGTTTTAGAGAATTAAATTCTGCGTCTAGCACATCAAGTATTATTAAATTAGCCCTTTGTATAAGCAAGATATGTAAATTTAAAACTTATATACTTTTTGGTTTTTGTAATGAAGCTTGCTATGGATTAGGACAAAAAAATAACAAAAAAAATAATAAAAAATAGATGTTAATGTCAAATTACGTCAAATACGTGCAATTTTATAATTGAGTCTATACTTCATCTTCATATTGGTCTTGCGTACAAGGAAGTCGTGTGGTGTCCACATCAGATTTTTTTAAATTAATAAGAGTTTATAGAATTACGCACATTTTATTTCAAAACTCAGTTGAAAAAGGCAGATTTATAGAGAATAATGAAACTGTAAAACGTTGAGTTGATGATTGATGTGAGGTCGAGGAAGTTCAGTTGACATCTATCAATAACAACATTTTATAGAAATGACTGAAATTAAGTGTTATTAACATTTGTGTTACAAAAAAATGGCCCGTTTTTCGTGCCGGTCAGTGTATATCTCTATCTCTAGTTGTCTCTTTCTGTCCAGCCGAGAACATAACAAACAATAGTGAGGTATAGGGAATGTTGTGTCTGGAATATTTGTGGTCATTGGCTACTAGATGATAAATTACAGCTGACTCGTCCGCCATTATGGAGCCACTTCTATCATTCAATATCAATGTTACAGTATTATTAATAAGAAGTAATATCACAAGACCTCCTGATTTTATCGATAAATTTTTATTTTGTACGAATTTTTTTGCTTAGCAACAAACATGAAAGCAAACTGCATGGTAAATCTCGACTCCGAAGGAGGAGGGGTTTACCTAATGTCAGTCTGCTTGAGTGATTTGCTTAAAACCAAAAATAAGAGTGTTTAAAAATAAAAGCTTATCTAAGAAAATCATAGAGGTCGTGGGGTATAGATAAATTCCAAAGACAACACAAATTAAACAATTTAATTTAATTTTTAAACTTGAAATATTAATTAACTGTGACATTGGCAGTAATAAACAATAACAACTGTTTATTTACTTGGTAGCGGAAATTTATCGGGGTAACGAAGTTCTATCAGTATAATACTGTTCTCATTGATTGAATTTTCAAGTGTTTTGCATCATGATTGATTAAAAACTAGTCGTTGGAATTTATCATAAAAATTATCTACAATGACGGGTTGTTCTGCTCCAAATTGTGCAAATCATTTGAAAAATGCTTAAAATTTTTACAGGTACTTATGCAATACATATATTTTTATCTAACCTCAAAAATCTTAACAAACCATATTTTTTGGTTTATTGTTTTAAATAAATATAATATGGCAAATATGGAAGTTAAATTTAATTATGAAAAATAGTTACTACATAAGCTTATAAAAATGTATGTTTATTTTATAATTTTGTTGATAATTTAGTCTAAAACTAAAAGAGGAGGGTGAGGGTCGACATCTGTCGTAATATGCGCTGACTATAAAATAAACAAATGAGTATAAATTTGTCTATGGATTTTGTTAGTTGGAGAAAATCAATAAATAACAAGAGAATTTAGCCAATCAAAATGAATTATGAAAATAGCTGACTCTTCAAATTTATACAAATGTTTTCTATCAACTTATACGATATGAAACAGTCCTTCTACGCGGGTCACGAATGAATTATTGAGAATAAGACACAACACACGGTTCATTAATATTTTTTAAAATTTTATTTTAAATATGTTATGTTTAGTAACAGTAATACACTTCATTTTTTTCTTCCGCTTCTTAAAAGTTCCCAACCAAACTACTTTTGGAACGCTTTAAAATAATTTTTTGTTTAAAAAAAATAGCTAAAATCTCACATTGCCAAATCAAGTAAGTATGGCGGATTTTATATTACCAAATTACCTACCTACTTTCATATTTTTGACTTGCCCAAAAACTGAAGAAAAAAGTCTGGTTAATTTCATATTTTCAATCACAACGATCCTTTAAAAATTTAATTAACTTAGTTCTAATTAACTAAACTTTTGTAACTTAGTTTCAATGACATAAATATTTTTTTTATATTTTGCGTTCATAATGAAGTAATTACAATACGCAATTGCATATCGTAATGACCTTCATTTCGATACGCAATTTTTTGTTTTAGACGGTTGGTACTAGATGTCGTTTCTTTAACCCATTTTTGCCTAATTTATTTTTAGTTAATTGACAATTCATTTTAATAATGTAATGTCGATATTATTATTATTATTTTTTTTATTTAGGGAAGATTAATTACATGAAAATGTACAAATGGTTACACATATAATCACAAATTGAGTAAGTAAATGTTATTGTAGATGGCGCAAAATATAAAAAATAGTATAAAGAACTCATTTTATAAGACTTTCTTTCGCACTTGTCAATTAGAAAACTCGCTACCGCTCGTTTTCTAAATTTTGACGCGTGCGAAAAAAACATGTCTTATAAAACACGTTCTTTAATATACTATTAAGCGATTCTTAAACAATAAAATACAAATAGAAATTTTAACAGGACTGCAAAATAATTCATTTAACTTTTCTTTTTGATGCAATAGGCTATTTGCGTGCTACAGAAAATCCGATATCTATTAATATATACCTAAAGTTATGTTGAAAAGGTATGTAAAAATATAAATTATATTTTAAAAAATTTATGATTTTTAGTAAATTAAGAAAGGACATTTTCTGTGACGTCATTATTTTGAACCGGAGAAAGGTACGCATATTTAAGAATGTAACATGTAGATGGCGTACGAGTGCGAGTATTAATTTTAATTTGACATTAATTTTTCTCTCACTGTCGTCTTTCGATTTGTTAAGCAGGATTTTGAAGAATCTTAACTTGGTTTATATTCGTACAAGATAAAAATGACAAACTAAAATATTAACCTCTATTGTTCAAACGTCAAACAAGTGATCTGTCATATTTAAATTACCCAGATATGCCGTTGCTATGGGGCGTATCGATGCTATGGCTTTACAGCCATTCATTGGCGCGGCGCGAGGCCACACGAGAATACAAGCCTGAATGCTTATCCCTGCTTAATGCATCACATCAAATTATGAGGCAAGCGCGCTAGTCTAGTCCTCTAAAAACAGTCGATCTACAGCAGTCAGCACGAGTGGATGCACGCACAGCGCAGCACGGAATGTCGAATTTCGATTGTTCTTCTTAGAAGGATATTGAGAAAATGGTTTTAAAATGCTGTATGCCAATGTGCAGGAGCAATTACGGTAACACGGCTAAATTGATATACCTGACATTAGAGAAATTAGAAGCTAAACGAGTTATCCTAATATATTGTGAATGTATATCATGCAGAACATCAAATTAGTTGTTATGATTTTTTTTAGGGATATTCAATAACATTTTAGTAAATAATTATAGAAAAAACGGTAAAGAACAAATTTGTAATAAAAAGTATTTTAATAAAAAAAAAAATAGCGAGCACCTAAATGTATTTTATTCCAAAGTAATGGATATCTTAAACATATGTATGTCATTCATTTTTAGTTTCATTATGCTCATTTTCATATTATGTTCTATGTTATATTATTTTCATTTGTTAGCTCTAGACATGAAGATTTATTAATGTTACTATTATTTTTATTAATTCTAGTATTATTTAAACAACAATAAATAATTTTAAGTAAAACATGAGTTTATTCGTATTTTTAAGCCATTTATAATTCGTTTTTTATTTAATTTGTTTAGTTACGTATATAAAATAGTTATTAAATAATATTTGAATAGTTATTTACGAGTTGCATATCTTTATAAATCACATTTTACAATCCTATTTATTTAAAATTTCGTATATTTCCCCTGCTTACACTGCTGTCGTTCGAGGCATGACATGACAGCAAGTGGCTAGCTGTGACGTCACGAATTGAGCATTCAGGCCTGTATTTTCGTGTGGCCTCGCGCGGCGTAATCCCACATCATACATGGCGCTAATTTAAATTTTCAAATTTCATTAATTTTTTTCTGACCAATTAATGAAAATTTTGTCAAAAGAAAAAATTTGGGTAGCAAGTTTTCATTGTCTCTTCAAAAATATTAAATAAAAAAATAGCACGCAAGTAGCCAATTACGATGGTGCACCGGCCATAAAAAGTTTAAAATGATTATGCAAATATTGTTTTCAACGACCTACCTGATTTTAATAATTCTAAAGTAACACTCGTATGTTTCAAGTTTTCTGACGCTGTTTTAACAATTATTATTAATTTGTATGTTAATGTTTTATTCATTTTTTTATAAATAAGTACGTTGCAGATGACTCATAAATAAACAAATTCTAAACTACAAATCGTTTAAACAATAATTTTGTTTATTCATCTTTATTAAAGATAACACAATAACATAAACTTCAATAATTATTGTTCTCAACATAAATATATTTGTTCAACTATTTAATTATTTATTTAACATAAATAAAAATATAAAGATTCAACTTACGTGAAAGTTAAGGCAGATAAAAAATTCGCTTTTGCTCTTGGATTCGGTTTTTTGTCTCCCTTTTTACCAGTATCCATATTGTAGTAAAATCTGAAAACATACAAACATACACGTGTATATCTATCTACAAGACAATTTTATTAAAAGATCAAAACAGGAGTGATATGATCTTATCAATGATTTTTTAAATTGTTTTTTTAATTAAATTCAGATGAAAAATGTTTTAATGTTATTAAAGTAATGTTGTCAATATACAGGGTGTTCATTTTAAATGAGACACCATTGCTATCTCGAGAACTATAAGAGCTACAAAGACGGTTAAATGAATAAACAATTTGTATTTCACAAGACATATTTAAAGAAAAAAAAAAAAATTAGTTTTTCGGCCAGTGGTTCTCTAAATACGGGATCTAACTTTCTTATTTTAAATGAGAACATATATATTTTTTATTTGCTCATTCGTTAAAGAATTTAATTCTGAATTCAGTGACACAATATTTTTATACCCTTACATTAAGATTTTTTTTTAGAAAAATACATGTAAAGTTACTAATGGGCTTGCATGCCATTTTTTTTTCGTTTTCATTAATGGACCTTTTCAATTTAAAGAGATAGAAGATATGCGCAATGGAGATCTGCGCATAGTAAGAACAACTGAGATCTAAGGCGTTTGTTTCTAAAAAATTTAGACGTAAAATGTGAGAATATCTCAGGTAACTTTAAGAAATCTTATCGAAATAAGTTACAAAAGCTTTTATTGAAGGTAAAATGTCTAACGATGCAAATTTTCACTGAGAATACAGGTATTTTAATGACTGCAATATTTTTGACGTTTCGTTTGACAGCCCAACTGGCTGTTGTTCGCGCCATTTTCTTACTATTTGCAGCGATAGAAAGAGATAGCCGTTAAATTGAAAAGGTCCATTGGCCAGAAAAAAATTAATGAAATTTTAATATTTAAATTACCGCCATATATGACGTAGAATTACCCCGGACCAATGAATGGCCGTAAAGCAATAACATCGGTACGTCCAATAGCAACGGCATGTGCGGGTAATTTAAACATGACGGATCATCTGTTTGACGTTTGAATAATAGTATGGAAGTTAATATTTTCGTTAGTCATTTTAATCTTGTACGAGTATAAGCTAAGTTAAAACCCTTCAAAATCCTGCTTAACAAATCGAAATACGTAATAAAAGTAAAAGAACCTACGCAAATTGTAAATAATAAAGAAGAGAGACAGTGACAGAAAAATGAACTAAAAATCAAATTGAAACTCGCACTCGCTCGCCATCTACAGGTTAAATTCTTAAATATGCATCCCTTTTTCCAGTTCAAAATAATGACGTCAAAGAAAATCTTCTTTTTTAATTTATTAAAAAACAAATATTTTTTTAAAAATAAAATTTATATTTTTACATACGTTTTCAACTTTACTTAGGTATTTAGTGTTAAATATCAGATTTTCAGTAGCACGTAAGTAACCTATTTGATAAAAATATGGCTATAATAAGAGTGCCACCAACGGAAAAAATGAAAACATGTTAATTTTATTACATAGAATTAGAGTGCCCTGACCGAAAGAAGTGAATTTTTTGTTCTTATATGATAATAAATGTCAACGTAAACAAAATATTCAAGTATTTCTCTCATGGCATTCTAATTTTGTGTAAGAAAATACACGTATTTGTTTTTTCCATTCATGACACTCTTATTATAGCCATAATTTAATCAAATTATTATAAAACTTTACAAACATTTTTCTCAAAAAAAAAAAAAAAAATCGTTATGTAAGGGAATAAAAATATTATATCACAATTCAGAATTAAATTCTCTAACGAATGAGCAAATAAAAAATATACGATCTCATTTAAATTTAAAAAGTTAGGTGCCGTATTTTGAGAACCACTGGTCCAAAAAAATAATTTTTCTTTTCTTTAAATTTGTATTGTGAAATGGAAATTGTTTGCCCATTTAACCGTCTTTGTTGCTCTTATAGTTCTAGAGATAGCAATGGTGGCCCATTTAAAATAAACACCTGTATATTAATATTCTTAAATCTTTTGTGATTTATTAAATAAGTATTGCATGTTTCAGTATTGTTGATATATTCACTGTTTAATATAGGTACATATAATATCTATGAGTAATTATTTGGAAAATTATATATAGTTTTATATAATTTACGAACTGTAACATCATGAGTAATTTTGTAACAATGTGATAAACAACAAATGTTCAATACACGCTAATCTTATTGTTACAGTCAAGGCTATGAAATTTTCGTTGAAAATTATATATTACATTATGTTCATTTAAAACATTCATATAGAATAAATGGCTTTATCATAAAGGGAAGTACGAAGTATCAACTAAATATATCAAGTTTCACAATTTACATTATATATGATAAAGTAACAAATTACACTTCAGCTGTATCTATACAAATAAAATATAATATTGAATAATGTACAGTTCATATTTCTATTTGCTATTTTTAATTTTATTTTATATTAACCTCCAGTAAAATATAAAAACCCAAGAAAATATTTTGTTTCTTTCTATACATGTGTTTCCTTTAAAACAACCAGCGCTTTTTTGGGCGAACTAACAACTTTAGAGAAAAATGTTTTATACCAAAAATGATCAAGAATAAGGGGATAATGTATCATTAGTAACACACCGAATATTTACCCAGTGGTTCTCAAACAGTAGAACAAAACTGTATTTTTTTAAATGGCACCCTATATAATTTTTAGCCCTTTAAATAGAATATTGTTTTCTGATTTCAACGACATAAATATAGCATAGGGTTGTATAACAATTATTTCGAGAAAAATGGTATTAAAAACTAGAAATGGTGTGGCCAACACAATATCTCCCGCCATTACCGCCCGAGTCACAAATTATTTTTGGATTAGTGAATTTTTCTCTGATTTTGGCAGTTTATTAGTAACTACCATTTTTAATAATAAAATGAAGATTAAATTTTAAATACCGGGATAAAATAGAATCAAAAAATGAGAATTAGCTTAAACTTTTTTGCGAATCGTTAATTTGTATTAATCTAAATACATACCTACATATTTACATATGCTGGAAACTATTGATTTCCTTTCCTATTGTTCCATTTACTTTTTTCTTTTAAATACGTTACTGTTATTAATTTGAAATGATTAGTTCTTTGACAATGATATTTATCTGTCAGTTATATACATTTGAATAACTGCGCAATCAAGGAGTTTTGTTTGTTTTAAGCGTAGGCTACCGGGATTTAAATTATTTTATAAATTTATCCATAAAATATATAGAAAAAGTATTAATGCAACTCTGTAGAAAATTTAATAATCTTTGATTTTTATAATAACATTAATCTCGAAAAAATAACATTTAAACATATTTTATCGAAGAAAAATTATTTTGAGCTTCTAGTAAAGTGCCATTTTCGGTTATTCGATTTACACCAAAATCTAATGGGCTGTTTCCATTACAGAAAAAGTTCGAAATACAAGGTTTTAAAATTTTCTGAATGATAGTATTTCAGTTAGAGTGGAGGATCCACACATACAAACAGACATCATCGTGAAAATGTTAAAATTGGATTCTAGGGACCTTCAAATGTGCTCATTTACCAAAATCTCGATATGCGATTTTTAGCACGATCCCTATACCTCCCTTACCAAGGGTAGCGGGTAAAAATGGGTTTACTACTAGCGTAACTAGGCAACAGACCTGTGTATTGCATAGGCTATTGTAATATTATAACATTATTTTTAATAGCATTTTTCTCGAAATAATTGTTATACAACACTATACCATATTTATATAGTTGAAATCAGAAAAAAATTCTCTACTAATGGACTAAAAAATTATATAGGATACTTATTATTTTCTTTTTAAAACGTTACTATTATTAATTTGAAATGGTTAGTTCTTTACAGTGACATTTATCTGTCATTTACATACATTTGTGATATGAACTGTGTAACCACAAAGTTGTATTTGTTTAAAGCGTAGGCTCCATATTTAAATTATATAATAATATCTTCTTTATTTAGCTAACAAGCTATAAACATAACAATACATTTATATTTACATATAATATCTTTTAATTTCTATTATAAATTTTTTTACATTTAATATCTTAATTCTATTTGGTAATTTGTTGTATATAATAAGTGTCTTAAAAAATATCGAGTTTTGAGTTTTTGTATATTTTTTTCTATCTATGAAAAAATTTTCCGCATGTCTTGTTTCGTAGTTATGAACATCTTTCATTTTTTTTAGTGCATTATCGAAATATTTAGGCATTACTCCTTTTTCAATTTTATGAATGAAAATTAGACTTTTCATCTCTAGAAATTGTTCCACTGGTAGCCAATTCAATTCTCGCAACATAGATTCAATAGTATGGTATCGATCATATGATAATATAGTTCTCATTGCTCTATTTTGAAGAATCTGCAATCTTTTTTTATCACTAGTATTGCTTAAAAAAATTATTGTACTACAAAAATGAAAGTGAGGTAATATAATGGTATTGTAAATTGTTAAACGTGTCCATTTACTTAGAAAAGTACTAACCCTGTATAAAAAACCTATTTTCTTTGATATTTTTTTGCAAATATAATCTACATGTCTATCAAATTTTAAATCTGGCACTATGATAACTCCTAAATATTTTATTTCTGTTACTATTTCTACAATTTCATTTTGAATGGACCTTTCCAATTTAAAGAGATAGAAGATATGCGCAATGGGAATCTGCGCATAGTAAGAACAACTGACATCTATGACGTTTGATTCTAAAACATTTAGACGTAAAATGTGAGAATATCTCGGATAACTTTAAAAAATCTTATCGAAATAAGTTACAAAAGCTTTTATTGAAAGTAAAATGTCTAACGACGCAAATTTTCACTGAGAATACAGGTATTTTAATGACTGCAATATTTTTGAGGTTTCGTTTGACAGCCCAACTGGCAGTTGTTCGCGCCATTTTCTTACTATTTGCAGCGATAGAAAGAGATAGCCGTTAAATTGGAAAGGTCCATTTTGATACAAAATCCATTATATACCCACTCAGTTCTAACTATTTTTTGCCCTATAAGCATAGCCTTGGATTTATTTACATTTAATTTTAATTTATTTCCGTTCAGCCATTTTACTATATTTTCAAGGTCACTATTGATATTATTTGATACTACTTGTTGATCTTTGCCAGCATAATAAATTACAGAGTGATAAAAAATATCTGATTCAGTTGGCAATACGATTCTGGGGATCTTTTAATGTCACAGTTTACACGTTTACTGAGTTTACATGCAGTTTTCAAACCATTTTCAAAACATTTTGAGTTTTGCAAACGCCATGTATACAGTGTCAAAACGGTTTTGAGCTATATCAAATCAAAACTAAAATTCATGGGTTTGACTTGAAAACTAGTTTTAATACTACTCATGTAAACACTTAAAATTCAGTTTCAGTATTGCGCATGCGTACATAGCATAACGTTTCTGTCGCTTTGTGTTATTTGGTGTTACTAACCTACAAATAAACTGACAGTTGTGTAGTTTTAGTGCGTAGTTGTTCAAAGTAGAAAAAAAAATTGGAATAATGGCAAAACGAAGAATTTAGAGAGAACAGGATTCGTGACTTACAACAGCCAAATGCGCATGCACCGAAACTGTTTTCAAATCAATCTGTAAACCTGTTTTGAAAATTGCATGTAAACAGTTTTACGTAATTTTGACTGAAAACTGAAACCATTTTCAAAACTGCATGTAAACGTAGTAATTGTGTGTTCAGTATTATCAGAATATATTGTGTTGATACACTCAACGTATTATTTTAGAAAACCACTCCTCCTTCGGAGTCATGATATTCCAAAATAATACGTTTCGTGGCAACACAATATATTCGATAATACCTGAACACAAGTGTGTTATTATATATGATTATATTTAAAGGAAATAATACAATGAATGCTTATGTATTATAATTACGATATACGTCATCGTATCGTGCATTCATCATGAAAAAATCTGATGTGGCCAAAACACGACCTCCCGTCAATTCCATGTTTAAAATAGCAATTAGCTTTAAAAAAAGTATCACTTCCGATTGATCGTTTGTAAACAAAAGCTAATTTCTCGTTCCAATAAATAGAAAAGTCTGTAATACGAAATTTTTGATTATATTTTATTATGTTTTTCCTCGAACATCTGTTAAGAGCTCCAAATTAAGTACCTACCACTTCTGGCCTATCATATAAGTATAGTTAAAATCGAGTTTAAATACCAAATTTGATGAGTTTTGGATCATGTTTTAATATATTTTTTCAAGGAAATCTGTTTATAGCTTTCTGTAAAGTACTACTTCCGGTTTATTAATTTTAGAAAAAAATCTAATATTTCGTTCTCATTAATATAAAAGTCTTAAATACCAAATTTGAAAAGTTTTG
This sequence comes from Harpalus rubripes, assembly GCA_963082715.1. Classification (NCBI taxonomy): domain Eukaryota; kingdom Metazoa; phylum Arthropoda; class Insecta; order Coleoptera; family Carabidae; genus Harpalus; species Harpalus rubripes. The sequence goes on along the minus strand of OY720460.1, from coordinate 9,791,040 downwards.
GATTGTATCAATATATCTTTCAAGAAAATATGTCCAGAACTTCAAATAAAGTATCATTTCCGGTTTATCAATTTTAGCCAAAATCTAATATGTTACTTCCCTTTATATAAAAGTTTTAAATACTAAATTTGACAAGTTTTGGAATATATCCTATTATATTTTTCACGAAAATCTGTTGAGAGCTTCAAGTACAGTATCACTTCTGGTTTATCAATTTTAGAAAAAATCTAACATATCGTGTTCGCATTCATATAAAAATCTTAAATACGAAATTTGAAAAATTTGGAATATATCAATATATTTTTCACTAAAATCTGTTGAGAGCTTCAAGTACAGTATCACTTCCGGTTTATCAATTTTAGAAAAAATATAACATGTCGTTCACATTCATATAAAAATCTTAAATACGAAATTTGAAAAATTTGGAATATATCAATATATTTTTCACGAAAATCTGTTGAGAACTTCAAGTAAAATATCATTTCCAGATTATTAATTTCAGCCAAAATTTAATATGTTGTTCTTTTCCATATAAAAGTCTTAAATACTAAATTTGACAAGTTTTGGAGTATGTCATAATATATTTTTCACGAAAATTTGTTCAGAGCTTCAAGTAAAGTGTCACTTCTGGTTTATTAATTTTAGCCAAAATCTAATAAGTTGTTCTCCTTGATATAGAAGTTTTAAATACTAAAATTGAAAAGTTTTGGATTATATTTAACATAGTTTTTCATTAAAAATTGTTATGGGCTTCAAGTAAACAGTCACTTCCGATAATCCAATTTTACCCAAAATCTAATTAGCTCTTTATATGAATGCAGAAAGCTTAAATACGGAAAATAGAAATATTTGGAAGTTTGTTTCAAGAGTTATCGTGGACGAAAAAAATTGTCACACACACATAGACACCATCGTAAAAATAGTAAAAACGTGTTGTGGGGACCCTAATTCGTGCTTATTTACTGAAAACTCACCATCGAATTTTTGGCACGATTACATTACATACCTCCCTTACCTACGGTATGACGGGAAGTAAAAAGATTTAGAAATATTGTGTTAGAATCAATAACAGCACAATAATTGAAACCGAGATTGAAACAGTTATTAGTTATTATACGAGATTATGAGAAATATTTGTAAAGAAGGTTCGGTAGCAACTGTTGAAAAAAAAGCATTAATTCATGATTTATCTTAAATTTATTTTACAATTTAATTTAAAAGTATATTAAAATTATCAAATTTTCTCTCTCCTTGATAAAGATGTAGGTCACTAATTTAACCATTATTTTATTCTAGAACAAAATTACAAATCATTTTATCATGAAACCTTAAAATTACTCCAATCACGACCTGATAATTCTATTGATTTAAGCCAATTGTAAATAGCATAGAAACAAAGAAAAGACAATGAAGTCTGTGATATTTCAATGCTTACTGACAGCTATTTCACAAATTATACCTCTTGAAACATTATCCTCTGTAAAGTTGTCAGTTTTATATCGATATTGATATAAAAGTTAACATACACCAGGCTTACGTTTATCAAATACCAGGTGCATGCATGGTATTCAAGGTTGAAAGAAAATATTCCACCTATTCGATATAATTATATCTCTTTATTGACCTTATGTCATGGGCGGAATTCAGTCACAGATTCATTCAACTCAAATACATATACAAAAAATCCGATGTGGCTAACACATTACCTTCCGTCAGTTCTATGCATTTTCTACAAATTCCACATAAGAAGTTTCTTGCAAAAGATTCCATATTTCCATTACATTACCTTCAATCAGTTATATATATTTTGTACAAATTCCATACAGAAAGTTGCTTGTAAGAGATTCTATATATTTCCAGCAAAATAATAACTCAAACATATTATGTAAATTGCACTTTGACACTGACATTTGTCAATCAGAATTTTCTTAATGCAATAGATGTTTCCATGTTTATAGCACAGCTGGCTGCTTTGTGAAATTTAATTTCTATCATTTTTACCTTCCGTCACCTTTAGGTAAGGAAGGTATTGTCTTTGGTCAAAAAATTCGGTGGTGAGTTTTTGATGAATAAGCACGTTTTAGGGTCCCTAGAATACGATTTATACTATTTTTACAATGATGTCTGTATGTGTGTGTGTGTGTGTATGTATGTATGTGTGTCCGTGTGTGTGTGTGTAACAAAATTTTCGTCTACGATAACTTCCATACTACAATTCTAAAATTATAATTCTTTCGTATTTCTCTTCGTTACATACATGCGAAGAGCTGATTAGATTTTGGTTAGAATTAGACAACCGGAAGTACCCTCATTTGAAGATTTTAACAGTTTTTCTTGAAAAAACTATGTTAAATATCATTTTTTCACATTTAATGTTATTATAAATATTAAAGAATATTTTATTTTCTATACGATTTGATTGCATTTTATACCTAATATTAAATGGATATAGAGTTAAAAAATTATAAAGAAATTAAATTTCATAAAGTAGCCATAGCTGTGGAAACAGCTACTATATTAAGAAAATTTTGATTGAAAGATGTCAGTGTCAAGTGAAATTGACATAGTGTGTTTGTCATAATTTTACTGGAAATAGGTATAGGATCTTTTGCTTTCTGTATGGAATTTGTATAAAATACATACAACTTCTTTAAGGTAATGTACAAGAAATAATAATAATAAATCTTTTATTTCTGCAGATACATTACACTGTATATAGAAAACGTCACAAAATAATAATTTTCTGTATGAAATTTGCATAAAATACATGCAACTGCCGGAAGGTAATGTACAAGAAATAGAATATTTAATTTAGCAAGGAACTTTCCGTATGAAATTTGTACAAAATACATAGACCTGACGGAAGGTAATGTGCTGGCCACATCAGATTTTTTAACTCTATATCCATTGAATATGAAGTATAAAATGTAATCAAATCGTATAGAGAATAAATTATTCTTTATAGTTTATAATAAACTATTAAATCTTCAAATTAGGGTACTTCCGGTTGACCAATTATAACCAAAATCTAATAAGCTCTTCGGGATCTAAAGAAAATGAATACGCAAAAAATACAATTTTTGGAAAGGTGGTATTGGAGTTATGCGATCCGAAAAAATCGTAATACACACACACATACATACATACATACATACCGACATCATCGTAAAAATAGTAAAATCGTATTTTAGGAACCCTAAAACGTGCTTATTCATTAAAAACTCATCATCGAATTTTTTGATCAAAGACAATACCTTCCGTACCTAAATGTGACGGAAGGTAAAAATGATATTTAACAGTATTTTTTCAAGAAAAACTGTTAAAATCTTCAAATTAGAGTACTTCCGGTCGACCAATTATTACCAAAATCTAATCAGCTCTTCATAAGGATGTAAAGAAAAGGAATACGCAAAAATTATAATTTTTGAAAAGGTGGTATTGGAGTTATGCGACCCGAAAAAATCGTCACACACACACACACATGCATACATACATGCATGCATACATACATACATACATACATGCATACATACATGCATACATACATCCATCCATACAAACATATATACAGACATCATCGTAAAAATAGTAAAATCGTATTCTAGGGGCCCTAAAACGTGCTTATTCATTAAAAACTCATCATCGAAATTTTTGACCAAAGACATTACCTTGCTTACCTAAAGGTGCCGGAAGGTAAAAATAAGATATTAATAGGATGAGCAAAGTTTTCCGCGAAGTACAATTTTAGAAACACGTGTCCAACGATATAGGAACATAACAGATGCAATTCAATAAAAATTTTCATAGGAAGTTTACTTAAAAATATCTATAATTCAAAATATACAGTGTTAAATGAGCCACCAATGCTATCGCGAGAACTGTAAGAGCTAGAAAGACGGTTAAATGGGCAAACAATTTCTATTTGACAGGACAATTTTAAATAAAAAACAATTATTTTTTTCGATCAGTGGTTCTCAAAATACAGGACCTAACTTTTTTATTTTAAATGAGAACATATATATTTTTTATTTGCTCGTTTGTTAGAGAATTCAGTTCTGAATTCAGTGATATAATATTTTTATACCCTTACATAACGTCTTTTTTGAGAAAAATGCATGTAAAGTTTTATACTAATTTGATTAAAATCTGGCTATAATAAGAGTGCCACGAATGGAAAAAATGAATACATGTTATTTTTATTAAATAGTTTTAGAGTGCCCTGACCGAAAGAAGTGAATGTTTTGTTCACGTAATTGATCACAAATGGGTATTTCCGGTGAAATCTGAAAACCGAAATTTTTCGCGATTACAATACTTCCTTTACTATGTGCAAGGAAGTAAAAATTATATACTTCTTGGTTTTTGTAATAAAGCTTGCCATGGATTAGGAAAAAAAAAAATAACAAAAGATAAAATAATGAATGTTAATGTCAAATAGGGGACTACAGCGCAATTGATTTAAGAAAAATTAGGAAAAAATATTGAAAGTATATGCTTAATAATTAATATTAATAAAAAAAAAATAAAACGATATAATTGAAATACTTTTTGTTATAGCAGCTCGTCATTTATATTAATTCCATATATATTATTTTGATTGGCGACTCAAAGACGGCTATAACGAATGCCCAGTTAGGGGAGGAGCCTACTACCAATCGAAGTAGAGAAATTCAAATAGCGGAGGCGTGGTTATCAATCCAGTACTGCAATTATCAAACAGTTTTTATTTGAATATAAATATTTTGCATTAAACTTGGTAATTTAAATACATTTCCAATTATAAACCATATAGACTTATACAGTATAATAATATTCATTTATTTTTTTATAAATATACTTTAGAAATAGCATATATTTCAAGAACATTTATACGTTCAGATGAAATTGTATTTAAAAATGGTGGAATTCCCTATTACGTCAAATATGTGCAATTATATAATTGGGTCTATACATCATGTTGGTCTTGCGTATAAGGAAGTCGTGTGGTGTCATCAGACTTTTTCCATTCATGACACTAAGGGCGACGCGTACTTGAGCGACGCGAAGAGAAGTTTTTTCATTCAATGTATTCGTGTATAGTCGCCTCGTTGCTCTGCTCTTCGCTGCTCCAAAGTGCGCGTATACCCATAAAAATTCATTACATGAAAAAACTTCTCTTCGCCTCTCTTCACTTCGGTCGCTCAGGTGCGCGTTGGCCTTTATTATAGCCATATTTTAGTCAAATTAACATAATACTTTACATGCATTTTTCCCAAAAAAAACCGTTGTTATACGAATGAGCAAATAAAATATATATGTTCTCATTTAAAATTTAAAAGTTAGGTCCCGTATTTTGAGAACCAATGGCCCAAAAAAATTGTTCTTTTTTACTTCCTTGTACAAAATAAAGGAAGTATTGTATTCGCGAAAAATTTTGGTTTCCAGATTTCAACGGAAATATCCATTTTGGCCATCCCTGAATCCATTCTGACTAATTTCGTCGTGACGTCTGTACGTACGTACGTACGTACGTATGGATATAGAGTTAAAAATTATAAAGAAATTAAATTTCATAAAGTAGCCATAGCTATGGAAACAGCTACTATATTAAGAAAATTTTGATTGAAAGAAGTCAGTGTCAAGTGAAATTGACATATAGTGTGTTTGTCTTATAATTTTACTGGAAATATAGGATCTTTTGCTATAAATTTTCTGTATGGAATTTGTATAAAATACATGCAACTGCCGGAAAGTAAAGTACAAGAAATATAATCTTTAGCAAGGAACTTTCTGTATGAAATTTGTACAAAATACATAGAACTGACGGAAGGTAATGTGCTGGCCAGATCAGATTTTTTTCTATAGAAACAAAACTATACTGTACCCTTGTCGTATCGCTAATGTAAATCTGTAAATATCACTGGGCCGTCGTCGTACCATCATCGTACTGAGAACGTAGATGTAAATGGGTCCATTAAAATACATTGAACCAAGAAGTATCGTACCGTTATTGTACCGTGATTGCACCGCTAATGTAAATCAAGCCTTAACCGTGTTTGTAGCTCTTATAGTTCTCGAGATAGCAATAGTGGCCCATTTAAAATGAACAGCCTGTATAGTGCGGAATGATAATGGCCGTTAACATAATTATTTGAAATAAATTTGAATACATGATATAAATATAAATAAATAAATGCTATTGTTATGTTACTTAATGGTTTTAACAATTACAACATGGTTGCCTGCCATACACGTATTTGCTTTTACTGATATTAATAACTTATCAACTTTTAAAAAAAATGATAGTAATTTTGTTTTTCAAAACAATCATCTTTGATATTTTTAACTCAATAATAAGTATATTATCAATCCATAATGAATAAAGCGCAAGTTATTAAATTATAAAGAGAAATATTATCTACATTATGTACATGTTTACAATCGTCATAGTACAATTATGTTCTTGAATTTAATTTCAAATAATTGTCTTGAAGAAAATAAGAAGTATAACTCAAAACTTGACAAATTCAACAGCGATATCTTTTTACTTATTAATTGTAAAGCAAAAAGTGTAAGAAGACTGTTATTTTTATTCTTATTGCCTACATTAAGGAATACTCGACTTCATTTTCTCTTGTATTGGAGTCAAAACGGTTGGAAACATTATTTATTTCAATAACCTACAAAATATTATCAGAAGTAATATCACAAGACTTCCTGATTTTATCGATAAATTTTTATTTTGCACGAATTTTTTTGCTTAGCAGCAAACACGAAAGCAAACTTCATGGTAAATCCCGACTCCGAAGGAGGAGGGGTTTTACCCATTGACGTATTATATAAATGGACGCAACGTAGGTGCTGCTAAGCATTGACGAACACTTTAGAAAAGGACAACGCTAGTTAGGGGCAAAGTCAAAAGATGAAAAATAACACAGACTGCTTAGGAATATTCATCTCATTCATAATAAATGACAGTGTAATAGGATATTTCATTTCGCACTCCCGAGACTAAAAAGAACGATTCTAATCACTAATTTCAGGAATTAAAGTTCAAATTCAGTCCCAGAGGGATTAAATATGAAAAAAATTCCTGGGGGACTAAAGTAAAAATAAATAAGATGTTTCCATAACATCATATAGTTACTATGATTTATTTATTCGTATCTGCACTACATTTTGAGCAGGCGTTGAGTTTAAATTTGAACAAATTTTTTGACATTTGTATTACCAAATTGTAAGATTATCTTTTACACTAATATGGTTCCATTTGATACGGGAGTGCGAAAAATAGCGTGTATACCACAGGACTAAAGTGCATTCAATCACTCACGGGATTGAATATGCACTTTAGTCCCTGAGTATATAATAGTAGGTATATTATGTGAGCCACATATAATCTAAAATGTTTATTCTGCAATATGTACGTTTTACATCCACACACAGAGCTGGGCAATACTTGCAAGAAAAGTACTTTATTAGGCTTGCAAGTACTTTGAGTACTTCAAGTACTGTACTTGAAGTACTTTCTATTTACAGTACTTTGTACTTGACAAAGTAAATCTATTCACATGTACTTGGTACTTAATACTTGGAAAAATACTTGAAGTACAATGAAAAATACTTGAAGTGCTTTAAATGTACTTGAAGTATTTTAAATGTACTTGAAGTATTTTAAATGTACTTGAAGTATTTTAAATGTACTTGAATTACTTTACGGGGAATCGGGTTCGATCCCGACCGACGCCAATTATTTCCAATTTTAAATGGCACAAAATTGACCCCTGTGGTGCACTCTCCACGCTAGCAATGAGTGCCCGAGAGGTGACGCCTGGTAAGCGCCCGCACGGTGCAAATATATCATCTTTACCGACATCTGCTTACAAAGCAGATTGGCACACCCAGCAATGGGTAATAAGCCGTGATGATATATTTATTTTATTTTTATTTTATTTGAATTACTTTAAATGTATTTGAATTACTTTGTTTGTCTGTCAGTGTTTCTTTTGCAGAGGTGAATTTCATTAATAAATATATTTTCAGCGATAATATGAAAGTAAAGATATATTTGCAAATTTTTTGGCATAAATAAATTAATTCTAATCTGCGCGTATTGCATATACATAAATGTTTGTATTACCTAACTACAGTGCTAGGACTTTGCGTATCGCCTGGCGACCGCATAACGTAAAAATGACGTCATTCTAACATCTCGGTACAGCTTCTCGCATCGCTTGGCGATCATATGACGTCAATTTTACGTCATGAGATCGCTAGGTGATACGGCAGTCCCAGCGAGGAACTCTTGTTGTATAACCAAATAAACATCGCATATTGAAATTTTTGTCAACAATCACCTTTTAAGATCATATAATCAGAAAAATATCAATTATCTGAAAAAGTACTTGCACCCAAATTTACAAGTACTTTTTTAAGTACTTGGTACTTTCAAGTACTTTAGAAACTAAAAAAGTACTTGTACCTCAAGTACTTTTAAAAACATCAAGATACTTGGTACTTGTACTTCAAGTACTACTTTCCGGTACTTTGCCCAGTTCTGTCCACACATATTGTATTACACGTTCTAAAATTATTATCTCTTTTACAAAATAAACTAAATATCTTTAAATTTTTTGGGTGGGCCAACGGGTGGGTCAACACATCAATGAGGTGGGCCGAGGCCCACCCAGGACCCCCACTAATTAAGTCCCTGGAAGGGTCTCGAATACAAAGTCTTGGTCTTGCTACGTCGACGCTTCTATGTATCGTGCAATGCAGAATGCGTATGTGTTAGTTTACTGAAAGGGGTTAAACACATTGATTTTATACGCGATAAATCGAATACAGATTTAGTTATCGATGATAATGCAGGTTAAGTTGTAATAGATGAAATGGAAGAAGGCACAACAAGTGAAATGAAATTTGGTTTATCTTCATTTTACAAGCACGAAACCATACGAAATTCTCTTGAAAAGTTAGGCATTTGTATACAGCGTAAACATATGAAGAAGACTAATTCCCGGTTGCAGAACCGTTCATCAACGCGCAACGCCTTATTCAGTTAGCGGTTCAACAAAACGAAGAAATGCAACGCGATTTTCTGACAGCAATGATTTTAATGTCGTGATGAGACAAAGGAAACAGATTCGAATTTTTATCTCTCGCTAGGAGAGCTATTGAATTCATGCTAAAAATCGCATATCCAGATTTTAGTGAATAAGCACGTTTTAAGGTCCCTAGAATCCGATTATAACATTTTTACGATGATGTCCGTATGTGTGTGTGGATGTTCTCAAATACTATAAGACTTAAGACATTTTTAACTACGGATTCGAATCCTCAATCTAACAATAATGGGAAGAGTTGATTAAGTTTTGGTAACAATTGGACAACCGGAAGTACAAGAAAAATAAAACCTAAATATTATTTATCGAAAATTTGTGTAAATACTTATATTAAACAACGTTAAATTCTTTATTCGATAAATATAAATTCATTATTATATCTTCTATAGATTTAAAGATAAAGAAATGCATATAAAATAATTTGATGTAAAAATTCTCAGATCAAACTACTTCAAGGCAAGAAATTCAAATGTTTGTAATTGACACATAAATGTCACTGTCAAAAATATTTTTACATTATTATGAAGATTATGAAAATAGAAAAAAGGCAACAACGCAAAAGAATATACGTAAAAAAGAATATAAAAGGAAAAAATGACGAATATAAAGAAAAAGAAAATTTCAGGATATTGAATACAAAGAAAATGTATGTATTGTACATAATTTATATTAAAATATACCATAGATTTTGCAAATATATGTGAGAATTATTTTATAGTGAGACATGAATATATGTATTTGTATTTAAATAGTATATTGTATAACTAGTGCTGAAAGTTGGATATTTCACACGAATGTGTACACGATACTTTTCCGTTTCACATACCAATCGAATTTTGAAAAAAAAATCTTTTAGACAGAATCAGCACATAAAAAAGAATGCGGTCTAATTAAAAAAAAAAATTAATCTAGCAGTCTATTCAAACAAACAACTAAATTTTTAATCTCAGTAATAATGAGTAGTATTTAATGTTCTTATCATAATAATGGCAGTAAAATACTCTTAAGCCAAACAAACGGATATGTTACTAGTTTTAGGAAATTGTTGACAACCCATAAACATTTGTTACTGCGATTAAAATAAAGTTAGTTGTTTGTGTTTTGAATAAACTGCTAGATTTTTATTTTAAAATTGTACGGAGCAGTTACTCAGATTTTATTTTTTTCTGTATTAATTGTAACAGATACCTATTACAAATTCATCGACCTTTCAGTACAAGTTATTTCATTTTGAGGAATTTCTATTTTGGTTGTTTCATAAAGTACATATTACGAAACTAAAATAGAAAACTTTGTTTTACGTCTTATTGTCATTTTTTTTTCTTTTTTTATCTTTACATTTTAATTTTTTAAATAAATCTATTATTAGTCATTGTCAATATAGTATTGCGTTATCTTCAAATTATCATTTTTTATTTAAATTACGATATAACATTTTACCAAATCAGATACAATAGTTATTTGTTTAACTAGGCACTAAAATACCAGGTTTACAGCAGAGGCTCCCGTTCATCGCCATCAAACTATGTTGCTATGCGTTTGTTGAACGGCTGCTATGCGTTTATTGAGTAGTTTCTAAGTAAAAACAAACAATAGGCAGTAAAAATATTTTTAACTAACTGTCAAAAATTCGCACTTTTAATGACAATCGAGAAAAATAGTATATTATTCAACGAGCGTATTATGATGGCTATTATTCACGAGGATGATTTTAGAACACGAGCCGTAGGCGAGTGTGGTAATTCATCCGAGTGAATAATAGCCATTATACGCGAGTAGAATACGATATTTTATCTACACCTACAATTGAAATCATATTATACCGGATGACACTGAAAATTTTTTCTTCGGTTTAAAATTGTTTTTTCGCGCTTCCGTCAAGTTTTAAGCATCAAAATCGTTCAGGAATTGTCAGATTACTGCAAACTGAAATGAAATGAGTCACTCACTGTCGTAAAAATATTATAAAAAATCTACAGTTGAGCATTTTTAATACAAGAGAATAGAATATTTATAGGTTTTGAACCTAATTGTAAGTAATTATAATGAAATTTGCAGTGAAAAATACAAATAAAATTATTTTGATTTTTCAGGTTATGATATAGGAATGAAATGCCGTGAAACGTACAAAGGAATGAATTATGTTGACTTAAATAATGTGCACATTGTAATATATTTATAAAATTCATTAATTTGAAATTAAAATATTCTTATGTTTTAACACAAAAAATTTCCCTGGAATTTTGAATTTGAGTAATAAATAATAATAAACAGAAAAGTCGGCACATAAAATCGTGTTTATCACATGTCCAGAAACGGTTTTGCGAATATTTGCTTGCGCATAACCGCTAAATGAAGTTGATTGTGAACCCTCAACAATAAATTTGACAGTTCCGTGTCTTATGTAACCTCGCCCCGTGGATTATGAGTCATAATCCACGCGGCGTGGATAATGAACGGTATTATGTATCCACGATTACGTACATAATCAATATATTATTAAACAGGTGTAGATAAAACAATTTTTTTGATGGCCGGTTCAGACTTCTACCTTACAGTGCAAAACATTTGCGAACGTTCACGATCAACTTACGCGCATATGCGCATAATGTCTAAAGGTTGTTAAAGTATGAGCAGCGAGTCGTGACCGATTAGCTTGGATCATAGAAATATAGTACATATACTACTAGACTGAGTTTATATTGTTAATCGTTTGTGCCGAATTGAATCGGTGGACGCCATAACGAGACGCTAATTGAAAAGTGCGAAACTTAAACGTAGGAAAAAATATGTTTTCTGAAACTACAAAATATAGACATTTCGTACACTGTAAATGCAGAAGGCAATCAAATTCAATAATAAAATAAATTTATACATGAAACAAATAGCGAAACAAGCTTAGTAAACAAATACTAAACAAAGAAATAAACTTAAAAGACGTTTGCCCACAGACATGACAGGTTGCTGGACTGCCAGTATAAATTAAATAAAATTCACTACAACTAAAGAAAATATGTATTATAATTATTGAAAAAATAATATTAATTAAATATTGGTCGCACTTTTTATACTACAACTGAGCTTTATTATTTTGAAATGAAGAAATTATATAAAATACATATTTTAAGTTACTGCATAGTTACTTTTTTTTTCATTATGTTTTAGAATATACACTAGCATTAGCGTCTCGTTATGGCGCCCATCTGTTCAATTCGGCACAAAGTTAAGTCTTTTAGATTTTGAGTTAAAATAATTTAAAGATTTGCTGCATATTACGTTACCCGCCCGAGGAGAACAAATGGCTGCTGCCGTATTCAAGTGGGATACAAACAGCTCAAAAATTGTCGGTTATCGGTTACACTTACAGTCACAGTAATTAATAAACGAATCAAGGGAAATAACATTATTATTAATTAATACGTAATAGTACAATTTTTAAAATAAATAAATTTAAATTTTGGATAACAAAATTATAAAGTTGTTTATTAAACCAGGCTTTTAAATACCTGTGAATAGTGTGAATAGAGGAAGACAAGGAGCGACGGGGTAACGAGAGGAAGAGCAAAAGCATAGTTATTAGGTTATGAGATGATTATTTATCGTCGACAAATCATAATAGTTTAAATACGTTATTCAAAAAATGTAAGTACAAACTTTTGTCCATTTAAAAGAGGTACATGAGTACCAATAATTAATCGTCCATTTATTGTTTCCCAATCATTTTTTAATGACTATTTCACTCATAAATATATAAACCAATCCAAATTCAGGATTCTACCTAGTTACCAAATTTCATTTCGACAAAACAGCGTCATAAAAGTTTTTTCGCACCCTTTAAGCCAATAAGATGTCGTATTTTTACAAGTAAGTGAGTTTTGATAAGCGAAAATTTTTTGACGTTTAAGATCATATTGTTTACATACCTGTCAAAGTCTGTATATTTTCAGTGTTATCAGTTTTTATTAAAAACGAGTCGATTTGGACATGAATCTATTTAAAACGTTGAAATAGCAAACTGAAACCTAATACCTCTAAACACAATAAATATTTACAAGATTTTTGTCAAGAAAAAAATTATATAAATAATTACCTGATTTTTATTTTGGAAATAGTCATCCGAATACCATTCGTGGTTAAATTTTAACCTGGAAAAATTTTCCGATTGCTTTACTCGAGCCTGTTGCCAATTTATTTCGTGACATTGATCAAAAATTACTCGTTTGACAACTCGTAATTTTTTTGTCAATGTCACTCAATAAATTGCTAGGCAACCGGCTCTCGTAACAATCTGAAAATTTTTCCGGCAAAAATTTACCACTTATGATATTATATATGAAAATTTTTACAGCATTTTCGTCTGTCGAGATGTGTATTGTGCATAATAAATACACCTTTCCAAGTAAATTCAGTCTCATTAATGAACATTACGAGCCATTCTCAAAATTGAAGTCTTAGAACTTTTTGCACATGTTATGGATATAACTGTTGCTTTTTTTAAAATTGTCATATGTGACACTCCGTATTGTGATGTGATAAAGATGTACAAGATTAACAAATGTGCGAATATTAAGAACAGAATGATTTGGTGATGATTTGGAAACGCTCCGTGTAAATGCGTTGGCAACTCCATGACACTGTCTTTATGTCAACCGTGATGTCAAGTAAAATGTAGTACACATACGAGTAATAAAATAAATAAATCATAGGTAAGTAATTACAATGTCTGTGTACTCGCATTTTAACGTTAGATCAAAGTACTCGTTGCACAAAGCCCTGACGCGATGTTAGCTAAGGTTATGTCAGAATGACAGTACGTTTGACGAGTTGTCAAGGGAAAAATCTGTTGCACAAAGCTCTGACGCGTTATCACAGTTCATCTGACAAGTGATCTGACATAACGTCACATTAATTGCACGTCAGCGTTCAATTATCTTTTGACAGAGCGTTCATATTTCAACTTTGCTTCTGATTTTAAGATATTTTTTTATCATTACGTGTCGGTGAGTGTGATTATTATTACAATATACTTTAATATATTAATATTATCTAAACAATTTTAGTATATATATGATAGATTTATCCTTAATAAGCTCCCTGTCTGACAATGAAGAAAAACCAATTAGTAGAATGCGCATAGTTCCAGATCGCAAGGATCCATTTAATATTTATGATGACCAAGATTTAAAGATACGATATCGTTTCTCAAAACAGACGGTTACAAATTTGGTGTAACATTTTGTAAATCGTTTGGAAACCCTCTACACGCAGAAATAAACCCTTATAGACACTGGCCATAATTTTAATGCTGTACGAAATATGTTAGTGGCAACAACTTTGGAAGATAGTTTAACTGACGAACATAATTTCTTATTATAACTTTATTACTTGTGCTTTTATTTAACCTAACAAATAATAATCCATATTCTTATTTCTCCATATTTTTTTTTATAAAATGGAAGTAGAGAAATTCAAATAGCGGAGGCGTGGCTATCAGTCCAGTACTGCAATTTTCAAACAGTTTTTATTTGAATATAAATATTTTGCACCAAACTTAATAATTTAAATACATTTCCAATTATAAATCATGTAGACTTGTACAGTATAATAATATTAACTTATTTTAAAAAAAGATTATTTTGAAATAACATATATTTCAAGAACATGTAGGTCCACGAAGAAAATAGTTTGATATAAAAACTTATATTCATGACGTCACATCTGTATTTTCAAATTTCGGAGGACTATAACTCGCTTATTAATTAGAATTTTTTTACCGGATTTTCACCGACTGTCTTATACGTTCAGATGAAATTATATTTAGAAAATGGTGGAATCTCCTACTGTACATGAGGCATCCGTAGTTATAAACATGTCTTAAGTTTTAAAGTATTTGAGAAATCCTTCCCCCCCCCCCCCACACACACACACACACATACGTACATGCACGCATACACACACGCACGCACGCTCGCACACACACACGCACCCACACACACACACGAACGCGCGCGCACACACACGCACGCATACCCGCACGCGCACACATTCGCACGCAAGCACGTTTGCACGCGCACGCACGCGCACACACACACACACGAACGCGCGCACATCCATGCACGCACGGTCAACCACACGCTCGCATGCACGCACGCACGCGCGCTCCCACAGACACGCACGCACGCACCCATCACGCACGCAACCACACACGCACGCGCGCGCTCCCACACACGCACACACACACACCCGCCCATCGATATTATCGTAAAATGTTATAATCGGATTCTAGGGACCTTAAAACGTGCTTATTCACTAAAATCTGGTCTGGATATGCGATTTTTAGCGAGAGGTAAAAATGTTTTGAAACTTCATTATATAAGAATCAATAATAGCAAAATGATTCAAGCAATTAAAATGCTCCATTTATTGTCCTATTTCATCAGAAGTATTCTATTATTTCGCAAAGTGAACTTGAACCTATTTTAGTGATTTCCGTCGACTTTGACCTCATCGATTTGGAGCCAGACTTCAATCTTAATTTTATCTCAGTCAACTGCCAAAAAAGATAGTAGTAGCCATAATCAACAATATGAAGATGAACGACTTCAAAATATTTTATCAGACAATGTTAATAACCTTACTATTGATATGTGAAAATAAAAAGAAATTTATTACTTACATTATTTTATCAATAATTTTATGCGCACTGTTTAATTAGTACGATAAATATTTTTTTAATTATACAGTATGTTTTTTATTGAAATATGTTTTTTATATGCTAGTTTATTTTTAACTCTATAAGATGTATGTACCACTAAATCTGAAACAACCTTGTCCCACGCTCTACGTTGGGTACTGTACTGGATATACGGAGCGACGGTCTATATATAAGGGATAGGATAACGTTAACGAAACGTTGTGTTATTTCATAACATTATAAAAATATTAAATCGTTACATAACAAACGTTACACTTACAAATAACTTAATAAAAAATATGATGTGGCCAGCACATTACCTTCCGTCAGTTCTATGTATTTTGTACAAATTTCATACGGAAAGTTCCTTGCTAAATTAAATATTCTATTTCTTGTACATTACCTTCCGGCAGTTGCATGTATTTTATGCAAATTTCATACAGAAAATTATTATTTTGTGACGTTTTCTATATACAGTGTAATGTATTTGCAGAAATAAAAGATTTATTATTATTATTTCTTGTACATTACCTTAAAGCAGTTGTATGTATTTTATACAAATTCCATACAGAAAGCAAAAGATCCTATACCTATTTCCAGTAAAATTATAAGACAAACACACTATGTCAATATCACTTGAGACTGACATCTTTCAATCAAAATTTTCTTAATATAGTAGCTGTTTCCACAGCTATGGCTACTTTATGAAATTTAATTTCTTTATAATTTTTTAACTCTATATCCATTTAATATTAGGTATAAAATGCAATCAAATCGTATAGAAAATAAAATATTCTTTAATATTTATAATAACATTAAATGTGAAAAAATGATATTTAACATAGTTTTTTAAAAAAAAACTGTTAAAATCTTCAAATGAGGGTACTTCCGGTTGTCCAATTCTAACCAAAATCTAATCAGCTCTTCGCATGGATGTAACGAAGAAGTATACGAAAAATTTTTAATTTTTGTAACTGTAGTATTAGAGTTATCGCAGACGAAAATTTTGTTACACACACACACACACATCCACACACTCACTCACACACACACACACACACACACACACACACACACACACACACACACACATACAGACATCATCGTAAAAGTAGTAAATTCGTATTCTAGGGACCCTAAAACGTGCTTATTGATTAAAAACGCATCATCGTTTTGACCAAAGACAATACCTTCCTTACCTAAAGGTGACGGAAGGTAAAAACAAAATAACGTTATAATAGGGACTTATTGCAACTTTTAAGATAAAAGAAAGTAAACGTTAACGTCATATAGAAAACACCTTATTTTTAAAATAAGGGGCTTTCACTTTCAATGTTAAGGCATTTAATTAGAGTATTCACCTTAACGTTAACGCTAAAAGCAACACAAACGAAGTTACAGCCGCACTTTTCGTCGAAACATAACCTCAACACATACAAAACGTGTGACGTTAAACTAACGTATGCAGTGCTTATGCAGGCTTTACGCTTTACAACCTTTAGGATGGAGGGTTGAAAATCTTGGGTCAGGACTCATAAATTATTCGAATTTGAAAGCATCACTTTTACAGTAAGTAATGGGCCGTATTAAAAAAATCTGGTGTGGCCAACACAATACCTCCCGACATTTACAGCCCGAGTCACAAAAAAGATTAAGTTAATCCTTATTGTCTAATGTAATCCAAGTAACTACCTTTTTTTTAACCCCTCAACAGAATTAAATCCCAATTACAGAGTAGGTTCACATTCACACACATCCATGCCTTAGTGGGATTCGAACCCAGAGCAGGGCACTCATGACATGAGGCGTTGCTCTAACCATTGAGCCACCGGAGCTATAATAAAATGAAGATTAAATTTTAAATACCGGGATAGAATAGAATTCACTAATCCAAAATTGAGAAATAGCTGAAAAATTTTGTGAATCGTTGATTTTTATTAATCTAAATACTTATCTATATATTTACTTATGCTGGAAACTGCGTTCAATTCCTTTTCTATTGTTCTATTTACTTTTTAAAACGTTACTAATATTATTTTGAAATGATTAGTTCTTTAATTTTTTCTGTCAGTTACATACATTTGAATAACTGCGTTTTGTTTGTTTAAAACGTAGGATCTAGGATTTAAATTATAGATAATTTTATAAATTTATCCATAAATTATATAGAAAAAGTATTAATGCAAATCTATAGAAAATTTAATAATCTTTAATTTTTATAATAACATTAATCTCGAAAAAATAACATTTAATAGCTATTTGTGTATTAAGAGCGCAAAATGGGACATTGTCGATTGAGAGGTTGTTGCCGCGCGACGCAGGAGCGAAGTATTCTCTCGAAATCGACAATGTCCATTTGCGCTCGAAACACACACAAGATTTTTTCTACAGTCGCCACAGTGGGGTCCTCCACCATAACAAAAATTTATTTTTTATTTATTTTTACTTATCGGTATTTTTCATTCTTCTTGAGCTATTGCTTCAATCTAATCTAAGCATTTTATACTTTCGTTTTTGTAAATGAATACCCTATTTTATTTTCACAGCAGTGCGGCATTTTGTTTGGTTATGTAAGTGGGTAATGTGTAACTATAGTGTCATTAATTCCTGACTAAACGTTTCCATTAAGAATGTAGCCAAGTAACATTTCTCAACATTGTATAGTTAGAAATTTGAGGAGCGAGCGTTTTTTCTACTTTGTCGCTCTAGAGCGGCAAAGTGACATTTTGCGTTGACAAAAGAGAGCGCAAATGGCTACTTTGTATATAGACTGTAGAAAAAGGTATTTTTCGAAGAAAAACTATTTTGGGCTTCTAGTAAAGTGCCATTTCCGGTTATCCGATTTTCACCAAAATCTAATGGGCTCTTTCCATTAAAGAAAAAGTTCGAAATACAAGGTTTCAAAATTTTCTGAATGATAGTCTTTGAGTTAGAGTGAAGGATCCACACATACATCGTTACAACGTGATCATTTACCATCACTTTTAGGGTAAGTAATGGGCCGTATTAAAAAAAATCTGATGTGGCCAACACATGACCTTCCGTCAATTCCATGTTTGAAATAGCAATGAACTTTAAGTAAAGTATCACTTCCAATTGATCGTTCGTAAACAAAATCTAATTTGTTGTTCCAATAAATAGAAAAGTCTGTAATACCAAATTTTGGATTATATTTTGTTTTTCCTCGAAAATCTGTTAAGAGCTCCAAATTAAGTACCACTTCCGGTTTATCATATAGGTATAGTCAAAATCTAATGTTGTTTCAAATTATACACGTGTTTTAAATACCAAATTTGAGAAGTTTTGGATCATGTTTTAATATATGTTTTCAAGAAAATCTGTTTATAGCTTCCGATTTATCAGTTTTAGAAAAGATCTACTATGTCACAGAGCTTTAAATAAAGTATTACTTCCGGTTTATCAATTTTACTTCCCGTTATATAAAAGTCTTAAATACTAAATTTGACAAGTTTTGGAATATATTATAATATATTTTTCACAAAAATCTGTTCAGAGCTTCAAGTAAAGTATCACTTCCGATTTATCAATTTTAGAAAAAATCTAACATGTCATTCTTATTAATATAAAAGTCTTAAATACCAAATTTGAAATGTTTTCGATTATATCAATATTTTTTTTACGAAAATCTGTTCAGAGCTTCAAATAAAGTATCACTTCCGGTTTATCAATTATATCCAAATCTAATATGTTGTTCCCCTTCATATAAAATTCGTAAATACTAAATTTGACAAGTTTTGGAGTATATCATAATATATTTTTCACGAAAATCTGTTCAGAGCTTCAAGTAAAGTATCACTTCTGGTTGATTAATTTTAGCCAAAATCTAATATGTTGTTTCCCATGATGTAAAAGTTTTAAATACTAAAATTGAAAAGTTTTGGATTATATTTTAATATAGTTTTTCATTATAAACTGATATGGGCTTCAAGTAAAGTATTACTTCCATTTATCCAATTTTACCCAAAATCTAATCAACTCGTTATATGAATGCAGGAAGCTTAAATACGGAAAATAGATATATTTGGAAGTTTGTTATGAGTTATCGTGGACGAAAAAATCGTCACACACACACCCACACACCCACGCCCACACACACACCCACACGCACGCACGCACTGGCACACACTCACCTAAAAATAATAAAATCGTATTCTAGGGACCCTAAAACGTGCTTATATATCAAAAACTCACCACCGAATTTTTTGACCAAAAACAATACCTTCCTTACCTAAAGGTGACGGAAGGTAATTATCAATTACTTGAACATCGGAAGTAATAATATTCAGCTACTCCCTAAATTATGTAGTGAAGTTAATATACTTTTTCTGTTTTGGGTCTTTAATATGTACTTTATGTAACCCATTTGGATGTCATAAAGTACTTCTTTATGACATCCAAATGAGTTTCATAAAACACCTATTAAACAACCGAAATTGAAATTCCTGCAAAAGAAATAACGTACATTTTTTTGAAAAAATGGCCAAAATAGAAAAAATAGTATAAAATACACGTTTCATAAGACATTTCAGCGTACTTGTCCCCTTAGAAAACTCGCAGCAAGTCGCTCGTTTCTAAGAATGACGCGTGCGCTAAAATGTCTTATGAAACTTGTATCTAAATATAGTATAATTTATGTAACATAATTGAAATCGCTAAAAGTAAATCGGTAAAACTGACATATCTACTGGTTTATTTATAGATGGACACTATATTTCTATTTTTAATATGAAATTATATAATTCACAGTTTTTTCAACTAAAAAAATATGGTAGGTAATTGTATTATAACATAAATGAAAAATACCGCCTTTTTTTCGTTTTATGTCTATAATTATCAAATATTTTTATTTGTTATTATAATTATTTTATCATTGACAATGTACATACATAATTTTATTGCTCTATAAATATAGTTTTACTACAAACACCCAATGCCAAATATTTTTACCGTATGGTTATATTTTTCTTGGAATTGAAACCACATCTAACCATATAAGGAAAATCCATTACCAAGAAGTTATGTTATATAACTTCGTACTTTCTTCTTCCCAGTGAATTACTGAACTATGTTTAAAACAAACAATAATTTATTATAATGTATTACACACCACGAATATAATGTCATTATGTCATACTAAGTAGTGTTTTTGAATGAATATAGCATATTTTTACAATTAACATATTTTATATACGAAAAATGTTTTACGAATTTGTTTTAAAACATAAAAAATTTAAGTACGTCGTTTGGTAATTATTTTTCATTATCCTGCATTTTTTTAATGAAAAAACTTGATAAGTGTTAATGTGGCAAAAAATGTTTACACTTAACACTTAAGTAAAGTTCAATGTTTTTAGTAAAAATACAGATTAATGAACTTTTCCACTGATTGAGATAAAAAAATATTGTAATATCAATTGTTGGGACATGAAAAAGATGCGTGGTCAGTAAAAAATGTTGCTTCATACAAAATAGGTGTACGGTGACAAGTCATAAAAAAATTATATTAATAGTAATTTGTTTAACTTGACACTGAAATACCAGAGGCTGCAGTTTCATTGCCGATTGCCGAAGCGAAGCCGAGACAATAGTCGCGGTCTTTTTACCACTTTTTACATGAGATCTCAGTTCGTCTCAGTTCACCTCAGTTGCCTCACCAATTTTGACCGTTCTTTTTATTGTAACGGAGGTGAGATAAAGTGAGACCGAAGTGAGAAGAGTTCCTCCTCCCTTCCCGATTCTTAGTAACTACTGGTGGTTGTGCTTGTTGAGTTTTTAATTTTAGATGAATGGTGAGGATGAATGTTTTGCTGTCACGGGCTGTCACATATAATTAGTTTGGTTATTGTCAAGATTATTTGTTTATTCCTTTAATAAATATTATTATTAGAAGAATAAATAAATATACTCATAGTTTTGGGCGATCGAAAATAACGCCTGAAAAAAATATATTTTGGGTGATTTAAATAAAAATTTAAATATAATTATATTTAAAAAATCATATAAAAAATGAATGATTTGAAAAAATACAATTATTATAAAATTGTACCTACCTACTTAAATTAAAATAAAAAAACGTTAATGTAATATTAATTATTTAATAATAATGTTTTGTTGTATGTATAATAAAAAATGCGTTGTCACATGGAAAATGAATATAACATCATATAAAAAATTTCATTGTACAATTAAGGATTTTGCAAAATAGTTGTAATTTGTACAAGTTTCAAGGATAAAAAAATGTTTACAACAATTAAAATATCATTATAATAATTATTATAATGTATAAATAATTTAAAAAATATATAAAATGTAACACACCCTTATTATTTTAATATAAGCAATAAAAACAATTAGTACCAATATCGTTTTATATATTATCAAGAAACAATTGTTATTTTAACAATAAATTTCTCACAAATTTTTATTTTTCACTTGTTTCCTATAGTAACATGTACGAAATCAATAAATTTATATACTTACTTGTATCTACACTAATCACAGGCACTTCAATTTATTTAAAAACTATTAAAAATTGTACTAAAACGTTCTTTCTTTCATTACTGGTCTTCACTGTCTAACCCGTCTAACCTCTTTGGAGAGAAATGTGCAAACCACAGGCAATCTGCTTGTAAGGATTATTTTCCAATGTTTTGATTCTGATTCTGGTTTCCTAGATACCAGCGAAAACAAGCGAATCCGTGCCTGTATGGCCATCTGTCGGTAAATTGAAAAACATTTGTTTCCTTCAAAAAATTAATTCCTTAACGCGAGGAAGACAGGATCGAGAGAGGGCACTGTAAGTATGAAATTGGAAATTGGCAACAAGAAAAAAATTAATTATAGTTGTTTATATTTTGCAGGCAATGTGTAAAATATTTCTTTTATGTTTAGTGAGTGTGTCAGTGAATATTAAAAATCATATTTATGAATATAAGTGGTAAGTTCGTATTTATTCCAATAAAATATAATTTTATATATTGTTGGAGTTGAATTGTTGTAATTCTTATTTGGTAGCAACATTCAGCTGTTTTACAATAGTTTCTACAATATTACTTTAATAACATTGATCTATTATTCTTTTATTTATATTTTTTTTATATCAATATATTTATGGGTTCTATGGCCACGTGCCTGAGTGTCTGGTCGCGAATCTGGGGAACCGGGTTCGATTCCGACCGACGCCAAATATTTCGAATTTTAAATGGCACAAAATTGACCCCTGTGGTGCACTCTCCACGCCAGCAATGAGTGCCCGTGAGTTGACGCCTGGTAAACGCCCGCACCGCACAAATATGTCATCATCATTACCGATATCTGCATACAAAACAGATTGGCATACCCAGCAATGGGTAATATGCCTTGATGATATATTTTTTTTATTTATTTATTTAATATATGTATTTAAGAAAAATGTGTTAACATTTGGGACCTTGAAAACTATGAGGATCCTATGAGATACGAAATAAAGTTGAAGTAATTCCATGAAGGTCCGGTTAAAAAAAATTAATCTAAGCTTGAATAAAACTTCCCAAGTAATTTTAAAAAATTGAACAAATACAACTGATTCGAATTTGTTCATGCAATTTAATTTACTTTGGAAGTAAAATGTAATCACAGTATTTGCATGTGGGGGCTAAAAAGTGGCAACAAAATTTACCAAAATAAAAATCTACCAAAATTTTCATTAATATCTGATAATTTTTTTACTTATATTGCTACATTATTAGCATTATTAGCGTATAAATACTTAGTTTTAAAATGTTTACAGGATTTTGAGTTTTTAATGTTCTCTAGAAGCTTATTAAAAATGATAGACCAATCCTATCTGGAAAATCTTTGACGACTTTACCTCTAGATTTAGGTATATGGAAGTCATTTTTGTTTCTAGTTTGGTACTCATGAATGTCTGAGTTGAGTTTGAATTTATTTCTATTTTGAAATACCTAAAGACAAATGTCAAGTGTATACAGTCAGTCACTGTAAGCAGTTTAAGTTTTTTGAAAAGTGGTTTACAAGAAGAGTTCTTATATGCTCTTAGTAAACATCTAATTATTCTTTTTTGAGCGATAAAGACAAATTGAGCACAAGTAGAGTTAACCCAAAACCCGAGCCACAACCTAATACCGTAGTTTTTTAGATTGTATGTTTAAATATTCCTTCAAATGCCATACGTATGTATGTAGTGAAATAATTATGATCAAATTAATTTTGATTTATTTCTTTATATAAAAAGCGTTAAACCTGTAACTGTTCATTCAATGAAAATATGTAAGTTTTAATTTACTAAAAAAAATTTATTAATATAAAGTTATTGAGTATCAAACTACGACTATGACTGTAATTCTCAAATGGATAGTAGTCCGCACACGTTATTTACACGGTACTTTAGTGAATACAATATGACAAGTTGAAAACTTTATAAAATAAATAATAGAATATACATTGTTACTTTGTGTAAATTAATAGATTAGAAATATTTCAAAATGAGTGTACTTTTTGTTGGTATTAAAAATAATTTGTGTGTGGAGCAGAACTCCTTCAGATTTTTCCGTGTGGGGGCAGAGCCCCCTCAGATTTTTCCGTGTGGGGGCTCGAGCCCCGAAGCCCCACGTAATCGGCGACTATGTCGTGGCCGCGTGCCTGATTGGGGAACCGGGTTCGATCCCAACCGACGCCAAATATTTCCAATATTAAATGGCACAAAATTGACCGCTGTGTTGCACTCTCCACGCCAGCAACGAGTGCCCGTGAGGTGACGCCTGGTAAGCGCCCGCACGGTGCAAATATTTCATCATTACCGATATCTATGTACAATGCAGATTGGCACACCGTGATGATATTTTTTTTTCCTATAACCGAGTCTTTGGAAAGTACTTTTCACGCACTCTTTACAGTGTGTAAAGAGTCACTTGTCACTTTTTAAGAACTAGTGTGTGAAAAGTACTTTTGACACATCTGTGCTTGAAAAGTAAATAGGCGTTGCTAGGCAATATAAAAATTCTATTAATTTACCTGTCAGCTGTCAAGTACATAATTAGGTATATAAATATAAAATAAATCAAAGAATCAAATGGAGAACATCATTTGTTCATTTTTAATTACATTAATTTCATTGGCATTATTATTTTTACCTCCCGCTACCCTTTGTAAGGGAAGTATAGGGATCGTGCTAAAAATCGCATATCGAGATTTTGGTAAATGACCACGTTTTAAGGTCCCTAGAATCCAATTTTAACAATTTCACGATGATGTCTGTGTATGTGTGGATCCTCCACTCTAACTCAAATACTATCATTCAGAAATTTTTTAAACCTTGTATTTCGAACTTTTTCTGTAATGGAAAGAGCCCATTAGATTTTGGTGTAAATCGGATAACCGGAAATGGCACTTTACTAAAAGCTCAAAATAGTTTTCCTTCGAAAAGTACCTTTAAATGTTATTTTTTCGAGATTAATGTTATTATAAAAATTAAAGATTATTCAATTTTCTACAGATTCGCATTAATACTTTTTCTTTTATAAAATTATCTATAATTTAAATCCCGGAACCTCCACTTTAAACTAACAAAACTCCTTGGTTGCGCAGTTATTTAAATGTATGTAACTGACAGATAAATGTTACTGTCAAAGAACTAATCATTTAAATTTAATAATAGTAACGTTTTAAAAAGAAAAAAGTAAATAGAACAATAGGAAAGAAAATCAATACAGTTAAGATTAATAAAAATTAACGATTCGCAAAAAAGTTTAAGGTAACCCTCATTTTTGTATTACTGAATTCTATTCTATCCCGGTATTTAAAATTTAATATTCATTTAATATCAAAAAAGGTAGTTACTTGGATTAGATTAGACTATATTTCAAGAAATAAACTGCACATATGTGAAGTCCATATAAAAATCATACAAATTACTTGAAAGTGATTGTAAAATTAAGCATTTAAGTTTTGGAAAATTTTAATTTTTGGCCAGTTTTAATAATCTTTAATTAAAAATATATCTGTAGAAATATTTTTAATGAAAATTGGTTTTTCAACACGTACAATTTATTGGAGAACTCTATGAAGCCATACCTATATCCTACACATTTTGGGTATAAGAAGTGGTCATATTTGGAGACACAAAAAAAGAGTTGATTTTTTTTAAAAAAAGGTTGGCATGAATGCATGCGTTTCAAATTTTCAAACCGCAGGTTCAGGTTTATATCTCTTTTCGTTCTCGACGTATTTATGTTTCACTTTATGATAAAACGGGATGTTTTTTTTATTGTACAAATTTTACTTTATAACTGATTTATTATTTCAAAATTATATGTATAAACGTTTCATCAAACTTATTTTGCTTAGTAATGAACATAGTCATATGTTTTAATAGAAGCAATTAAATAAATTGAAGTGTACTTGACCCGTGTATAATAGGCATTCTTCTTAAATTGTTTACATCTGGTTGCTCGATACTTATCAATTATATGTATACAGGGTGTAACATCTAAACGAACTACCTCAAATAATTTCTATATTATTAAAGATCCAATAAAATACTATAAGACAATCTTATATAAGACCAAGGGGGACATCCGAGTAGAGCAGAAAATGTTTTCTTAAACCAGTGGTTCTCAAGGTATTCAAGGTATAATATAGTTATATTTTCTTAAATGGGATGATATATATTTCTTAGGCCCATTCGATAGAGTATTTTTTTCTGAATTCAACCATGTGATTATTTTATATCCTTGCATAACAAAAATATTGAGAAAAGTTCAATTGAAATTTAAATAAATTTGTTTTTTATAGTTATTTTCAGTAGGCTGTGTATGAAATACAATTGAGCTTAAAGCAAAATCAAACAAATATTTTCTAATAACGTTATAAACAGTGTTCTGTCCTAATTAATTCAAATTGACAGATAGCAATTTTTTGTTTTTCATACATAGCCTACTGAAAAATGACTATAAAAATCAAATTTATTTAAATTTCAAATTTTTATTTCTCAATATTTTTGTTATGCAAAGATCTAAATTGATTATATAGTTGAATTCACAAAAAATACTCTATCGAATGGGTCTAAATATATATATATATATATATATATATATATATATAACTTTGTGTTGTAACTTGAGAACCACTGGATTAAAAAAATATTTCCTTCTATAATCGGATGTCCCCCTTGGTCTTCTATAAGATTGTCTCTAGTATTATATTGTACCTTTAATAGCATAAAAATTATTTGAGGTAGCTATTTAGCTGTTACACCCTGTATACAAAAACTATTGCGTTTATCAAGTTTTAGCAGAAGTAACTTTTTTGGGTATTTTTGCATTGTATGTAATATTTTCATAAGTAAAAATGAAAAAATGTTAATAGGTAAAAAACTATCGTTTAAAAACGTTCATGACTTCCCCATATGAGACGCCACCTTCATATAATTTTTATTTTTTATTCGAAATGACTCCCCCAGTGTATGGTTTTATTTTGGTACACTCTTCCTGACTCATGCTGTATATGTACAGGGTGTAAATGGAAAAGTGGAACATAGGCGTTTAACATGGGAAAACATTTTATCTTTGCGCAAACGTTACCTAATTATTTAATGCGAAAATACTTTAAACAAAAGTTATAGAGATTTAAAGGCTGCATCTAAATGATGTGAAACGATTATTTTATATCTGCATATAAAAGTAAAAATGAATTACACAGTTACAGATTTATCCTGTATTCCGAGCACTCTTTTATAATAAAAGGAGCAAACTCCTCATAAGAATATAATGTAAAAACGTGCTCTATAAAAGCGCTTTTATTATAAAAGTGCGCTCAGAATACGGGCCGAGCTTTTTGTCTAAGCAGCAATGGATTTATGACGAAAAACAACGCATTTGTTTTATTTTTGTCATAAATCCATGGCTGCTTAGACAAAAAACTCATAAAAACTGTAACTTTGTAATTAATTTTTACGTTTATATGAAGAGATAAAATAATCGTTTTACATAATTTAGATGCTGAATTTAAATCTCTACAACTTTTATTTGAAGCATTTTTGCATAAAATAATTAGGTAACGTTTGCGCAAAGAAAAATTGATTTCCCATGTTAAACTCCTATGTTCCACTTTTCAATTTACAACCTGTACATACATTACACGTTTGACAGTAAATTATAATATGATTCTAACCTTAAAACAAACAAAGATTTAAACGCGGGACACTTATTTTCTTTTTCAATAAAGTAATAGTAATTTACATAACTAACATCTTTGTAATAGTCCACCACAAATTAACTAAAAACATTTGTAGCAAATGTTTCTTAAAATATAATAAAATATAAATATATCATCACGGCATATTACTCATTGCTGGGTGTGCCAATCTGCTTTGTACACAGATTTCAGTAATGATGATATTTGTACCGTACGGGCGTTTACCAGGCGTCAGGCCTGACCTCTTATGATCAAAACAAGAGATTTATAATGGTTTGGTTTTATTCACGTGTTGATAAAATGATATAGGCATTTTACAATGTAATAAATTGATAATAAATAATAATAGCAACTATGTATTTTTAAACAACTATTTTTTAAAACAAACAACAAATAAAATAATGTCAAATGTTAGTTAACTTGATATATATTTGTGTAGTTAATTAATAAAACAAATATTAAATTGGAGATATCTATTCAAATATTTTATACGTTATTGTTATTTGTTTAATAAAGGAAGTTAAAAAACTCCTATGTATAAAATAGGGCTTGACAGGATATAATTTCGTGATTAATTTACTGTGTCACCCTAATCTCATAACCTAAACAATACCTAACAAAAAAGTAATGACTTTTAAATACTTCACTTCCTAAAACCTACACTTCGCTAGACTTGTCAAGAAAGTCAGTTCTTCCTTTTTGCAGTGAGCCTGGGCCTAGACAAATATGGAAGCAGGAAGCAGGGCCGCTCCTAGCGGGGTTGCAAATGGTGCTCTGGACCACCAACCGTATATTATTACTATAAAAATAAAAATTGTAAATAGTATATTAAGTATTAAGAACGGTAAAGACTGGTTATCGATCGAAGACAATTCTTTGGGGGAGGAGCGTAGCGTTCACTCCAATTTTGTCTGAGATCGGTAATTCCTTAAAGTTCGTGATGCTTATAACATTTTTTGCACGATCGACGCACAAAATTTAAAAAAAATAAAATTTGAAAATTATTTTGAAATATTTAAAAAAAATCCCACTTCCAATATCGTAAGTAGGTAATTAAGACTTTGTTTGTAGGGATGTATTCGTATGTGTATTTTACTGTTACCTCCCTCTTTGTGACATATCTTTTTTCTTCTGAAATTCGAATAAGTACGTTCTATGATTTTCTGTTCAAATTTTTGTATATATTAAGCACAGTAGCAGTTTAAAAATATACATTTTGAATTGGTGCCAAATTACACTGCCTGTGACGTCAGAAAGACATTAGCCAATGACAAAACTGGAAATATGATGAAAAAAGAAACAAATGTATCATACATCAAAGTCAATGATTGCTTTAATGACAACTGTGTGACAAGGTCAAGCTCTGACTTATAGTGTAGCGTGATTTTTGGTTCTTTAGCGTAGTTCTTAATTATTTATTATTATATTATAGCGTTATATTTCATAGTTTAATGCCCAGTATTATAAAAGATGGATAAGTAAAGAACTAACCGAAGTAAAATTTACTCTTGAAGTAAAATACTTTATTCCAGAGATTTGCGTCAAAACAACAACAAGTAACGCACTAGCAAAGTAAAATTTACTCCTGAAGTAAAATAATTTATTTCAGAGACTTTCGTCAATCAAGAATAAAAATAGTAAATCTACAGAATAAATTACTCCACCGATGTTGGAGGAAGTAAATTTTATTCTGTAAAATAAATTTGACATATATCAACATTAATTAAATTAAATTCATTATAAATTTGATCCCATGTATTATTTTTACATTTATTTATCTCCAACATGTTTGCTTTGTCTATTTTTGAGTAATTTTTTCCCCGTTCTCTCTTTTTTCCATTTTAGTTGACACCTGACACTTTGACACACACATACTTTATTTTCTATTTTGATATTGGATTTATTTTGTGTGAGGAACATTCAGAATACAATATTATTAAAACATATATAAAACATATTCCAGCGACACATTGTTTGGAATAGATCCTCTTCAGATTGGTCTTAAGAAATACCGCCTAGTAATGTTTTATCCTGGATTTATCCATCTCTCTTATGCTCCAGCAGTGCAAAGATTAGCCGGTATAAGAAACCGTAGCCTGAGTGCATCATTTTCCAGCTAAAAAATTAAATGTATTCAATAGTTCTTATTTAATTATAAAAACATTTATATTTACATAAAAATGATCTTTACAATAAAGAAGTTTTATTTTATGTTTTTATCTTTATTTGCGACAATTCTACTTTCTATTATCAGTTCTATTTGGGCATACTGCACAAAAACTTTTTTACAACCATATTTGAATATTTCCAAATACAAAAATCAGTAGTACTTGACACCTGTCATGAATGTTACTCGTTTAAATTCCGTCGATGGCAAATGTAAGCCACACCCTCATTGGTTAGGTCCTTTCCAATGTCATCAGGTGAAAGGGGAAGCGGAAATTCAAACATTATAATTTCTGATAATTTTCTCATAAAGAATAATACGAAAAAAACAAAAAGTAGGGGTTAAATATTTTTCTTATTCTTTTGATTAAAACAACAAAAAAAATCTGATGTGGCCAGCACATAACCTCTCGCCAGATATTTTACCTGGTTGTACGCATAAAACGAAAAATATTTTTAAATACAAATACATATATTCATGTCTCACTACAAAATAATTCTCACATATATTTGCAAAATCTATGGGATATTTTAAAATAAATTGTGTACAATACTATATATATATATATATATATATATATATATATATATATATATATATATATATATATATATATATATATATATATATATATATATATATATATATATATATATATATATATATATATATATATTCTTTTGCGTTGTTGACTTTTTTTATTTCATAATCTTCATAATAATATACAAATATTTTTGACAGAGGCATACAAATATTTTTGACAGTGACATTTATGTGTCATTTACAAACATTTGAATTTCTTGCCTTGTAGTAGTTTGATCTGAGATTTTTTACATCAAATTATTTTATATGCCTTTTAACATAAATTATGTACAATACATACATTTTCTTTATATTCAATATCCTGAAATTTTCTTTTTCTACTTTCCTTTTCTTTTTCTTTATATTCGTCATTTTTTAGCAAATTCCTTTTATATTCTTTTTTACGCATATTCTTTTGCGTTGTTGACTTTTTTTATTTTCATAATCTTCATAATGATGATATAAATATTTTTGACACGGGCATACAAATATATTTGACAGTGACATTTATGTGTCACTTACAAACATTTGAATTTCTTGTCTTGAAGTAGTTTGATCTGAGAATTTTTACATTAAATTATTTTATATGCATTTCTTTATCTCTAAATCTATAGAAGATATAATAATGAATTTATATTTATCGAATAAAGAATTTAACGTTCTTTAATATAAGTATTTACATAAATTTTCGATAAATAATATTTAGATGATTTTTTTCTTGTAACTACTACTTCCGGTTGTCCAATTCTTACCAAAACTTAATCAACTCTTCCCATTATTGTTAGATTGAGGAATCCGTAGTTAAAATGTCTGAAGTCTTATAGTATTTGAGAAATCGTGGATCCAACATCCACACACACATCCACACACACATGCGGACATCATCGTAAAAATGTTATAATCGGATTCTAGGGGCCTTAAAACGTGCTTATTCACTAAAATCTGTATATGCGATTTTTAGCATGAATTCAATACCACTCTTAGCGAGAGGTAAGGTAAAAAAATCTGATGTGGCCAACACATAACCTCTCGCCAGATATTTTACCTGGTTGTACGCATAAAACGAAAAATATTTTTAATACAAATACATATATTCATGTCTCACTACAAAATAATTCTCACATATATTTGCAAAATCTATGGGATATTTTAAAATAAATTGTGTACAATACTATATATATATATATATATATATATATATATATATATATATATATATATATATATATATATATATATATATATATTCTTTTGCGTTGTTGACTTTTTTTATTTCATAATCTTCATAATAATATACAAATATTTTTGACAGAGGCATACAAATATTTTTGACAGTGACATTTATGTGTCATTTACAAACATTTGAATTTCTTGCCTTGTAGTAGTTTGATCTGAGATTTTTTACATCAAATTATTTTATATGCCTTTCTTTATCTCTAAATCTATAGAAGATATAATAATGAATTTATATTTATCGAATACAGAATTTAACGTTCTTTAATATAAGTATTTACATAAATTTTCGATAAATAATATTTAGACGATTTTTTTCTTATAACTACTACTTCCGGTTGTCCAATTGTTACCAAAACTGACTGGCCTCTTCATATTATTGTTAGATTGAGGAATCCGTAGTTAAAAATGTCTTAAGTCTTATAGTATTTGAGATATAGTGAATCCAACATCCACACACACATCCCCACACACACACACACACACACACACATACGGACATCATCGTAAAAATGTTATAATCGGATTCTAGGGACCTTAAAACGTGCTTATTCATTAAAATCTGGATATGCGATTTTTAGCATGAATACAATACCTCTCTTAGCGAGAGGTAAAAACGTGCAACACGTCATTCTAAATTTTAATTTTATTATTATTGGGCATATCGTGAAAAAAATAACTATATTACTGTTACGTTCATTGTTATAAATTGTATTTGTTTAATATTTTAATGTTGTAGTAGTGTAAATATTTGTGTGTTAAAAATAAATTAGGTAAACACTCGGTATTAATTTTTAAATCCACATTAAATAAGTTAATAAGTATCTACGTAAATACAAAATGGCAGTTGTATAATGCGTAGGTACTTCAAGTTTTCTTAGGTCAAATAAAGGAATAACATTTACCTCTTTTGTAGAAACGAATTTTATAATATTTAATTTGTAATTGTTTCAATTTAATTTTTGCAAATGTGTGTATTTTATTTCAGTAATTATAACAATTTTTTAAAGCTTCGTGAACTTAATTTAATATTATTCGATGTTCTTCACTTAGAAACAAATTTTAAAATATTTATAATTCAATATTTAATTCAGTTTTTTTACCTCTCGCTAAGAGAGGTATTGGATTCATGCTAAAAATCGCATATCCACATTTTAGTGAATAACCACGTTTTAAGGTCCCTAGAATCCGATTATAACATTTTTACGATGATGTCCGTATGTGTGTGTGGATGTTTGTGTAGATGTGTGTGTGGATGTGTATGTGGATATTGGATCCACGATTTCTCAAATACTATAAGACTTAAAACATTTTTAACTACGGATTCCTCAATCTAACAATAATGGGCAGAGTTGATTAAGTTTTGGTAACAATTGGAAAACCGGAAGTAGTAGTTACAAGAAAAAAATCATCTAAATATTATTTATCGAAAATTTCTGTAAATACTTATAGGTATTAAAGAAAGTTAAATTCTTTATTCGATAAATATAAATTCATTATTATATCTTCTATACATTTAGAGATAAAGAAATGCATATAAAATAATTTGATGTAAAAAAATCTCAGATCAAACCACTTCAAGACAAGAAATTCAAATGTTTGTAATTGACACATAAATGTCACTGTCAAAAATATTTGTACATCATTATGAAGATTATGAAAATAAAAAAAAGTCAACAACGCAAAATAATATACGTAAAAAAGAATACAAAAGGAATTTGCGAAAAAATGACGAATATAAAGAAAAAGAAAAGGAAAGTAGAAAAAGAAAATTTCAGGATATTGAATATAAAGAAAATGTATATATTGTCCATAATTTATATTAAAATATCCCAAGATTTTGCAAATATATGTGAGAATTATTTTGTAGTGAGACATGAATATATGTATTTGTATTTAAAAATATTTTTCGTTTTATGCGTACAACCAGGTAAAATATCTGGTGAAAGGTTATGTGCTGGCCACATCAGATTTTACAATTTTATAAAAATGTTACTAAATTTTTCTCTTAGAAACAACCTTACTAGTATGACGGCAATAACATCAGAAAAAATAAGAAAATCCAGCTTTTTACATTGGGTTTAATGTACAATAATATGAACCAGCGTACATATTGTAATTCAAGGATGTTTTGGTACATTTCGATTAATTAAACGAATTGTATTATCCAAAGTAATTAGACATGGTTACGCTCTGAGAATGTTAAGGATTTGACATAGTTTTGGAAACATATAATATCAAAATCATTAAGTTTCTAATTTATAAGGTCACAGCTGTACGAAAATTATGAACTCATAAATTATAAATTTGGTAATTGTGAACATTAATTTAAACAAAAACTAGAAAAAATGACAATAACAATGAAATAATACGTATATTTATCAAACAATTATTTGTGGTTATCTTTACGAGCGAACACTTTCCAATTTCATTTCTAAGAAAATATTCTCTATTTTCTATACATTTATTATCTCGTAAAGTTCCAATGAGATCATATTGACTGGAACAATGATTCATCTAATGCCATATGATTTATCTTTTGGGAACTGCTGATTTAATTAGATCCCTACTGTGGAAGGAAAATAAAATTACATTTCGAACAGCTGATGAAAAGAGTTGATTGAAGCAATTACCATGACGACGACCTTTAATCAACAAGTTATTTGATAGCGCAATACATGGTATTTAGAAAATTACATACCCGAACAAATTGAAATAAACAAACCTTACTATAACTATATATTTGAAAATTTCAGAGTAATGTGCTTTTAGAAAGATATGTGAATGACTTCAAAATATTATTTTGATAATCATAGGGTGGTGGCGGTTAGGGGTGAACATAGGGATTTAACATGGGATTTTAGTTTTTTGCAATTTCCTGCTCTCCTGTTCATTTTACGGAAAAAAACTGTAGAGTACAAATTTGTTCAGAATTAAAAATTGCATACAAAAATGTATTTACATTTATTATTATGTTTTTGGTTTCTTCACAATTTTAAAAAGAAATTTCAAAATTTCTGTTAATTTGTAGCAATAGCCATGACTTACAACTCAAATGTTTAAACATAATAATGTCATTCAATTTCTGTCAAATTTTGGAAATTTCCTCTAATAAAAAGTTAATTTAATAATGAATGTTTATTCGAATAAGGAACGAGTTTTCATTATAAAAAATTATTATGGTCGAAATAGTTTTTGAAGAATAGGTACGTGATTTGTTTTCCATAAAGTACGAAAATACACCAATTCCTATTATAGCAACAATTTCTAAAATTGTTAAAAAACATTGAGAACACACGAGAACACAGCTAGTGTAGCTGTGAACGAAGGTAATGAAGGAAATAATAATAATAGAAGACGTTATAACGAAGTGAATGAAGAAATGGTATTGGCTATGATAAATCAAAATTCTACGTAGTTGATACATTTGGAATTGGTTTATTATTAAATGGTATAGGTACCTAATAAAAAATGCGTATTAAAATTAAAAGTTGTTTGTTTTTAATTCATTTTTAAGTTAGATTAACGCATGGTTGACGTTTATACATAATTTTTGACAACCAGAAAAAATCAAATTCCATGGCCATTGCTACAAAATAACAGAAATTTTGAAATTTCTTTTTAAAATTGTGAAGAAACCGGAAACATAATAATAAATGTAAATACATTTTAGTATGCAATTTTTAATTCTGAACAATTTTGTACTCTACAGTTTTTGCCGTAAAAAGAACAGGAGAGCAGGAAATTGCAAAAAACTAAAATCCCATGTTAAATCCCTATGTTCACCCCTAACCGCCACCACCCTGTATATATATATATATATATATATATATATATATATATATATATATATATATATATATTATTTATTTATTTATTTATTTATTGAAAGTAACCTATCCATCCCACAGGATCAAGATCCCAATTACGGGGTGGATGCAAAAAATATACAAATACACTTACAATAATCAATGTTTCCACACAAAAAAAATGTAGATTAAACATAAAAAATAACAATGAAATAATACTATAATAGTTATTTATGTATTAAGGTCATAATCAAAAGATTGTAGCACGGGGGAATGTTTAAAGGTCGACGCGCAGCGGAGAGTTTTAATTTTCCCGAGTGCTACAATCTTGATTATGCCCGTGGTACATACAACGTTTTATTTTATTTTGGTTCTCGAAATTCCAGGATTCAATGGGTATATATTCGGTATCGTTGTGCTGGCGTTGTGAATTTTAAGTATGCTGTGGTTTCTCGCTATATTGTTTGTTTATAACAAATTTTAATTTACTGTCAAATGGAAATGGAAGATATCGATTATTGAAAAGAAATATGGAATGAAATTGACGTTGCCCAGAGCAAGTAGGCTCCACAGAAGAGAAAAGACGTATACGAGAAAGGATACGAATAGTTTTACGAGCAGCGGTGTTCAAAATATGTGATTTATCGAATTCATTACATTGTCTGACATTTACCTAAAAACGACGATTTTGACGTTTGAATAGCTGTTGCTGGGCAACTTTATAAGCTCTCGGGCGATAAATGCCAAATTGCGCCCGTTTTTTAGAGCGGATAAACAAGTTTATGATTCCAAAATAAAATAAAAACATATTTATCAATGCTTGCTTGAAGCGCCTTGGAGTTAAATGAAAAATATCTATTTCAACAGATAAACTATGAAAAATGTAACATAAATGCCTGATGGGCGATCTAGCTTCATAATTAGTACGTACAAATATACATCTAAATTTATTCTTGTTTCTAGATGGTAATCGTATATATATATATATATATATATATATATATATATATATATATATATATATATATATATATATATATATATATATATATATATATATACAGGCTGTTTTTTTATCAGGGCCACCGTTAGTATCTCGGAAACTGTAAGTGCTACGACTTCGTTGAAATGAGACAAAACTTGCCATATTAGGAGGCCATTTTAGTGGTGTTTTTGTTTTTGGAAAATATGCATAGATCACTAGATATTGGAGGAAAACTGATTTTTACCTCCCGCTACTCTTGGTAAGGGAGGTATAGGGATCGTGCTAAAAATCGCATATCAAGATTTTGGTAAATGACCACGTTTTAAGGTCCCTAGAATCCAATTTTAACATTTTCACGATGATGTCTGTGTGTATGTGTGGATCCTCCACTCTAACTTAAATACTATCATTCGGAAATTTTTTATTATAAAAATTAAAAATTATTAAATTTTCTATGGATTTGCATTAATACTTTTTCTATATATTTTATGAATAAATTTATAAAATTATCTAGAATTTAAATCCCAAAGCCTACGCTTTAAACAAACAAAACGCACTTATTCAAATGTATGTAATTGACAGATAAATGTCACTATCAAAGAACTTATCATTTCAGAATAATATTAGTAACGTTTTAAAAAGAAAAAGTAAATAGAACTATAGAAAAGGAAATCAATACAGTTTCCAGCATAAGTAAATATGTAGGTATGTATTTAGATTAATAAAAATTAACGATGCATAAAAATGTTTAAGCGAATCCTCATTTTTGTATTAGTGAATTCTATTCTATCCCGGTATTTAAAATTGAATCTTCATTTTATTATAGCTCTCGTGGCTCAATGGTTAGAGCAACGCCTCATATCATGAGGGTCCTCGGGGCTCTGGGTTCGAATCCCACTAAGGCATGGATGTTGAGGGGTTTAAAAAAAGGCAGTTATATGGATTAGATTAGATTATATTTTAAGAATTAACTGTCAAAATTAGTGTAAAATTCGCTAATCCAAAAATAAGGATTAACTTAATCTTTTTGTGACTCGGGCTGTAAATGGCGGGAGGTATTTTGTTGGCTACACCAGATTTGTTTCTTTTTAAAATAACTCGTAAATTATCAGTTATCGAGAAAAAAGGTTTCATATGAAAATGTTACAATATTATATTGTCTATCAAGTGGCGTACAAAAATATATTTTTTATTGGTAAATTTTCAAG
Source organism: Harpalus rubripes (assembly GCA_963082715.1). NCBI lineage: Eukaryota > Metazoa > Arthropoda > Insecta > Coleoptera > Carabidae > Harpalus > Harpalus rubripes. Next base: position 9,753,045 of record OY720460.1, on the reverse strand, counting down.
ATATAGCACAAACTACAATTTTTTTAAATGCATATTTGATTTTTATCTGTGTGTAAAGCAGATTGGCATACCCAGCAATGGGTAATAAGCTGTGATGATATATTTATTTATTTATTTTATCGAAGTATAAAATTGTGAAATATTCTCATTTTCTAAAAAATACATTTATGTATTGTATATTTTGCTCTAAGCAAAATGCATGTTTCTTTCAAATGAACTTTCATGTATGTAAATTGAGCAATATACACATACATATATACATACATACATACATACATACACAAACTATTTAACATGTAGATTACTACACCGTCAAGTGTCCTGTACGATTAGTTCAAGTTCATTTACCGTCATTACACGCTTCATGGATGAGATTATACGCCGAAGAGTGGTTCCAATAACGAGATTTTAATTATAGGGTTGTGCCAAGGTTATTAGGTTCATCCACGGAAACTTAAAACATCTCTATATACAATGAAACTGTCACAATATTTATCAAAAGTTTCACCAACTTTATTCATTCTAGAAACTAACAATGCAAGATTTTAATAATAGATATGATGATCAATCATAACCTATTTTCACTTTCACATATGTGTCAAAATCAATAGTTATACAAAAGGGTTCGAAAATAATCAAATATACAGTTGAGACGACGAGATGTGTTTTCAGGTAACACATCGAGTTCGCATATTGCATATTCAGATGATTTTCGAAGATCGAGTTGTATATGTTAAGACTATATAACGAATCAACCAACTATATTTTTACGAAATGTCAAAAATATGACTTGTTCATTTATATCCATGAATGATATGATTCTAGATGATTCATTTATATGCGACCGAAACACCACTATACTGTATCCGTTTTAACTATAGAGCGTTGGGTGAGATAGGGCTTTAGACTCTAGTTTTTTGATTGGTTCAAACGTGAACCGAGTTTACACAGTAAAATAATTGACGTGAAATTTAAATTTGCTTGACAACTGTATCAATTATTTTGCCGTCTAATATAAAATATATAAATGTCAACATAGTTAATAGTACACGATTTATTACATATTATCAATTTCTGTTCAGTTCTGTTTGTTTGTTTTCTTCGTTTATATAATTTTCATAGTGTTTTGTCGTTATATTTCATATTACATAGTTTTCATTGTGCGCGTTTTCTTAGTTTTTAGTTAGTAGTTCATTAGTTTTGTTATTGTTCTCTTCGTTAATATTACGGATAAAAATCCTGAACCTGGTTCTGCTAATGTTTTAAAATATCCAAAAGGAAAGGTCCTCCGAAGCGGGCAAAAAAATTGGCGTATAATTTATACTGCACATATCGTGCCACGAATGCATATTCCAAATTAAAAAGGGTCCAAATTATTGCATCAGAACTGGGCATAGGACGATGTATAATATAATAATATAAATATAATATAAAAGAACATGAGGATAAAGGGTCATTCGGATCTGCTCAGGAACAAAGAAATTAGTTTAGAACATTATTTTGTTCATATTTAACGGTGTATATAGTTTATACATATAATGTATATATTTTAGAGTGTAAATATTTATATTTCAAAGGTGAATTATATTTTTATTTTAAGTTGTTTTCTTTAAAATATATTTGAATAATGTGGTTTTCATTTATGCATGCCCATTTCGCCGAAATGTAGAGAAAGGTACGGAGATTATAAGTATATGCATACATGTACGTACAAGACAAAATTACTAAAAAATGTCAATTAGAAAGAAATTTTTATATCCAGGAATGGCGCCAAAATTTGAATTTTTAATTTAATACATGTAAAACCGGACGCGCTCGAAACGCCATCTAGTCTATAGTTAAAACGGATAGAGTATAGTTGTGTTTCGCGAAACACAACTTAGCAACGCAAATAACAGGTGTTATACAGCGTAACTAAGAAAAATTTAGCTATCTGATTGGTCTATTTTCCGTTCTGTTGTGTAGTCGAATAAACTTAGCCATTAGTTTTTGCTAGTGATGGGATGATAGGAATCGGATTCGGTTGCATTCGATTCCGGTTCTATAATAGCCCGGGTGTCCGGTTCTCATTTAAACATTCCGGTATAAATGTCGGCACCTGCCGAAATATAATTGGTTATGACGAAATTGTTCAATAGTTCAACCAATAAGAGCCGTAGTGAAGGCCGCGCCGTGCGGGTGGGCAGGTTGTGTCTCGCACAAAGGCGCCTGACTTTGAGGGGCGCCGTTTCATGACAGTAAAGTAAATACTAGTAAATTTTTATAAAATGCTCTTATTCGCAAAGAAAAAATTACTTAAAACTTACAAATTAACATGTAGAAGTGAACAATATATTTTTTAATTTGTTTACATTAGAGCCAGGGCCGGATTAGCATTTGTTTACGCCCTAGGCCAAAATTCAAGACTGCTCCCCCCTCTCTCTCAATATGTATCGAGTTTTAATAATACTTGATTTCATTAAATTCTTGTTCTATATCGGTGCCTTTAAACATGTTAAGATCTATAAACGTACTGTTTTTGGAGTTTTTCGTTTTCTAGAGGTGGTATGACTTATATACTGCTTTAAAAATTGATACATACATGACAATCATGACATATCAACATCAAATTGCTGACAGTCAACAAATATTTTCATCCCTGAAGGTCAGTTTGTTAGAAGGAAGTGCTACCAACTTAACTGATTTTACAAGTCGCATTTATTAAAAATCTAATAAAATTATAAAATCACCCCAATAGAAAAAATTATATAAAAATATGTTTCAAAAGAACTGTGATCGCACTCATCCTTTAAAAACTCACCGCAAAGCGGCTCGTTTTCCAAAATTGGACTCGTGAGTTAACAGATTGCCCTATGAAATTTGTTTTCAATATATCTACTATTATCAGTCATCAAAGCTACATTTACCATCTTTTTATAACTAGCAAAAGATTACCACTTTTATTTTGCTTCTCTATCTCTCAAATAAAACGGATGTAAACAATAATTCTGGACTTATTAGATGCAGTTTTTAATTCTGAACAGTTTTACAGTCATGAAAATTTTACCATTGTATTTGCTAAGATTCATAAGTAGACACCCGGTATATAAATATTTGAATTATTTAAAATCTTCGACAACTGTCATAGCTCAACAGGATTTACCAATCACTCTACTGTACTGATTTTGTATAATTAAAGCAAATGTGACTGTTTACGTCGTCTAGTAGAGATGAAGCCAAATGTCATGAACTATGAAATGCGCAGATCAAGAAGAGAGACAGCTAAAGAAAGGTCAGGCAATAGGGGAGAGAGAAAGAGAAAGATAGTTTTGCTTTCTGCGCAACAGCTCTTGAGATTTGGCACGGCTATAACTGCAGGCACTTCTTTCTTTCAGTTTTCTCATTTATCCAAATACTCGATGTCGCCCCCTCCGTGCCTGCGCTCTAGGCCATGGCCTAGGTTGGTCTTATGGGTAATCCGGGCCTGATTAGAGCTCTAATTATAAGTAAAATAATTATCGTATCAATCGGTTCGTTATTATTCTAGCATTGTTATATTGAAATAATAACTCTGAAAATGTTGATCACAACAATGAATATATTGATTTTAACTCAAGAATATTGATTACAAGAATGAATCCCACAATGAATCAAACATTTAAATACCTAATTATCATTTTGCAAAGAATCAAATGCATATACAATTCTGAAATCTGTCGTAAAATTGTTGATTACAACAAACGATTCAGATTATAACCTATTGATTACAAGAATGAATCTAGGAAAATTTCATCAATATATTAAATCTAGCATTTTTGAAGAACAAAAAGTATAGTTTAAACTTTAATTTGCAAATTTTACATCATGAGGGGAAAGGGCGCTAAAATGTAACATAGCACAAAGGCGCCTAAGAGCCACGGAGTGGCCCTGGCCGGAGTGCCAAGTTGACTGCCATAATGTGAATTTTTCTGTCATTTGTTTTGTCTTTTGTCGCTTATAGCGTCAACTGTTTAATATGCTCCTATGAACTTTTACTACCGTTTATCTGCCATGAAACGAAAATGTAGGTAATACATGACTGACGGATAGGTATTGTCGCAAGTTTTCTTAAAAAAAAAAAAAATAATATTGCACAAAATACATAGCATATACCGTAATTGCTTCATGAACATTCCGACATGCATTTCAGCATCATTCAACATTATTCCACTGAACTCGGCACTCCGGCTCTTTTTAGTTGAAAAGCTGAAATATTTCGTCACAGCCAATCATATTTTGGCGGGTGCCGAAATATATATCCGAATGTTGAAATGCCACCCGGCGTGTAAAGTATATTTTTAGCATTTTACACACATTCCGGCTTGTCTATACCCAATTTTCAAATATCATAATAAAAGTGATCCCAGTGTTCTCTTCACGACTAGTGCTTGTTTATGATGGATTTAATTTATAAATTTAGATTTATAAATTTAAATTTATAAATTTAAATTTATAAATTTAAATTTAATTAATTACTCGTAGATTTACAAATTTTTGTATTTGAAATTTTATTTTAAATTTTTTAAATCACACCAATGAGAATACAGTTGTCTTGCAATTTTATAGCAACTAAATAAACAAAATGATGTTACAGTTGTAGACAGTATAAAAATTACTACTTATTATGTTCCGTAAATAAATCAGACTAATCGTAGTCGGTGATTTCGGTGAGTAGTTGGTTACTGAAAGTGGTGAGTATTTTCGGAACAGCTTGATATTCAAGTTCCGTCAGATAAGCATTCATTATTCCCTACACTATTCAAATCATTTATAATTCCATCGTAGTGTGCACAATTGTATTCATCTTGGTTTTTACTCTTGTAAAAAGAAAAAGAAAAAAATATTATCAATTTTTATTTCAATAATTTAAACATAGTTACCATTATCACGAATTTTTGATAGCACAACCTTACAGAGAAAAACAATAAACTTCAAATCACCTTCAAATAGCGCCAATAACATCTGTCATATTGATGCAAATTGCAAATAACCGAAGTCATCGTGCTTTGAGCGCGATGAGTTTGGTGACTAACGAGACTCACCAATTTCAGGTCACCGCGTTTCATAAATCAAATCTTTTCAGGAATTGAATATTTACGGAACGGAAAAACACAATCTGGTGACTTTCGGGTATTTACGGAATATGCTATACGTTAAAAAATCTAATGTGGCCAGCACATTACCTTCCGTCAGTTCTATGTATTTTGTACAAATTTCACACAAAAAATTTCTTGCAAAAGATTTTTATATCTTGTACATTACCTTCCGGCAGTTTTATGTATTTTATACAAATTCCATACAGAAAGTTTCTAGCAAAAGATCCTATAGTTTGGTCGGCTCCGGTGGCTCAATGGTTAGAGCAACGGCTCTCAGTCATGAGTATGCTAGGGGTCCTGGGTTCGAATCCCACTAAGGCATGGATGTTTGTATATGTAAACCTCTCTATAATTGGGATTTAATCCTGTTGAGAGGTTTTTAAAAAGAAAAAAAAAAAGAAAAAGAAATTATAATACAAATTGCACTTGACACTGACATATCTTTCAATCAGAATTTTCTTAATATAGTAGTTGTTTCCATAGTTATAGCATTTAATTTCTTTATAATTTTTACCTCTCGCTAAGAGAGGTATTGTATTCATGCTAAAAATCGCATATCCAGATTTTAATTAATAAGCACGTTTTAAGGTCCCTAGTATCCGATTATAACATTTTTACGATGATGTCCGTATGTATGTGTGTGTGTGTGGATGTGTGTGTATGTGTGTGTGTGTGGATGTTGGATTCACTATATCTCAAATACTATGAGACTTAAGACATTTTTAACTATGGGTTCCTCAATCTAACAATAATGGGAAGAGTCCAGTCAGTTTTGGTAACAATTGGACAACCGGAAGTAGTAGTTACAAGAAAAAAATCGTCTAAATATTATTTATCGAAAATTTATGTAAATACTTATATTAAAGAACGTTAAATTCTTTATTCGATAAATATAAATTCATTATTATATCTTCTATAGATTTAGAGATAAAGAAAGGCATATAAAATAATTTGATGTAAAAAATCTCAGATCAAACTACTACAAGGCAAGAAATTCAAATGTTTGTAATTGACACATAAATGTCACTGTCAAAAATATTTGTATGCCTCTGTCAAAAATATTTGTATATTATTATGAAGATTATGAAAATAAAAAAAAGTCAACAACGCAAAAGAATATACGTAAAAAAGAATATAAAAGGAAAGTAGAAAAAGAAAGTTTCAGGATATTGAATATAAAGAAAATGTAAGTATTGTACATAATTTATTTTAAAATATCCCATAGATTTTGCAAATATATGTGAGAATTATTTTGTAGTAAGACATGAATATATGTATTTGTATTTAAAAATATTTTTCGTTTTATGCATACAACCAGGTAAAATATCTGGCGAGAGGTTATGTGTTGGCCACATCAGATTTTTTAACTCTATATCCATTTAATATAAAATATAAAATGCAGTCAAATTGTACAGAGAATAAAATATTCTTTAATATTTATAATAACATTATTTAACAATGTTTTCTCAAGAAAAACTGTTAAAATTTTAAAATGAGGGTACTTCCGGTTGACCAATTATAACCAAAATCTAATCATCTCTTCACATGGATGTAAAGAAAAGGAATATGAAAGAATTATAATTTTTTGAATTGTAGTATTGGAGTTATCAGATCTACCGTGGTTACCCAGGAAAACAAATTGCGATTTGCCGGTTTAAGATTTAACAGTGAAAACTGGCTAATAATAGGTTTGTTCGTTCCGATATGCTGCGTTGTACCGAAAACGCGGCGGTAATTGTCGCTGCGTTTTGCGATTCACTGCCAATCGCCGGTAATAATTTAAGTTACTAAAAATTATTTTTCTATTCGATCCGTTTGCGATAAATTATTTTCGACGATACTTCAGACAATTAATTATAAAGCATAGGTACTCAGTAAAAATATATTATTCCATTTTCCATTTTTTTTATCTATTTACTATTGTTATCATTTAAATTTACCTTATTACAAATCATAATTCATATAACACTGACATTTATATATTTTACAAATGTATTTTAATTTCTAAAACTGAAACATTACATAGCATACTTATTGAAAAAATAACAATTTTTTTCCTAGTATTTCTTTGTCAAACACTGTGATACTGGCACTTCATATGTAGACGCGAACATTACCGCCGATTATTTTTTTACCACCGAGTCATGAGTCACTGTAAAAATTATCACCGCTAGCTGCCGCGGCGTTTAACCGCAAGTTTCTAGAAAAACTGAACGAACTTAATCTAGTGACTTAACAGTGAACCGCGAATCGAAAAAAACAGCAAATTTCACCGCCGCGGTTTGCGGTAGACGCAGGGTAGCGGAACGAACAAACCTAATGCCAACCGATTAACCGCGAAAAATCTGTAATTCATCAAACCCATGTATCTACAAGAATCTAGTTACCCATTTCGGTAAAAGCTTATTTTTGCAAAAACCAAAACAACCGTGTACCTATTTGTATGCTTATTCGACTATAAAAATATAATAGCCATCTGATTTTTCGCATTAACCGGCAAACCGATTAATCGAAATAACTGATAACAACAAAAAAGTTTAACTGATTAACCGTTTAACTATTTTTATACTTCAGGTAAACCGCAGACATCGGTTAATAGTAAATGGGTAATGGGTAACAAATCGTGATACTGTGTGTACACAAAGCCATCTTATTATGTATTTTCCGTTCTGTTTGTGGAACCTTGATTCTTGTATCTCTTTTGCGTTATCACATATTAATGACATGCATTTTTAACTCAGTCATATTCACTTATCATATTATTTAAAACGCTACAATGACTTGCAGTTATTTGACGAACAGTGAAATAATTTCTCGTGCTTAGTATTTTAAGTACTACTGAAATATGAATGGGAAATAGGAATATACTATGACGTCACTTTAAGAGGAAATGAAATTTATTCTACGTAATAGTTATATAAATATAATAAAGCCTGTTTAAATATTGAATGTGAACATAAAACATTGTAAATATACTTAAATGAAATGAACTATTTAAATGTTATATCTGTATAAACATACTCATATAAGTTGAAGAAAATCCGCTTTATACTAGTTTGTATTTATTACAATACCTAATATAAGTGAGTGAATTTATCTATTAAATAATTCAAAAAATATCAACTTGCCATGATAAAAATAAATTCATTTCTGTAATTTGTTACTAATTTTTTACCTTCCGTCACCTTTTAGGTAAGGTAAGGTATTGTCTTTGATCAAAAAATTCGATGATGAGTTTTTAATGAATAAGCACGTTTTAGGGTCCCTAGAATACGATTTTACTATTTTTACGCTTATGTCTGTATTCTTTCAGATTGCATAACTCCAATACCACCTTTCCAAAAATTATAATTTTTTTGTATCTCTCTTCTTTACATCCAAATGAAGAGCTGATTAGATTTTGGTTATAATTGGTCGACCGGAAGTACCCTAATTTGAAGATTTTGGCAGTTTTCCTTGAAAAAACGCTGTTAAATATCATTTTTTCATATTTTATACGATTTGATTTTATACTTTATATTCAATAGATATAGAGTTAAAAAATCTGATGTGGCCAACACATAACCTCTCGCCAGATATTTTACCTGGTTGTACGCATAAAACGAAAAATATTTTTAATTACAAATCATGCCTCACTACAAAATAATTCTCACATATATTTGCAAAATCTATGGGATATTTTAATATAAATTATGTACAATACATACATTTTCTTTATATTCAATATCCTGAAATTTTCCTTTTCTACTTTCCTTTTCTGTTTCTTTATATTTGTCATATTTTCGCAAATTCCTTTTATATTCTTTTTTATGTATATTCTTTTGCGTTGTTGACTTTTTATTTTCATAATCTTAATAATTATGTACAAATATTTTTGACAGTGGCATACAAATATTTTTGACAGTGACATTTATGAAGTAGTTTGATCTAAGAATTTTTACATCAAATTATTTTATATGCATTTCTTTATCTCTAAATCTGTAGAAGATATAATAATGAATTTATATTTATCGAATAAAGAATTTAACGTTCTTTAATATAAGTATTTACATAAATTTTCGATAAATAATATTTAGATGGTTTTTTTTTCTTGTAACTACTACTTCCGGTTGTCCAATTGTTACCAAAACTTAATCGACTCTTCCCATTATTGTTAGATTGAGGAGCCCGTAGTTAAAAATGTCTTAAGTCTTATAGTATTTAAGAAATCGTGGATCCAACATACACACACACACACACACACACACACACACACACACGAACACGCACACACACACACACACATAGGGACATCAACGTAAAAATGTTATAATCGGATTCTAGGGACCTTAAAACGTGCTTATTCACTAAAATCTGGATATGCGACTTTTAGCATGAATTCAACACCTCTCTTAGCGAGAGGTAAAAATTATAAAGAAATTAATTTTCATAAAACAGCCAGCTTTGCTATAAACATAGAAACATCTACTATATTAATAAAATTCTGATTGACAGATGTCAGTGTCAAGCGCAATTGACATAGTATGTTTGTGTTATAACTTTACTGGAAATATAGAAACTTTCTGTTTGGAATTTGTACAAAATACATAAAGCTGACTTAAGGTAATGTACTAGAAATATTGAAACTTTTGCAAGAAACTTTCGGTGTGGAATTTGTACAAAGTACATAGAACTGACGGAAGATAATGTGCTGGTCACATCAGATTTTTTTTGTTTACATTGCATAACGACTATCAATCATATGGTAACCTTGCCAACCTAACCAGTCCACAAGGATGAGAGTTTTTTCTACGAGAAAATATCTCGTTTCTCAATTATCGAGTTTAGCCCTTGTAAATATTCGAATATTTTCAAATGTCATTTAGTTGTCAGTGTAAAAATTAAATACTTAATATTATCTAAAATAAGAATAGTATGTGGCAAAACAATAGGTTTATAGAAGCGTGTATTCATATGTACGAGTATACAAGAGGAAAAATGGGAAGAAAAATATTTATAAATTAAAATATGAATACGATAGTTGTTATATAACGATATTTTTACAGAATAAGCCTGTCAGACCTAGTTTAAACTAGGGGTAAGCTCGATCTAAATTTTAGACTATAGGTTTAAACTAAGTCTAAGTCAACCGTTACTATGAATAAGGAAAAACCTTAGACCTAAGATAGACCTGGTTTAAACCACGTCAGAATTACTATGGATACGGCTGTTAATACACAAATAGCTATGATGTGAGTTTAACAAATTAGAATCACAAATGCACAGGAATGAAAATTAGGAAATCAATGTATGCAACAAATCATAGATAATGACGTTCTAAAGTTATTCCAAGAAAATGATATGTGAAATCCGTAAAATACAATAGAAATAAGTACAATGGTCTTCGATATATACATACATACATACATATACATATATAAAATCACGCATTTCCCACTTAGTGGGTTAGCACAAACCCGAAAGAATAAAAATAATCCAAAAAATAATAAGTCTCTCTTTCAACAACATTCTTAGTAACCTATCAAAGCTACAACATATATTCCTCACTCTTAACATATTTTCGATAGCGAAATACCGCAACCGGACCACAATAATAGTTACGAAACAATCATCCTTCGCCACATATTCCTGTCTAAGCACACTTCTTTCGCCTCGGCCACATTCATAATCGCATTCATACACGCTCTTCTTCTCTTTCCACTCGGAAACTTTCTCTCTTTTAGTACCTTATCAATCACATTCATCCACTTACACACTGGACGGCCACGCAATCGAACACCCTCAATTTCACCAAGATATATACGCTTTACAAGACGTTTACTCTTCATTCTCTCCACATGACCAAACCATCTCAACTGGCTCATTCCTACTCTCTTAACAACATTCTTCCTAACCATACATTCTTCATACACCAAATTATTCCTCACGCGATCCCGTCTTACATATCCACATACTCCACGTAAATACCTCATTTCCACGGCAGTCACTCTCTTTTTATGCTTTCCCGTCCATGCCCAACATTCGCTTCCATACATCAAAGCAGGCACTAGCACTCCATTATACACACTTAAACGAGCTTCTCTAGATACGTTTACGTTTCGAGCAAACGTACCCAGAGCACCCATTACCTTACACCCCGCACTCACTCTCCTTTCAATTTCTCTATCAATTCGACCATCCCTTGACATCATGCTACCCAAATATATAAACTCATTCACTTGCTCCAGTTTCACTCCATCCACCAACACATTGCACACAATCACCAATTTACTCCTTTCAAGTACTAACACCTATATATGTATATTGTATTGAAAATAATAATGAATATTACGGGAATTACGAAACATTATATATGTGCAACAAATGAACTTATACGAAAATGAAAGTAAATAAATTCAAAAGGCTATTAGAAGAGCTTTGTTGACTAACAAGTAGACTTACCCATTTGAAAACTTTTACGGCATTTAAATATAAAGAAGAAGATAGTTGTTTTACACTTGTGAACGTTGTTAGTCGTACCTACCACTGCTTACAAATAGGGAAAATAATAATGTTACGCTTGACAACTGTGTTCTACGTAATTGATCGCTTCTTACAAATAATAGACAAGATAGTCCTTTATACTTAAAAACTATGTTACACATATTCTCTGATACTTATACGAGGGTAGCACCGAAAGTTTCTGCGAACAAATATAACCAAGGTAGCTATGAAAAATAAATGCATCACAAAACAAACGTACATCCTTGTTGTTTGACAGTTCTTGTTACAATTCGTTATCTGTTATCAGTAATTTTCTAAGCAGTTTTAAAGTCTGGCGTACTGAAAATGCAACAAGATAAAATTTCCGAGCCATGATATTTTACGATTTTAAAAGTTTGCTCTTGCCAAAACAATGCTTCGAAAGGCTTCGTTCTGCTTTTGGAAATAAAGCACCTACACTATTCTTCACGAAAGATGACTATTCAAGGTCATTTGTTCGAAGAAAGAATACACATCACTTTATCGCAGTAGCTTAGCAACATTTGGTATTAGAAAGAGAAAGATTATTTGACTTATGTCTATTTAATTTATGTGGTGTAACAGATATACGTAAATAGTGGCATTACTTTCTAACACACTATAAATAATAATGACATATGTCGCAAAATTACAGATACCTAATTAATTACTACACTGCCCTCTGTGCTAATATTTACCCAGTGGCGTTGACGTTTAAATGAAATTATTATTCCTTGGTTTATAAGTTAAGTCTATGTTTTTGTATTTTGCAAAAACATAAGTGAAGAACATAAATCTTTCAGAAAGGCATTATTTAGAAAGAATCATAATTTTCAAATGAATTATTCTTATTTTTTCAGTTAAAATGTGTCTATAAATATTTCATGTTGCACGCCTATGCAAACGAAATGCAATGAAGTTATCTGCAAATAATATATCAGACGGCTCACAAATGACCTTGAATAGTCATCTTTCGTGAATAATAGTTTAGTATCAGATCTGTTCACAGCTGGTACAATGAATTTAAATTTAATCGAGTTTCTCTCAGTGATGATTTACGCGAAGGCCGGCCAAGTTCTGCGCTTCATTGACTCGACTAAAAATTATTAGGAAAAGTTTGTTAAAATAAAGAAATTACAAGTAATAATAACGTTTTTGATGAAATAAGTAAATGAAAGACGAAAACTGCTTTTCACGTTCCATCATTAATTCTGTTTTATCTGTTTAATCTAATGTTAACAATGGGTTTACAGTTTGTGTATTTGAAATAAATTCTGAAAAATTATAAGCCATCGAGATTAGTACCCGAGACACCTATCTTGCCTGGATCATAGATTAAGGACAATATATAGTAGAAGATATCGAAAATAGATAATTTATTAAATCCATTATCAAGAAATGTGAAATATATGTTGCACTGTAGAAAAATAGGCAATAAAAGTACTTAATATGTTAATGTATTTATTTAAATCAAATAATAAATAACTACAAATCTAAAACTACTCAGCGACAACTAATAAAATTTAAGCACATGCTACTCAAGAAAACAAAAATTTGAATTATTATTATTATAACAAGAAGTAATTTTATTTCAAAAAATCTGATGTGGCCAGCACATTACCTTCCGTCAGTTATATGAGGCATTTACGAAAATTCTACCTGTGAACTGTTACCAGTAAACAGCTGTTTATCAGGTTATAGCTACCGGAATCGATATTTTAAGAACGCAAGTGGTAAACAGGGTAGATTCATAACCTATAAAAAATTTGAAAATTTGAAACAGGTTAGAAATTTGATGTAGTTAACAAACTGAGCAGTCATACTTTGAACACATTTCCACTTTTAACGCGTGCACTTCGCTGTGCATCACTACCTTTTTTGAGATTAGATTCTTCATGAATCCGGTAGATGGATCTGGTAGATATCGTACAATTTTCGAACGCGGTAACTTTTTACCAGTCGTGTTTTCGAACACAGTCGGTAGATGCGGTATCTACCGGTAGAATTTTCGTAAATGCCTATGTATTTTATATAAAATCCATACAGAAAGTTCCTTGTAAAAAATTCTAAATTTCTTATACGTACATTACCTTTCGACAGTTGTATGTACTTCATAAAAATTCTATACAGAAAGTTTCGAGCAAAAGATCCTAAATTTCGAGTAAAATTATAATATAACACAAATATACTACGAATATGTCAATTGACACTGACATCTTTCAATCAGAATTTTCATAATATAGTAGCTGTTTTCATAGCTATGTCTACTTTATAAAATTTAATTTCTTTATAATTTTTTAACTCTATATCCATTTAATATTAAGTATAAAATGCAGTCAAATCGTATAGAGAATACAATGTTCTTTAATATTTATAATAACATTAAATGTAAAAAAATGATATTTAACATCGTTTTTTCAAGAAAAACTGTTAAAATCTTCAAATAAGGGTACTTCCGGTTGACCAATTATAACCAAAATCTAATCAGCTCTTCATATGGATGCAACGAAGACGAATACGAAAGAATTATAATTTTTGGAATTGTAGTATTAGAGTTATCGCAGACGAAAATTTTGTTACATACACACACACACACACACACACGGACACACATACATACATACACACACACACACATACAGACATCATCGTAAAAATAGTAAAATCGTATTCTAGGGACCTTAAAACGTGCTTATTCATTAAAAACTCACCACCGAATTTTTTGACCAAAGACAATACCTTCCTTACCTAAAGGTGACGGAAGGTAAAAAGGGTTGTTACTTTAAATGTCAACCAGAAACACACTGCTTCTTTGACTTCGTCATCGATATTCGTCCAGTTTTTAATAAATCTATCCTTCTTTATACTCCTTTTTTATTAAAACTGACAACACAATACTATTCCAACATTCTTTGATGAATCTTATTAAGCTTCACGTCCTGATCCACTTGCACACACAATTTCTTCTACTGAGCACTATCAACTTCTGCAAGAATATCTCTTTACTAAAGTAGAAGTTACAAATATTTCATGCGATCTTTTTCTGAAATATGAATAATTTGTTGTTATTTTTTATATCAACCTCGTATAATAATGCTAATATGAAAGATAATATACTTACCGAAAATATATTGAATAATAAAGCACTATAGGCGGTGTGCACAAAAGTAGTCAGCGCCGACAGCGGACAAAAATGACCAAAGTGGTTACTCATTGAATCATAGCAAGGTTATGTTTTATGTCAGAATAATTTTGCAATTTCCATTTTATATATTTGCAATGAATGTGAATGATAGGACGTCAAATATTATGTGATGCAGTGAGGGATGTAATAATTCTTACAAAATTACCGATTGAAGTATAAAATTTTATAAATTTCTTAGAAGATTATATGAGGAACAGATGTATAAGAAAATAACTTTTCATCAGATATCTTCTACTAATATGAAAAATTCTTTTAGGTACACATATTTTCTCATTGTAAAAGATACTTATCGTACGACTAAAATTCCAACAATGGTCGTATGATTGCAATAATGAAATATATAAAAATGTGTTTCTTAAGTTAAAATTTGAACAAGATGTCATACAAGAAGCAGAAAATTGTTTTAAAACTATATAATACTTGCAGTTTTATGAAATAGAAGTCTATTTTTGACATAATTCGTCTATTTATTATAGATTTTGTACATGTAATGTTAAAGGTAGAAATTCACATGGTTCGTATTTTCTTCTCCGAGCTTGTGCAACTGATTCCACTTAGAGCAGAGCCTGGTATATTTTCAATGAAAAATCTTCTTCATTTATTACGAATATAAAAGAACGATGCTAACATCATCCACTGATATCGTGATATTTAGAAATTTTCTTGTTTCCAATCATTCAAGTTTTCCAACTTTTTAATCTCAATTTCCATGTATTGTGCATCTTGTAACATTTAACTAATATTATAAATTATAATATAAATTTAAATATGATAAAATGGTTTACAGAAATTACACATATGAGAAAAATTATATTTTCTGCCACAGTACCTTCGCTGGTACTTTGACTTTTTTGAATTAGTCACATCACATATATATATATATATATATATATATATATATATATATATATAGCATTTTAAATATTTTCTTTATTCATTTCAATATACTATGATGTACAATACAATAGCAACAACTCAAAATAAAATTGTAAATTGTATCACTTTCTCAAAATGTCAAAATTGATTCGGTAACCAAAAATGCCAATGTAGCCGTTAGAGGCGCTGACGCTCAAAATGTGCATATCGCCTATATTTTAATAAAGTATTTCCCAACGCTACTCGATTGAAAACTTGTTATCACGTTTCTCAATGCAGATTCACCCCCTGGCCGGGATAGTGCTCTACCAACTAAGCTATAGGCTGCTCTCCTCTAATAACTTAGTTGGTAGAGCACTATCCCGGCAAGATAGGTTTTCGGGTTCGAATCCCGATGGCTGACAATTTTTCACAATTTATTTTAAATTTCTCTGTTTTAGTGTAATATTACTTTGTTTTATTTAGTAAATTTTTGACAAATACATCCAGTAGTTAATTTAATTCCTTCTAAATTGTTTCTATTCTGAACAATTTGTCCTTTTGTGCACATTGTTTTCTTGTTTACTTAAATTTTTGACATACATATACATATTTAACAAATTAAATGTAAGTACTATTATACATATTTGAAATAATTAGAATTTTTTCCCTTTTTAAATGAAGGAACTTATTCAAATTTAATGTGAGTCTGGCGCTAGATATTTGGTTATTATTAGCGGGTATCTCACATTTTAAACAGACCTTAAAATAGTCTTAAAATAGAGCACTATCTTATAGCTAAATGCAGTTTGTATGCATCTGTAATCCAACCATGCAGTTGTGAGTAGAATTTCTTGTATTTATTTCAGATATTTTACAAATAAAAATCTGATGTGGCCAGCACATAACCTCTCGCCCGATATTTGTACGCATTAAACAAAAAAAAAATTTTAAATACAAATACACATATTCATGTCTCACTACAAAATAATTCTCACATATATTTGCAAAATCTATGGGATATTTTAATATAAATTGTGTACAATACATACATTTTCTTTATATTCAATATCCTGAAATTTTCTTTTTCTACTTTCCTTTTCTTTTTCTTTATATTCGTCATTTTTTCGCAAATTCCTTTTATATTCTTTTTTACATATATTCTTTTGTGTTGTTCTTTTTTTTATTCTCATAATCTTCATAATGTACAAATATTTTTGACAGTGGCATACAAATATTTTTGACAGTGACATTTATGTGTCAATTATAAACATTTGAATTTCTTGCCTTGAAGTAGTTTGATCTGAGAATTTTTACATCAAATTATTTTATATGCATTTCTTTATCTCTAAATCTATAGAAGATATAATAATGAATTTATATTTATCGAATAAAGAATTTAACGTTCTTTAATATAAGTATTTACATAAATTTTCGATAAATAATATTTAGATGATTTTTTTCTTGTAACTACTACTTCCGAATGTCCAATTGTTACCAAAACTTAATCAACTCTTCCCATTATTGTTAGATTGAGGAATCCCGTAGTTAAAAATGTCTTAAGTCTTATAGAATTTGAGAAATCGTGGATCCAACAACCACACACACATCCGCACATCCACACACACACACACATACGGACATCATTGTAAAAATGTTATAATCGGATTCTAGTGACCTTAAAACGTGCTTATTCACTAAAATCTGGATATGCGATTTTTAGCATGAATACAATACCTCTCTTAGCGAGAAGTAAAAAGCAATTCAAAATTCAAGAAAATGGTTGTTAACAAGAATGATACATCCAAAAATATAATAAAGAATTAATAAAAATTTAAATATACATTGATACTAGATACTATGTGATGAAATATTTTAAGTGTACCAGATGCTGTTCATATTTTAACATTATATTTATTTCATGACATGACAGAATAATATTTGAATGAGATAAGATAAACTGTACACGTATATAGAATATGAGGTTGTATAGTTTAATTTGTTTATAAACGTGATTTAAATTTTTTTGTGAAAAATAATTATGTTTATACGTGGATTATATGTATAACTTTGTTGCACAATTTTATATAATAGAATACTACTATCCTGATTTGTTTAAAACATTTTTAAATCATTTTAATAAATTTTTTACAAAAAATATTCTACACAAATCATGTGTATATAAAATCCAATGTAAGTATAAATATATTGGTCAAACGCGTAGAAGTTTCCTCATTAGATTTAATGCACATATATGAGATCTTGAAAAAATAAAAAATCTGATTCTAATCTAGCCACACTTATAGAAAGTAATCATAATTGTTTAATTAAAAACTTGAAAATTTTACACTTAGTAAAGAAAGGTTCGACATTAAATTTGAAGCTGAATCTTCAAATTTGTCATCATCGACCAATAAGAATGACTTGGTACGGATCCCGGGTTAGTTCCAATTTCTCTCGTTTCGGTGAACGGACTATAGTATTTATTCTCCTTATTAAAAAATAAATAACATTCAATAACTTCTAAGTTATATTTCATTTTATAAGGTTTTTTGAGGGTTGATGATGTGCGTCTTCTGCCTATTCATTTTTAATATATATATATATATATATATATATATATATATATATATATATATATATATATATATACATATAAGAACATAATGTAAAAGCGTGCTCCATAAAAGCGCTTTTATTATAAAAGTGCGCTCAGAATACGAGCCATAGTTTTTATTAATTTTTTTCCGCTTATTATTTAACTATAATATATGGGCGATAATGAATGCATTAAGCTAATGTATACAATTCACATTCCTTTTTGACCTGTTATCGGCGTCCTCTTCCACACACGCAAATTTGTCAGCGACGAACTGGTCCTCTAGGACGCGTACCCTAAGTGGGATAAAATACACATTGTCATTCCAATTTATAACAATTATCACAGGCGTGCATTATCATCTAATAAGATAGTTAGGAGGGGGGGGGGGGCAGGAATAAGGTTGCTCCCAAGTCCCGGACTTGGGCAGGCGTCCCGCATATTAAATGCGGCCTAACACCTCGTGGATTCCGGTACCCCTATCCGCAAAGGTATGCACCCAGTGCAGGGACGAATTGCTGGAATACGGCTCTCGTGAATATTCATTTCTGAGCCACTAGCTGTACAGTAGCCACATACGCATGTTCCAGACATGTTGAGTTCCCAGAACTCGACCTCCCAGAGATCAATGGGTCCAAGACCCATTATGAGAGTTTAGCTTACGATCACACGTGTGCAGGTCCCAGACCTATCATAATAAACTCCAGGTTTATCCTTTACGTCCCAGACGTTCTCGTTTATTTCAGCCTCTCAGTTGGTGTTTCTCACATCTCAGAGTACAGAGCTCTATGGATCCAGAGTTGTCCCAGACAACTCTTCGGATAATTAGAAAACTACTACATATGTTTGCGGCCACAAACTAATAATATAAATGTATATCTCATATAAGCAGTGTATAACATATCAAGTATCTGGTGGTCCACACCACACTATAGGCGATGTGCCCATTTTGAGCGTCAGCGCCTCTAACGGCTACATTGGTATTTTTGGTTACTTTGACATTTTGAGAAAGTGTTACAATTTACAATTTTATTTTGAGTTGTTGCTATTGTGTTTGAATATTAAGCATCATAGTATAATGAAATGAATAAAGAAAATACTTAAAATGCTATATATGTGATGTGACAATCAAAAAAGTCAAAATACCAGCGAAGGTACTGTGGCAGAAAATATAATTTTTCTTATAATATGTGTGATTTCTGTGAACCATTTTATCATATTTAAATTTATATTATAATTTATAATATTAGATAAATGTTACAAGATGCACAATACATGGAAATTGAGATTAAAAAGTTGGAAAACTTGAATGATTGAACAGATGAAAATTTCTACATATCTTTTATATTCGCAATAAATGAAGAAGATTTTTCAAATATACCAGGCTCTGAGTGGAATCAGTTGCACAAGCTCGGAAAAGAAAATACACGAAAAATATGAACCATGTGAATTTCTATCTTTAACATTAACATTACATGTACAAAATCTATAATAAATAGACGAATTATGTGAAATTGACTTCTATTTCATACAACTGCAAGTATTTTACAATTTTAAGACAATTTTCTGCTTCTTGTATTATATCTTGTTCAAATATTAACTTAAGAAACACATTTTTATATAATTCATTATTGCAATCAGACGACCATTGTTGGAATTTTATTCATACGATAAGTATCTTTTACAATGAGAAAATATCTATACCTAAAAGAATTTTTCATATTAGTAGAAGATGAAAAGTTGTTTTCTTATACATCTGTTCCTCATATAATCTTCTAGGAAATTTATAAAATTTGATATTTTAATCGGTGATTTTGTAATAATTATTACATCCCCCACTGCTTCACATAATATTTGACGTCCTATCATTCGCATTCATTGCAAATATTTTATAAAATAGAAATTGTAAAATTATTCTGACATAACACATAACCTTGCTATGTTTCAATGAGTAACCATTTTTTTCATTTTTGTCCGCTGTCGGCGCTGACTACTTTTGTGCACACCGCCTATACCTGTATAATAATTTGAATGACAGCGAGTTCTACCACTCACCTATAATTACTGCAAACAGCTAATCTTTTCTTTATTGACATTATTCACGATTTTACCCACGTCCGCATATGACTGCTAGTACATACTAAGTAAAACTAGCCCTAACCATCCAAGGGTGGGGTAGTTGTTATTGTGTTTAGGAATGTCAAGTGTTTTTGCCTGCCAATGGCGTGACACCGAAAAGTGAATCTTATATATCAATGTTTGTTTTTGTCTATACTCGACTTCTAGAAACCCCAAAAAACATCAACCTTGATAATGACCCCGTAGCGACGTACCTACTTGATTCAACATAATATCAAAAGTAGGTAGATCACCATATATTGTTGAAAGATCAAAACAATCAGATACACTTGGCTCTATTCTGTAACTGTAACTCAGAGTTTAAACTTTTGCAAGTTATTTTCACCAATTATGTATACTAATAAACAAAAAAAATCTAATGTGGCCAGCATACAACCTCCTGTCAATTCTATGTTTAAAATAGCAATAAGCTTTAAGTAAAGTATCACTTCCGGTTGATCGTTTGTAAACAAAATCTAATTTGTTGTTCCAATTAATAGAAAAGTCTGTAATACGAAATTTTGGATTATATTTTATTATTCGAAAATCTGTTAAGAGCTTCAAAAGTAAGTACTACAATATAAGTATAGTCAAAATATAATATGTAGTTTCAAATTATACACGAGTTTTTAATACCAAATTTGCTAAGAAAATCTGTTTATAGCTTTCTATAAAGTACTACTTCCAGTTTATCAATTTTAGAAAAAATCTAATATGTCGTTCTCATTAATATAAAAGTCTTAAATACCAAATTTGAAAAGTTTTGGATTGCATTAATATATTTTCCACGAAAACATGTTCAGAGCTTCAAATAAAGTATCACTTCCGGTTTATCAATTTTAGCCAAAATCTAATATGTTGCTTCCCGTTATATAAAAGTCTTAAATACTAAATTTGACAAGTTTTGGAATATATCATAATATATTTTTCACAAAAATCTTTTCAGAGCTTCAAGTAAACTATCATTTTCGGTTTATTAATTTTAGCCAAAATCTAATATGTTATTTCCCTTGATATGAAAGTCTAAAATATTAAAATTGAAGAGCTTTGGATTATATTTTAATATAATTTCTCATTAAAAACTGTTATAGGTTTCAAGTATAGTATCATTTCCGGTTGTCTAATTTTACCCAAAATCTAATCAACTCTTTATATGAATGTAGAAAGCTTAAATACGGAAAATAGAAATTTTCGGAAGTTTGTTGTAAGAGTTGTCGTGGAGGAAAAAATCGTCACACACACACACACACACACACACACACACACTCACACACACACACACACACACACACACACACACACACACACACACACACACACACACACACACACACACACACACACACACACACACACGCGCGCGCGCGCGCAATCGTACACCCATACACACACACACACACACACACACACACACACACACACACACACACACACGGACGCACGCACGCACGCACGCACACACACACACAGACATCATCGTAAAAAAAGTAAAAACGTGTTGTGGGGACCCGAATTCGTGCTTATTTACTGAAAACTCACCATCAATTTTTTTGACCAATAACATTACCTCCCTTACCTACGGTATGACGGGAGGTAAAAATTGATTATTAGTTGTCATATCTGTCTATTGGATAACAATTTTAAACAGGTGTTAAAATTAACCACTTTTTTACGCAATAGGCCCGATTATCTACCGCGGAATAATCTGTAAATGGTAAATATTATCTTGCAACTGTCAGCAGAGTCAGCATTCTCACAATTATAATATTAATTATAACTCATATAGATAACGACTGAAACAATAGCTATCAAAAAGAAAATAAATCGTTGTCGAATCATCAAATCCGAAGGGGACTGCGTGCGTAGGTTGGACATGGTACTCAAAAAAGGTTGGACTAATTAAGAAAGACAAAAAATTAGACAAGATGGTTTTTAAGCGTATCAACATCACATTAGCTTTTGTTTTATTTTGACGTTGATGGACAGAAAAGCAGAAATTAAATGAATTTTCAATGGTTGTGAAATGAATAATACTGTAACTAATTATATAAGTACTTACAAAACTGCTTTTACATTTTTAATGCGCTCATTGATGCATTTTATTACAACTTGTAATACGTCAGTTTACATTATTTATAGTAGAATAAATACAACATATTTTGGAATATGCTACATTAAACTTGCAGAATTTATGTGTAAACTATTATTCATGAAAGATTACTATTCAAGGTCATTTGTTCGAAAAAATAATACACATCACTTTATAGCAATAACTTAGCAAAATTTTGTATTAGAAAGAAAATTATTATTTGACTTATGTCTATTTAATTTATGTGGTGTGACAGATATACGTAAATAGTGGCATTACTTTCTAACACACTATAAATAGTAATAACATATGTCGTAGAATTACAGACATGCAATTATCTCCTACACTGCCCTCTGTGCTAATATTTGCCCAGTGGCGTTGATGTTTAAATCAAATTATTATTCCCTGGTTTATAAGTTAAGTCTATGTTTTTGTATTTTGCAAAAGCATAAGTGAAGAACATAAATCTTTCAGAAAGGCATCATTTAGAAAGAAACATAATTTTCAAATGAATTACTCTTATTTTTCAGTTAAAATGTGTCCATAAATATTTCATGTTGCACGCCTATGCATACGAAATGCAATGTAATATTATATCAGACGGCTCACAAATGAACCTGAATAGCCATCTTTCGTGAATAATAGTTTAGGAGGGAGTATTTTTAAAAATATAGGTACCTACCTAGATGAATGGAATAAATGACAATTGCACTTTTTTACCTTCCGTTATCTTTAGGTAAGGAAGGTATTGTCTTTGGCCAAAAAAATCGATGATGAGTTTATAATGAATAAGCTCGTTTTTGGGTCCCTAGAATAAGATTTTACTATTTTTACGATTATGTTTGTATGGATGTATTCCAAAAATTATAATTTTTAAGTATTCCTTTTCTTTACATCCATACCGGGTATCTTAGACCGACCGACACATGAGAGATTAACATGTGAAATCTTTTAGATTATGCCTGGTATCCGTATTTATGTTAACTTATGTCAATTTGGGGTGTATTCTGTAAGGAAACTGTTAATTTTAAACAGTATGTTAAAAATAAACTTGCTGTTAAAATATATTTTCTATTCTGTAACTATCAATTTTGTTATAGTTATTAACGTCATAAGGCTGATATGTAGCAAATAACAGATGAGGTTGAATGTTGTAAAATCGAGGCGATAGCCGAGATTTTATAATCAACCGTGTCTGTTATTTGTATATCAGCCGTGTGACGTTCAGTATTTTTCATAATAACATAAAATATCTTCTTAAAATTCTATTTTCTATGGCATATTGACAGGTGACAGCTCTTCATGACAATTTCATGATGCTGAGATTTTTTTTAGGAACACATGATTTTTAATAATTGTACTGTTATAAAAAATAACGGCCTGGGCCGTTTTGATGCATATATCGGTTGAGCATACAGTACTGTTTAAAGCACATTTAACAGTATGGTATTATGAATTTTTTTTTACCGGTTTCAGGATATTATTTCATTGTTTACATATACAAAAGTAGACTGGTAACTAAGTAATAACTGTATCTGTATGGTAGTATTATTACCATACTGACTTGTCAACAACGGTCTACAAAATGAAAACAAAATAAAATGAAAATATAATGCTCTTCATTAATACATATAGATAACGTTAACCTATCGTTCTAAATACGGTCTACTTTATTCTAAAGTAATAAACGAGGAATAAATCACATAATTTGAATATTTGTCTTGCTGACATATGTCAAAATAATTGTTCTGTTAACCATAGCAATCTGAAAGTAGCATTAATGAGAATTTCAAAAAATGATATTTATCAATAATGTCTTAATTTTGTGAAGCCGATAAACTATTAAACAAACCACGGATGTTATTAATCATGACGAGGCCTTAGATGTCTTAAAATCCTCGCTCTACGAGCTCTGATTTCAAACTTACATCTGCTGCAGTTATGATGTGCATAACATTCCTAGCTATGTTAATAGCTATAACACCCGTGTTAAAATTAGGTGTTAAAACTATATATTTTAACGTCATTCAAATCGATGCCTTTAAAATTTTAACATATGTTTATACAATAAAATTATCACAGCATTTGAATATGTTGCACTTCTAATTAATGAAAATGTAATAGAAAACGAAAGAAAATTACCATGGATGAATATAAAAAATATCTAGGTGATATTTAATAAAATATACAACTGTTTTACGAAGTATTTTATTTAATAACGATCACCCGTTCCATCGTATGTCTTTGTGTATCACAGCGTGATGCCAGTAGAAATACTTAATTAACATAATTCGAGAAAGATACACAACTTAACTTTTGAATGGTATGCCGAGAGCACGATTTTCGTAAAACATAGTTCTTTATTATAATGTAGGTATTAAATGCAGTTAAAATTGCTTGTTCCTGTCTTGTTCGTCAAACCAACGTAACTTAACATTTTGGATTGTCAATTCTGAGGTTCAAGAAGAAGATATTTTACATACCTAATGATGACTTAATAATTTACAATTTCAATGTAATTGATTTTTAATATGGAACTTAAAAATGAGACATGATTATGCAGCAGATTTTTATTTATTTTCCGAAGCATTATTTACATTCGTTTTTCTAAAATTTCAAAGTGACAGATTCGTTTTCTAAAATTTCAAAGTGACACAAACTGACAATTGTTTCCTTTTTTTAGCATGTTTATTTATTTGTATTATGGTTACTAACTACATTACTTTAGCAAAGACGTGCCTTTTTTCTGTCTTGTTGATCACTTCATTCTGGTGTTTAACAGGCATGTTAAAATTTATGATTTTAACAGCAATGTTAAATTTTCGCGTAGAGAATACCAAAAAATGAATTTATTGTTAACAGTAATGTTAAAATATAATTTTTTAAAGGCATGTTAAAATTAACATTTTTTTACAGAATACACCCCAATGTAATCTATTTTGTGACAACCGGTAAAATTTTTAACAGAATTGATAGTTACAGAATAGAAAATATATTTTAACAGCAAGTTTATTTTTAATATACTGTTTAAAATTAACAGTTTCCTTACAGAATACACCCCAATAACCTTTATATCAGTCGAAATATAAAAAAATAAGTATTTTTTTGATAAGACTTCCATTTTAAAAAATATAGTTTTGTGTTTATACCTCGGAAATTTACCGGAAAAAAATATTTTCGTAGGCCACTGGATCGACAATGAATAGCTATTAATATACCTAGGAATGTTATGCACATCATAACTGCCGCAGATGTAAGTTTGAAATCCTCGTTCTTCGAGCTCGGATTTTAAAACATCTAAGGCTTGTTATGATTAATAACATCCGTGGTTTGTTCCAATAGTTTATCGGTTTCAGAAAATTAAGACATTATAAATATCATTTTTTGAAATTTTCTCATTAATGCTACTTTCAGATTGCTATGGTTAACAGAACAATTATTTTGACATATGTCAATATGACAAATATTCAAATTATGTGATTTATTCCTCAGTATGGTAATAATATTACCATACAGATCAGATACAGTTATTAATTAGTTACCAGCCTACTTTTGTACAATGTAAACAATGGAATCCTGAAACCGGTAAAAAATTTAACAGAATTGATAGTTATAGAATAGAAAATATATTTTAACAGCAAGTTTATTTTTAACATACTGTTTAAAATTAACAGTTTCCTTACAGAATACACCCCAATAACCTTTATATCAGTCGAAATAGAAAAAAAATAAGTATTTTTTTTTGAGTAAAAATCAAATAAGGATTCCATTTAAAAAATATAGCTTTGTGCCACTGGATCGACAATGAAAATATCTAACTTTTTTATTTGAAACATTTTTCTCGATTACTGATAGTTTAGAAGTAATTTCGAAATGAAAAAATCAACCAAATTCAGTATTTAGTGCCCTATGAGAATTTTTGGAAAAACAAAAGCACATTTGAGATGACCCCCCTACAAGTGCACAAAAAGTTCCATTTAACCAACATTGTATCTCTTATAGTTCTCGAGATTTCGATGGTGGCAGCTCTAAATGGGACATACTGTATACAAAACTATATAACCACAATGATATAATATCAAATCTGTATATTTACAATCGCATTATATAAATTATAAATTAAAAACCACAATAATTTTTATGGTAAAGTTTGATGTGTAATTGAAATTAAAATATAACAGTTGTTATAGTAACAGAACAAAGAAGAATCATTTGTAAACATGAAAAAAATGTTTCATGTGATGTTTTTTAGAAGGAAACTAACAATTAGCGAAAAATTTTCACAACAACTTTATATCAATTTACAGTGTTTATATTTATAAACATAACATGCAGTGTTTATGTAATAATAGTTTATGTTCCATTTTAACTACGTGTACATATGCATGTTCTCCGAAAAGCACGTGTATTGAAAATAGAAAACTATTAAAATTAAATTTTACTTTTAGAATTTTGAGGTTGTTTTTATTTTGTATTGATTTTATGCCTCACAAGAAAAATGCAGAAGGCAAGGTAACTACACCAAGTGCGAAAATATAATAGAAATGAAGAAAATATTTTTACAAATTTTTCTTCATTGTTGAATGTCATAATTTGTTTATTATAAACATGACGATATATTTTCACCCTTTTTACTTCCTGGTACATAAAGGAAGTATTGTAATCGCGAAAAATTTCGGTTTTCAGATTTCAGCGGAAATATCCATTTTGACCATTCCTGAATCCATTTTGACTAATTTCGTCGCGACGTCTGTACGTACGTATTTCGCATAACTCAAAAACAGTAAGCCGTAGAAAGTTGAAATTTTGTATTTAGGACTGCTATAACATCTAGTTGTGTACCTCCCTTTTTCTTCATTACATAATTTCCAGAAGTGGTACTTTACTTGAAGCCTATAATATATTTTAATGAAAAACTATTTTACAATATAATCAAATTTTTTTCATATTTTGTATGAGAATAACATAATAGATATTGGTTAAAATAGGCTAACCGGAAGTGATATATTACCTGAAGTTGTTAATACATACTTTTTCTTTAATAAAATGGTTTTATTTTTATTTACGAAATAAATGCTTCAAATAAAAGTTTTACAGAATTAAATTCTGCGTCTAGCACAACCAATATTATTAAATTAGCCCTTTGCATATATATAAGCGAGATATGATAATTTAAAAATTATATACTTTTTGGTTTTTATAATAAAGCTTGCTATGGATTAGCACAAAAAATTAAAAAATAATGTTAATGTCAAATTACGTCAAATACGTACAATTTCATAATTGGGTCTATATTTCATGTTGGTCTTGCGTATACCACATACGCAAGACCACATCAGATTTTTTACTTGCATTTTCTGAAACGATTCATACTTTTTGCTTGAGTTATAAATATTACGTTTTAGGATGTATTTAATTTCACTTAACAGAGATTCAAGCTAACCTAACTAAACCTAAGTATTAAATTAAGTATTATTTGATTAGCCCTGCTTTAAGCGAGATATGTAAATTTAAAAATTATATACTTTTTGGTTTTTATAATAAAGCTTGCTATGGATTAGGACAAAAAGTAACAAAAAAATAAAAACTGGTGTGGTCAACACAATACCTCCCGCCATTTGCAGCCCGAGTCACAAAAAAAATTAAGTTTTTTGGATTAGCGAATTTTACTCTAATTTTGACAGCTTATTTCTTAAAATATAGTCTAATCTAATCCAAGTAACTACCTTTATTTTAAACCCCTCAACAAGAATAAATCCCAATTACAGAGTAACAGAGTGGGTTTACATCCATGCCTTAGTGGGATTCGAACCCAGAGCCCCGAGGGCACTCATGACATGAGGCGTTGCTCTAACCATTGAGCCACCGGAACTATAATAAAATGAAGATTAAATTTTAAATACCGGGATAGAATAGAATTCACTCATCCAAGAATGAGGATTAGCTTAAATATTTTTGAGAATAGTTAATTTTTATTAATCTAAATACCTACATATTTTATTATGCTGGAAACTGTATTGAATTCCTTTTCTATTGTTCTATTTACTTTTTCCTTTTTAAAATGTTACTAATATTATTTTGAAATGATTAGTTCTTTGATAGTAACATTTATCTGTCAGTTACATACATTTGAAGTCTAAAGCGTAGGCTCTGGGATTTAAATTATAGATAATTTTATAAATTTATCCATAAAATATATAGAAAAAGTATTAATGCAAATCTATAGAAAATTTAATAATCTTTAATTTTTATAATAACATTAATCTCGAAAAAATAACATTTAAAGGTATTTCTCGAAGAAAAACTATTTTGAGCTTCCAGTAAAGTGCCATTTCCTGTTATCCGATTTACACCAAAATCTAATGGGCTTTTTCCATAATAGAAAAAGTTTGAAATACAAGGTTTCAAAATTTTCTAAGTAATAGTATTTAAGTTCGAGTGGAGGATCCACACAGACACACACACACACATATACACATATACACATATACATACATATACACATACACACATACACACGTACACACATACACACATACACACATACACACGTACACACATACACACAAACATCATCGTGAAAATGTTAAATTGTATTCTAGGGACCTTAAAACGTGTTCATTTACCAAAATCTCGATATGCGATTTTTAGCACGATCCCTATACCTCCCTTACCAAGGGTAGCAGGAGGTAAAAATGGCACCAAACAAATTATACATATCTACCAGTACCTACCTACCATAGGGCGATTACCAGGCATCACCTCACAGGCACCCAAAGTTGTTGTACAAAGAGAGCTTCAATTAGCTTTATATAATCTGGTTTTCTATTTTTCTTTTGTGGTTATGACATAAGCATTTTTAAATACGTTCATCCGTCAAAAATTATATTGGGGAAGGTCAACAATAACACCGTAATTCCAGTTTACAGACCCCTAATATTAACTAATCCTTTGTAATCATGTAATCTATTAAATTTTCGCCCTAGTTACAGGGGGTAGGAAAACTCTACCCTAATATTATGATTTATATAGACAGCAATTTCGATCCGATATTGCAGATTGCACAACTTTATTTGCACTTTGCGAATAGAGAATATATGTGTATATATGGCACTGCATTCTATAAAGAAGAAATATAATGTATAAAACAGTGTTTGTCCATCGGTGGTACGTATGGGTGTTTTTCAAAAAATAATTATTCTAATATTATCCATACAATACATTTACGGAGTATACGTATAAGAAACAGCTAACACATTGAGGGATTGAGTGGTACGCCAAGAAAAAATGTTGAAAAACACTCATTTAGAACATGAATGTATATATCATTGTAATTTTGATACTGTCAACTACTGACACATCATTTTGTTTATTTAGTTACTTTTGTCGCTATGAATTTGACAGAAAATTCTGTTCTGATTGGTGTGATTTAAAAAATTTAATATTAAATTTCAAATATAAAAATTCGTAAATCTTAATTACAAATCTAAATGCATCATGAATCAGCAAATGCATTTATGAACATTTTATATTTCTAAATTTAAATTAATAAATCTAAATTACAGTACATTCCCTTTGTCAGTTCTATGTATGTATATTGTACAAATTTCACACTGAAAGATTCTATATTTCCAGTACATTACTTTCAGTCAGCTCTATGTATTTTGTACAAATTCCATACAGAAAGTTTCTATATTTCCAGTAAAATTATAACTTAAATATACTATGTCAATTGCACTTGACACTAACATCTATCAATCAGAATTTTCTTAGTTAGTAGATGTTTCCATAGCATAGCTGGCTGTGGTTAACTGCTTTATAAAATTGAATTTCTTTATAATTTTTTACCTCTATATTCATTGAATATAAAGTATAAAATGTTATCAAATCGTATAGAGAATAAAATATTCTTTAATATTTATAATAACATTAAATGTGAGAAAATTATATTTAACAGAGTTTTTTCAAGAAAAACTGTTAAGATCTTCAAATTGGAGTACTTCCGGTAAAAATAATAAGCAAAATCTAATCAGCTCTGCATATGGATGGAGATAAAAAAAAAGGAATATGCAAAAATTATTTTTTTTGGTGGTATTAGTTATGCGATCCGAAAGAATCGTCACACACACATACTTATATCCATTATCTTAATCCACACATACAGACATGATCATAAAAATAGTAAAATCGTATTCTAGGGACCCTAAAATGTGCTTATTGATTAAAAACTCATCATCGAATATTTTGACCAAAGACCGTACCTTCCTTACCTAAAGGTGACGGAAGGTAAAAAAGGAAAATCAGTATGTTTCTAAAATTTTAAAATATTTACCTACTTAGAAGTTGCTATGCTAATATCATTAGAAGACACTTGTTTATTTTTAAGTAAATAAGATAATTCGCGAAAAAATATGGAATACCTGCATACGAAAGTATTATAGTCCTGTAGGAATTGCAGGTGTTATAAATAGATAATTTCATGTGTTATTTAGAGACTACAGGAATATCTAAGGTACACTATTATTCATGAAAGATGACTATTCAAGGTCATTTGTTCGAAGAAAGAA
This sequence comes from Harpalus rubripes, assembly GCA_963082715.1. Classification (NCBI taxonomy): domain Eukaryota; kingdom Metazoa; phylum Arthropoda; class Insecta; order Coleoptera; family Carabidae; genus Harpalus; species Harpalus rubripes. The sequence goes on along the minus strand of OY720460.1, from coordinate 9,721,997 downwards.
TACACACCACTTAATAGCAGTAGCTTAGCAACATTTTGTATTAGAAAGAGAAATATTATTTGACCTATGTCTATTTAATTTATGTGGTATGACAGATATACGTAAATAGTGGCATTACTTTCTAACACACTATAAATAATAATGACATATGTCGTAGAATTACAGATACCTAATTATCTACTGCACTGCACTCTGTGCTAATATTTACCCAGTGGCGTTGCCGTTTAAATCAAATTATTATTCCTTGGTTTATAAGTTAAGTCTATGTTTTTGTATTTTGCAAAAACATAAGTGAAGAACATAAATCTTTCAGAAAGGCATTATTTAGAAAGAAACATAATTTTCAAATGAATTATTCATATTTTTTCAGTTAAAATGTGTCCATAAATATTTCATGTTGCACGCCTATTCAATGAAGTTATCTGCAAGTAATATTATAGCAGACGGCTCACAAATGACTTTGAATAGTCATCTTTCGTGAATAATAGTTTATTATGGGATCGCGTGGCCGCGTGCCTGACTGATCGCGAATCTGGGGAACCGGGTTCGATCCCGACCGACGCCAAATATTTCGAATTTTAAATGGCATAAAATTGACCCCTGTGGTGCACTCTCTACGCCAGCAATGAGTGCCCGTGAGGTGACGCCTGGTAAACGCCCGCACGGTGCAAATATTTCATCAATACCGATATCTGTGTACAAAACAAATTGGCACACCCAGCAATGGGTAATAAACTATGATGATATATTTATTTATTTTTATTTATTACCAGCACCAGCTTATGAAAAAGATGTGTATATTAAAAAAGTTGATCTTACAAAAGAAATATTAAATACAAAAAATAAGTGTTTTGAGATATTATAAAAAATAATAGTTATTTAAATATTAAGTATGTTAATAAGGGTGATTAATAATCACCGAATAACATACGCGTTAATTATATTTTCCCGTTAATCATATATTATAAAGGTAGTTAATCCGTGACATCCCTAATCAAGTGAGTCATATTTAAACTCATTAAAAAAATGGTATTGTTACTTTAAAATCTGTAAAAATAATTTGTAGTCTCAATTTATGTAAACTAAATGTATGGTTTACCTTTTTTAAATTATTTTTTCATAATAAGTTCTATATACAGCGTGTATCAAAGAAACTGTAAAAAAAATTAAGAGCATATATATAGTATTGACCAACATGAGTAAAAAAAGCTTAATCATCATATAGGTTTGATCTTCAATTCTTTCCGCGAAAAAAGAAAAATCGAAGAAAGACTGACATAGTGATCGAATAAAATTTTGTCTATCAGTAAATAGACTACAAAAAAACAATAAAATTGTATATGAATATTTTTCTCAATTTCTAATAGTTACTAAGTTATTTGAAAATTAAATATTGGCCAAGGTCGGCACAAAATTTAACTTCGTACACTTATTTGATTTTTTAAAAAACAAAACCACGTCTAAGATTACTTCTGAAAGGTAAACAAAAAGTCTCATTTAATCAGAGTCGTAACTCCTATAGTTTTCCAGATAGCAAAGATAAACCCCGTAAAAACTCATTTTTCACTTCCTTATATCTCGGAAACTATTGAAGATCGGACCCATGTTAATTAGGCTTTTTAATTTATTTTGGTCAGTACTACATGCCCTTAATTTTTTTTACTATTTTTGAAACACCTTGTATCTCGGCACCATCAACGAATTAACTACCTTAAATTGAAGAAATCTAATTTTAATCCGAGACATTTTTTTTAGGTTATAGTCGCTGTCCAATGAGTATGGGCTGATACTCAACTTTTTCCCTTCTCCGCACCCTGGCCTTGTCCGGCGGTGTTGCCGTTTCTGCATACCTTAGCATTTTCAACATGTCCAGTAAATTGGCAACAGTGTAGAAATCTCCAGTCCATGTCTATTTGACGGCAAGTATAGTAACGTTGGTAACGTTTGACACTTAATTTTTTTTTAATTGTTTAGCACTGATATCTATGGTTATTTACATTAAAATCGATTATTAATAGAGTAACGTGGAACGCCCGCCGTCGCCACCGCTGTAAGGCTCGGGCCACACTATGCGTTTTGGCGGGACCGGTAAAACCGCATCCGGTTAAACGGGATGAATCATATAGCGCCCACATATATCCCGCTAAACAGGACGGCAACATTGACAACCCGATTCGGACACAGTCTGACCAATGTATGATTAGTGCAGAGCCCAAATAGTATACGTTGTCTATTAAAAAACAAAACCAGACCCTTGTGAACGCTCGCATTATTTCCAATATGTTGTAGTTGTCATGCGGCAAATTGACCGTCCGGTCAAACCGCAACATGATGCGGTAGTATCCGGCAACCGGACCGCAACCGCATAGCTGTGGACGCATTCATTTAAAACAATAAGTTGTTGTCTTCCCGGTCAACCGGTCCCGTGCAACCGGTCCCGCCAAAACGCGTAGTGTGGCCCGAGCCTAAGCGAGTGTCTATTTTTAGCCGTGACGTGATCGCGCTAGTAACCGGACGACGTAAGCAAACAGGTCGCAACGTGTTTAATTACTTAATTTACCGGTCGCCTGAACCTTTTGTATTCATTGTTATTATGCGGTCGAACATTCTGGGCTTTTCTAGAAAATAATGATAGCTGTATATAAGGGACGTAGCTATGCTCGGGATACACAGTCAGTTACAAACAGAGTCATAGAGGCATTGACATGGAGTGTTAGCGAGTAAAGTGTTAGTGAGAAGCACAGCAGTATCGTAGTGAGCATATGCAGTTGGTGTCGAGTAGGTACTCGGGAAGTTACTGATATATTGTGATGGCTGTGGATGTAAATACTCGGTAGTGTTGACGAATATTGGGAAGCTATAGTGTGCAAGAACAGTAATGGCGAGTCGGAAAGTTACTGGTATACCGGGATAGGTGTTAAAGAGAATACTCTGTAGTGTTGAAGAGTATTGGGAAGCTAGGTATATGGGGACAGTAACGGAAAGTGGAAGCTAATACTCGACAGTGCTGTTGAAGAATTGTGGCAATTGTTAATATTTAACCACTGGTCAATTTTTTTAACCAATCAAGTACGTTGACATATAACAAAAAAAGGGATTTTTAGTTGTCAAATCAATAATTATTGGATAAAAATTTTAACCAGTGGTTAAAAATTAACTACCGAGTTACAGAATAGGGGCCTTAATTGGTTAAATAAATAGTGTTAGTGTTAATGTTATCTAATTAATTATAGTTTCAGTCTTAATTAGTTTTTAATAATTGTTTAATATTAGTAATAGTAACTTTCATTATAGTTTAATAAACACTTAATTTTAACTAATAATAATTGTCTAATATTAACACTTCACCCAGATAAATAAAAAAACGTTACAATAGAAACTCAAATGCATTCGTTAATAAAGGTCATTAAGACACTTTTCGGCTTTTCTATTTATAAATGAAACTCATAAAAAACAATCAACGGAAAACAATATTTTACGATAAATATTAGATATGGAAGTTATTATTTCGTAACATTAATAACTTTTCTATACAATTCCTGGTTTGAAACATTTAAAATTTTTAAAACATCCAACTCAAATTTTCTGTCCCTCTAGTCCTAATCATGTTTCTTAGATCGCATAAATATGATTTATGATTAAAAATTGAAATTCCTGCCCTATGCTTTGTGCAGAAGTCGAGAAATTCCTTCTTCTATATTCTGAAATGCAGTGTATCCTGCGCATGACATTCAAATCTTGGTATCCAAGTCAGTTTAGCTCAGTTCTCAGTTCAGTTCACGTTCAGTTGATGTCGAGTTGTCGGAAAGTTAGTTGTGTGTGCAGGAACAAGAACATCTGAAAGTCGAGAGTTTGAGATTCTTATTGAACAAGTGAAGTGCCAAAGTGATTTATTGTTTTATATTTTGTATTAATATTTTATCATATGGTAAGAAAACTGATGTTTAACAATGAATTACTGTTTTATTGATAATATTTTAATTTTAACTTCAATGCCAAAGAATTTCCGCGGAAACCTTGATAATTTTTCGAAATATTTAATTGTGCGACTTTCAATTTTTTATTAAAATGAAGATAATATATTAATCGAGGTCATAATAATATTCATATTGTATATAATTCTATTAAACTGTTAAATATAATAAACATAATTTTTGTCTTTGTAATACTGCGGACCCGGAAAATGTTGTACTTTACAATCTATTTTAACAATTCTACGAAGTTTGTTATTCTGTTTTGATAATATAAAAATATCATCAGGCCTTTTAAACATGATCTATACAGGGTGTAACAGCTAAACGAGCTACCTCAAGTAATTTCTATATTATTAAAGATACAACAAAATGCTGTAAGACAATTTTATAGAAGACCAATGGGGACATCCGATTAGAAAAGAAAATATTTTTTTAAACCAGTGGTTCTCAAGTTACAATACAAAGTTTTTAGGCCTATTCGATAGAGTATTTTTTTCTGAATTCAACAATGTGATTATTTTATATCCTTACATTAAAAAAATATTGAGAAAATTGAAATTTAAGTAAATTTGTTTTTTACAGTTATTTTTCAGTAGGCTATGTATGAAAAAAAAATTGTCCTTAAATTAAAATGAAACAAATATTTATTAATAACGTTATAAACAGTGTACTATTTGATTTATATCCTAAATAATACAAATTGACTAATAGAAGTTTTTATTTTTCATACATAGCCTACTGAAAAATGACAATGACAAAAATGCGAATAATAGTTATAAAATTAAAACACGAGCGCAGCGAGCGTTTTTTTAAGACCTGTGCCTGAGTACATATGGTAAATCACTTTTCATGGTTAGACACTACTGCCAAAAAATGACAGCAACGTAATATTTCTCCATTTTAAAATTCAACATTATAATATTGCACCACAGGAGATACAAATGGTGTCAATTCTTTCTCCGACCGACTAGGTATTACCTCAGTGTGAATGGGGGTATTTTTGAACATTTATTACATTAAAATTTTGAATCCAAAGTTTGTTAAGATGTGCTACATTAAAGTTTTGATTTTTTGTTAATTGTATGTGGGCTAATTTATTGGAGATAAGTGTTGATAATACATAACAACAAATTTTGTACGTTGCATTTTTAAATGGACAAATTGCTGTCATTTTTTGATTGTAGTGTGTAACTATGGAAATGTTTGATAATATGTTGCCTGTTAAAATAAATTCCCTGTTTTTTATCTACGATTGGAACTCGCAGAATAGCATGCGACATCAGCAGAATTTTAGGGAACTAAATTAATGGCGGCCAGTAGGATATGTCAAATTATGTAAACGTAAAGAATCATAAGATGTTCTCACGCTTAAATTTTATAATTTCATTTGAAAATGTGTGAAAAATAAGCAAATTAAAAAAATGAACATTATATACACAACAAGGTGATGTGTTAAAGTGAACGAGTACAACAACATATTCCATAATTTCTAGTATAGAAAATAAAGTTGATGGACTGAACGTATGGAAAAGAAATTTAAATATATCGCAAAACTTTAATCTGATAAATAAGTAGATATGCTTTTTCTTTGCATTTCATAAAAAGAAATTAAAATTAAACTTTGCATGTATGTAGTTTTAACACATCTATTGACAGTATTGGTAAATAAAATATGTAGATTCATTGATTTTACTAATATTTATCCCTGTAGATTGCAGTTCAAGTCAGAATTGCCATAAGTCAAATTACGGCACTAAACTTTGAGTACGTTTATATCGACGTCCTTAATCGGATTTCAGTGGATTTATAGGATTAGAAATCGTATTTAAAAAAACGATGTAAACGATCTGGATTGGATTAAGAATCGGATTCTAAATCGACTTTACCAACGAGATTTGTACATATAAATCCGACTTACTTTAAACAGCAATTTAACAGAAAATTCAATAGTAGGTACTGAAACAATGAAAAAACGCAGAGTAATTTATTCATCTTTCATAGTTTGTCAGTTAATGGGGTGTATTCTGTAAAAAATATGTTAATTTTAACATGCCTTTAAAAAATTATATTTTAACCTGACTGTTAACAATAAATTCATTTTTTGGTATTCTCTACGCGAAAATTTGACACTGCTGTTAAAATCATAAATTTTAACATGCCTGTTAAACACCAGACTGAACTGAGCAACAAGACAGAAAAAAGGCACGTCTTTGCTAAAGTAATGTATACTCTATCCGTTTTAACTATAGAGCGTTGGGTGAGATAGGGTCTACGATTCTAGCTCTCTGATTGGTTCAAACGTGAACCGAGTTTACACAGTAAAATAATTGACGCTAAATTTTAATTTGCTTGACAACTGTATCAATTATTTTGACGTATGACTTAAAATAAATAAAAGTCAACAAAATCAATAGTACACGATTTATTACATATTATTAATTTCTGTTCAGTTCTGTTTGTTAAGTATATTATTGTTCTTTTCGTTTATATAATTTTCGTAGTGTTTTGGCGTTATATTTCATATTACATAGTTTTCATTGTGCGGGTTTCTTAGATTTTAGTTAGTAGTTCGCTAGTTTTGTTATTGTTCTCTTCGTAAATATTATGGATAAAAATAGATAGATATGTACATACAAGACAAAATTACTGAAAAAATGTCAATTAGAAAGATTTTTTTTAAATCCAGGAATGGCGCCAAAATTTGAATTTTTGATTTAATACATGTAAAAACGGCCGCGCTCGAAACGCCATCTAGTCTATAGTTAAAACGGATAGAGTATAGTTCGTAACCATAACAAAAAAACAAAAACCTGATAAAAAGATTGAACAACTGTCAGTTTATGTGTCACTTTGAAATTTTAGAAAACTAATCTGTCATTTTGAAATTTTAGAAAAACGAATGGATATAATGCTTCGGAAAATAAATAAAAATCTGCTGCATAATCATGTCTCATTTTTAGGTTCTGTATTAAAAATTAATTACATTGAAACTAAATTATTAAGTTATCATTAGGTATGTAAAATTTCTTTTTCTTGGTCGTCAGAATTGACAATCCAAAATGTTAAGTTACGTTGGTTTGACGAACAAGACAGGAATAAGCAATTTTAACTGCATTTAATACCTACATTATAATAAAGAACTATGGTTTACGATACATGTAAATCGTGCTCTCGGTATACCATTCAAAGTTCACTCTTTGTCGAATTATGTTAATTAAATATTCCTACGACGGAACGGGTGACCGAAATTAAATAAAATACTTCGTAAAACAGTTGTATATTTTATTAAATAACACCTAAATATTTTTTATATTCTTCCATGGTATTTTTCTTTCGTTTTTTATTTCATTTTAATTAATTATAAGTGCAACATATTCAAATGCTGTTATAATTTTATTGTATGAACAGATGTTAAAATTTTAAAGGCATCGATTTGAATAACGTTAAAATATACAGTTTTAACACCTAATTTTAACACGGGTGTTAAAATATTAACAGAATTGATAGTTACAGAATAGAAAATATATTTTAACAGCAAGTTTATTTTTAACATACTGTTTAAAATTAACAGTTTCCTTACAGAATATTCCCCATATGTTACAACAAGAAACAGAATATTTTTTTAAAAAAATCCAAGAAAGAAAAATAATTGATTTGTTAGATGAAAACACTAAGTAATATTAGCTGAAAAATCTAAGTAAATGTGAAGTCAAAAGTCAAAATTAATACTAGTCAATAATATTCTACGCATTCTAAGCTGCTATGCCAACAGTAACAGTAATAAATCTAGTATAAACAGTCAAGATTTGGTATTTATTTAAATCCGATTTGATTAGAAATCCGATTAAGGACTTCGATATAAACTTACTCTATGTTTCTTAATAAAGGATTCGACTGAACAAACTTAAAAATTGTGTTGATTTGAACTTTTTATCAATGTAACGGGTCAGAAAGCGTTCATACAAAATGTAAACAAATCTGACATGTCCTACTAGCCTCCATGACAGGTGCGCTTGCAGCACAGCCAACGGATTCTGCGAGTTCCAATGCCAATAGAATCAAATACCCAATAAATATAAAAAATACTTTTATTTATGAATTAGGATCACAATATTAAATGAGAAGTTTGCCATAATACCCAAATCTCGACCCAAATATTGATCCTGGTTTTGTAAAATTAACGTGTAACCCGGTGTAACCGACTATTTATGTTGTTTATATGTAATAAACTAATAAATATTGCACAATACAGGGTGTTTGGCGTAAGTCCGGCACCAAGAATATTTCGTTTATTTTGAGAGATACAAAAAATGTTAATAAGCAGACTTAAACCAGACAAGGGGGCTTATAAGATGATCATAATAAGAATTTTGTATCACTTCCGGTTTTAGCGGAAATGGGTACAAGCAGCTTTTTGCTGGTATTAGTTACCGGGAATATTAAAAGTAATCTTAAAGCTATAACAACGTTTGGTAATATAATCGTACCTACATTGACAATCATATTTACAAATAAAATTCAATTTTTCTTGTGCATTTTTTAGTACCTTTGATAAAATTAGACAAATATTTATTAGTTCCTTATGTTATCGCTACAAAAAGACAAACGATGTTAGAATGCTCAGTGGCAAACGAAGAATCGGTTGTAATTGTATTTCATAAAATTTTATAAATGGTATAAGTGCATTAAATTATTAAGAATTTTTTCAGCTGTTTATTAAAATGTGTATGTCGTTTTAGCGCCTATTTCAATCCGGTGCCTAAGGCGGTCGCTTCGCCGCCTCACCTATCGGGCCGGCCCTGGGTACAAGTTTTTTTTTTTCAGAATGTAAATAAAATTAGCTTCACAACGATACCAAAATATCATAGTTTTTGTTCAACCGTTTCAAAATGGCGACCATTTATTTTCAAAATCTGTATGTATGTAGCATGCTATGAAACAATTTTAATACCTTAAATTAATGGGGCGATTCTGTTCACATCTGTAAGTCTTACAGATCTGTAAATTTGTAAAAACCTGACAAAAACGCATCTATTTTTGTTGATTAATATAAAATTATACATAAGAATGGCAGTTTTCGTTGCGATTTTGTTCATTATTTACATATTTACAGATCTGTAAGATTTACAGATGTGAACAGAATCGACCCATAAATCACAAAATTGTTAGAGCACTTCAACTTTATGTAGATAAATACTTTTCTTTTGTTTTAAGGTAAGAAAATTGTTTCATAGCTTGCTATGTTTAATTTTGTATGGAATTTTATTAATACATTTTGAAATGGTTTAAGTAAAACTATGATATTTTGATATCATCGTGAAGGTAATTTTATGTACATTCAGAATATATATACCTATATATAAAAATACAGATTCCCTATGTTAGATTTAAAGTTGTACCCATTTCCCCTAAAACTATGGTGTTCTTATGAGCTCCTTTGTCTAGTTTAAATTTGCTTATTAACATTTTCTTGTATCTCTCAAGATAAACGAAATAGTCTTAGTGCCGGATTTACGCTAAATACCCTGTATTTATTCGTAAATTATTATTCATTAGATACAGTGTCCTTGAAAAATATAGCCGAAAGCTCGACAAATTAAAATGAGTACATATTCTTCACTTATTGCCGACATTTATGTACGAATAATATTAAATAATGAATGTGACACATGCTTAAAGATATCTACCGTGGAAAAGTTTTTTAGTTTTTATTTTTTTATGCTTATCCATGATGTAACTTAAGTAAATGTTCTGAAACATTTAAAATTTTACACATCTGTTATATAAGATCATGAATATCAGAATATTATAATCTCATGTATGATTTATATTATACGTAACGTGAGTACATAATTATAAATCCTAGAACATTTTATGTGATGTGTGTATTTGAATAGGATTACCTTGAAGTTTTAATCATTGTTTTGATGGAATGAGTTGCAAATTTTAAATAGTGACTCCTCCAAAGTTTTTTAATTCATGTAATTATAACAAAAACATACAAATTGTTAGATTTCAAACAAAAAATATTGAAAACTAAGTTTTAAAATCACTGTCATGTCGTAATATCTAAATATACCTTATGAGAAAGACAGATAATAATATATTTTCTATTGTTTTCTTTCTTTTTTTTCAGATAGACTGAAATTTTCTCCAAGACTGAAACCATCCTGAAATTCTTCTCCTCTTCTTTTGAAATAAAACAACTGAATCCCGAAATAAATACCGCTCGTTTCCGCACAGACAGAAAACGAAAAATTTGCGAATCTCTAAAAATTAAAACAAATCTCTAATCACAGAACATAGTGTTGTGTTCTGTTTTTAAGTGTTGTACACCAAGTGAAGCATAGTGAAATAAAACAGAAGAAGGTGTAGTTATAAATAGTGACTAGATGATAGTGCGTATAACAAGTGAAGATCGTTGCCATGGATACCAGCAAGTTAAGCGACAATCCCAACCCTCGGGACAGCGCGAATCCCATCAGTGTTTTGTTTTTCTGGTAAGGGCGAGATATGCCAAATTATACCTAATAAAACTTAATCATACCTAAATATAGAAAAAAATATATCATTGTTTTCGGTTTTTATTTTTTGTATATTGCTTTAGGTGTATATTTTTTTCATAATGAAGACTTTTTACCTTCCGTCATCGTTAGGTAAGGAAGGTATTGTCTTTGGTCAAAAAATTCGGTGGTGAATTTTAACGAATAAGCACGTTTTAAGGTCCGTAGAATGCGATTTTACTATTTTTACGATGATGTCTGTATGTGTGTATGTATGTATGTATGTATGTATGTATGTATGTATGTATGTATGTATGTATGTATGTATGTATGTATGTATGTATGTATGTATGTATGTATGTATGTATGTATGTATGTATGTATGTATGTATGTATGTATGTATGTAGGTATGTGTGTGTGTGTGCGCACGCGTGTGTGTGTGTGTATGTGTGTGTGTGCACGCGTGTGTGTGTGTGTGTATGTGTGCACGCGTGCGTGTGTGCGTGTAATAAAATTTTCGTCTACGTTAACTCTACTACAATTCCAAAAATTATAATTCTTGCGCATTCCTCTTCGTTGCATCCATATGAAGAGCTGATTAGATATTGGTTCAAATTGGTCAACCGGAAGTACCCTCATTTGAAGATTTTAACAGTTTTTCTTAAAAAAACGATGTAAGATATCATTTTTTCCCATTTAATGTTATTATAAATATTAAAGAACATTGTATTCTCTTTACGATTTGACTGCATTTTATACTTCAGATTAAATGGATATAGAGTTATAAAATTATAAAGAAATTAAATTTCATAAATTAGCCAGCTATGCTAGAAACAGCTACTATATTAAGAAAATTCTGATTGAAAGATGTCAGTGTCAATTGACATATTCGTAGTATATTTGTGTTATAATTTTACTCGAAATATAGGATCTTTTTGCTCGAAACTTTCTGTATGGAATTTGTATAAAATACATACAACTGTCGAAAGGTAATGTACATACAAGAAATTTATAATCTTTTGCAAGGAACGTTCTGTATGGATTTTATAAAAAATACATACGCATTTTCGAAAATTCTACCGGTAGATACCGCATCTACTAACTGTGTTCGAAAACATGAGTGATAAAAAGTTACCATGTTCGAAAATTGTTCAATATCTATCAGATACATTTACCGGATTCATGAAGAATCTAATCTCAAAAAACGGTAGTGATGCAAAGCGAAGCGCGCGCGTTAAAAGTGGAAATGTGTTGAAAGTAGGACTCTGCTCAGTTTGTTAACTACGTTAAATTACTAACTTGTTTTAAATTTTCAAATTTTTCCATAGGTTATGGATCTACCCTGTTTACCACTTGCGTTCTTAAAATATCGATTCCGGTAGCTATAACCTGAAAAAAACTGTTTACCGGTAACAGTTCACCGGTAGAATTTTCGTGAATACCTCATATAACTGACGGAAGGTAATGTGCTGGCCACATCAGATATTTTTACTGGAAGTCGATTATGTTTAATAAATATTTGATTTGAAATGGATTTGATTGTTTTTTATTTGAATATAAATATTTTGCATTAAACTTAATAATTTAAATACATTTCCAATTATAAATCATGTAGACTTGTACAGTATAATAATATTCATTTATTTTTTATAACAAACACACAACACAAATGCTGTTTTTCAATATTAATTGTCAAGAAATCAAGATATCTTGATTCTTGATAATTCTTTTTACCTCTTGCTAAGAGAGGTATTGCATTCATTCTAAAAATCGCATTTCCAGATTTCAGTGAATAAGCACGTTTTAAGGTCCCTAGAATCCGATTATAACATTTTTACGATGATGTCCGTGTGTGTGTGTGTGTGTGTGTGTGTGTGTGTGTGTGTGTGTGTGTGTGTGTGTGTGTGTGTGTGTGTGTGTGTGTGCGCGCGTGTGTGTGTGTGTGTGTGTGCGCGCGTGCGTGAGTGTGTGTGCGTGTGTGTGTGTGTGTGTATGTGTGTGTGTGTGAAACACACACAAGATTTTTTCTACAGTCGCCACAAAGGGGTTCTTCATAACAAAAAAATTATAAAATGTACACTTTGTACTTATAATACCACTCAAAAAATAACGATTATATTTAATTTTAATTTATCGTTGTTTTCCATTCTTCTTGAGCTATTACTTTTATCTAATCTAAGCATTTTATACTTTCGTTTTTCACAGCAGTGCGGCATTTTGTTTGGTTATGTAATATACCGACAGAGCAGTTATATGTCAGAATGACTTGTGAAGGTGGTAAATATGTAACTACAGTGCCATTAGTTCCTGACTAAACGTTTCTATTAAGAATGTAGACAAGTGACATTTCTCAACATTGTATAGTCACACTACACTAAATGCAGTCGACAATTATATTATGTTGAAAATGTTTTGTTTTAATATGTTGTTTTTTTTCTTGTGCGAATTTTGTTACTATGTACCAATAGAAAACAAGTACCTACCTAAACGAATCAATATTATGAAGGTTAAAGAAAAATCCTGTTATAGAATATAGTATGTATTCTTACATACATATTCAGTTCAGTGTGTTATATCAAAAATATCATAATAAATATATTTTAGCAAAAATATAATTAAATTACCTAGATTTTTGTTCTTCGTCCTATCAAAATATTTTTTACGAGTAAAACCTCGAGTAATACTAATTTTCACTTCTAAAGGGTTCTAACTCTGTAACGAAAATTTTCCTGAAAATAACTTATATGTTCAAGAGGACTTATTAAGGCTATATAATTATTGTTGTATGAATGATCTCAAATTAAATTTAGATAAATGCTACATAGTAAGCTATACCAGAAATAGAAATGTAATTACATATCCCTACAACATAAATGGAATAAACATTACGCGAAAAACATCCATCCGTGATCTTGGAATTATTTTTGATTGCAAACTTCTTTTCAATGAGCATGTTGATTTTATAGTTAAAAACAGTAGCGTAACTAAGAGTTCGGGGGCCCGCCCGCATATTTTTTTGGGGCCCGTATTTAATTGTATCGTTTATCATGAAGAACTAAATACCACAAGAACTTGTGGAAATTGTGACTAGGCTCACTCTCATCTGAGTTGACATGTTAAGAAGCAAAATAACCAATATTGGAGGCCTGAAAATCCAAGATTAGGCACTTTTACATCCCACCAAAGTCATTGTATGTTGTAGCATTTACTATGAAAATGTGATTGGCCAGTTTTTTTTTTTTTTCACAGTCCACTGGTGAAAGTTACAGGGTATTGATTCTTACATTTTTGGTATCACAAATGAAAGAACTTGGATGCGACAAAATATGGTATTAGCGAGATGGATCAGTATCATGTCTAAATAATAGCAATGTTGCGAAAATCATTCTCTTATCACTATTTAATCCCACGTTTTGCTAATACACATTGGCCGCCAGGTGTCTTGATTTGACAGCCCCAAACTTCTTTTTATGGGATTATTTTAAGGAAAACTCGGGATCAGTTGCAGGAAAATATTTGCCAAGAAATCGAAACTCTACCGGCCGAAATTTGATGGAAAATAAAGAGCTTGATGTGACATAGCGGATAAAGGGCCCCTTAGCCAATATTATTTTTGGAAATTGACATTCAAAAAAATAAACGACAAAAGAAATTTGTATGTTGCTACAAAAAATCATTAAATTCAAAATTTCGCAGTAGTGACAAAATTATAAATTATGTAAATTGGGGCCCCTCTAGTTACGCCACTGGTTAAAAAGGGATATAAAACCCTAGGCTTCATATATAGAATGTCCAAATGTTATTATAAGAAGGAATCATTAATCTTGTTATATAATGTATTTGTACGTCCAACCATGGAATACGCATCACAAATATGGAATCCAATGTATAATAAAAATATTGTTCTTATTGAATCAGTGCAAAGAAAATTTGTTTCTCTATTGAAATATAAGTTCCATATCAACAATATATCTTACGAAAATGCCTCTAGGGATTTAAAATTATTATCACTTTGAGCGAAGAAGAACTAATGCTGCTATGATACTTTTATTTAAAATATTCAACAATTTAATTGACAATCATAATATTATTGACAAATTCCATCTTTGCGTATCACTTGTAAATACAAGAAATAATAACCTATTTTATATCTCAAGAGTCAATTCTAATAATTATAAAAACTCACCTGTTAACAGAATAATGTCATCCTACAATAATTCATTTCAACATCTTGATTTTTACCTTCCGTCACCTTTAGGTAAGGAAGGTATTGTCTTTGGTCAAAAAAATCGATGATGAGTTTTTAATCAATAAGCACGTTTTAGGGTCCCTAGAATACGAATATACTATTTTTACGATGATGTCTGTATGTGTGTGTGTGTGTGTGTATATGTGTGGATGTGTGTGTGTGGATGTGTGTATGTGTGTGTGTGTGTGTGTGTGTGTGTGTGTGTGTGTGTGTGTGTGTGTGTGTGTGTGTGTGTGTGTGTGTGTGTGTAACAAAATTTTCGTCTGCGATAACTCTAATACTACAGTTACAAAAATTAAAATTTTTCGTGTACTTCTTCGTTACAGCCATATGAAAAGCTGATTAGATTTTGGTTACAATTGGTCAACCGGAAGTACCATCATTTGAAGATTTTAACAGTTTTTCTTCAAAAAACTATGTTAAATATAATTTTTTCACATTTGATGTTATTATGAATATTAAAGAATATTTTATTCTCTATACGATTTGACTGCATTTTATACTTAATATTAAATAGATATAGAGTTAAAAAAATTATAAAGAAATTAAATTTCATAAAGTAGCTATAGCTATGAAAACAGCTACTATATTAAGAAAATTCTGATTGAAAGATGTCAGTGTCAAGTGAAATTGACATAGTGTGTTTGTCATAATTTTTACTGGAAATGTAGGATCTTTTGCTTTCTGTATGGAATTTGTATAAAATACATACAACTGCTTTAAGGTAATGTACAAGAAATAGAATATTTAATTTAATAATAATAATAATAAATCTTTTATTTCTGCAGATGCATTATACTGCATATAGACAACGTCACAAAATAATAATTTTCTGTATGAAATTTGTATAAAATACATGCAACTGCCGGAAGGTAATGTACAAGAAATAGAATATTTAATTTAGCAAGGAACTTTCCGTATGAAATTTGTACAAAATACATAGAACTGACGGAAGGTAATGTGCTGGCCACATCAGATTTTTTCTATTTAAACATGCATCAACTTAAAAGTGAACTTTGTAATCTAGATTAAGTTACAATAATCAGAATTTTATTTTGTTTATACTCTTATGCTAAATGTTCGACTGTAAACTTTGTAAATACTTTGTAAATTGTTAATATGTGGAAGCCCATAAATGGGTAACTGTCGGCTTCCCAAATAAACAAAAATAAAAATAAAAAAAGTACCTTCAAATAACATTTTTTACTCAAAATATATGGTTTTATTTTGACACACTCGTTCTGAATCACCCTGTATAATCTGGGCATCTGTAACTTTTCTCTTTCGCTATTCGTATAAATTTAAACTGGGGCTATGCTATATTTAAAACCACTTCATCCCAATTTATTTTATTACAGTCTAACTTTTTTACAGTTGCTGCAAATTTACAGTTTTTTAAGTACAACGTTTAACTACCTGCTGTAAAATTCCAAGAAAGACAATGTTCTCTTTCTATTTAATCATATTCTCTTCGAAAAAACGCTTCCAAGAAAGTCACATTTATGTTTCACAAGATATTCCCCAAGTAACACTACTTGGTTAAAAATTGCGCAATGAAATTTATATTATATAAGTATAAGTAAAGAAAACTGCAAATTGTAGGCTGTTGAAGTCGTTTACTGGTTTCTGTTTACTTCACAGAGATTTTACTTTGTATAATATGCCTGTTCGACGACTAGGCACGTACGGAAAATAAAATACGAAGGAATTTGGATTCGAAATGCCGGGTGACAGCTTTAGTGACAGAAGTGTGTGAAAGAAGAATTTTTAATAAGAATAAAGAAAGATTTTTAAACTATCAATATACTCAGTACAGAGAATGTTCCAAAATTAAATAACCGAACTTAAAATTTAAATAATTTTTTTTAAAACATGTGGACAATTTAAGATTTTTGTACATAGTGATCAAAACCATCTGATAGTCACGTGACCTGAGTAGTTCTCAATATTTTACTCCGTGGAAACAAGTATTAGGTTACGTGCAATTCATAGATGTGTATTGTTCTGTCAATCTGACAAATATTTTTTCAAATATCTGTTACGTTCTTTGTTTCATTGAATGTTCTTGAAATATATGCTATTTCTAAATTATATTTATAAAAAAAAAAAATGAATATTATTATACTGTACAAGTCTACATGATTTTTAATTGGAAGTGTATTTAAATTATTAAGTTTAATGCAAAACATTTATATTCAAATAAAAACTGCTTGAGAATTGCAGTACTACTGATAGCCACGCCTCTGCTATATGAATTTCTCTACTTCCATTGGTAGTAGGCTCCTCCCCCTAACTGGGTATTCGTTATATATTTTTATAGGCAGTCTTTGAATCGCCAATCAAAATAATATATATATATATATATATATATATATATATATATATATATATATATATATATATATATATATATACAGGGTGTAAATGAAATAAGTGCATTAAATTTAACCAGTAATGTAACTCGACGAGAGCAACAATATTTCTTAATAACTTTTTCTCGAAATCGCATATTTTTTTAGCATTTTTACCACCCCGTAAATTAACGAGTCGTTCCACGTATTTTTCTAATAATTGAATGCAATAGTAATAGCTATGAAAAACTTTGTTTTAGCAATTGACAGTTTTGTCAGTTGTTGCAATTATATTTTGGCATTAGTAATAAACTTGTTTATCAGGTAATTTTCTGTCAAAATGATTACGTTTACAAATAGCGAGTACACAGATATTGTAATTACTTACCTATGGTTTATTTATTTATTCGTATCTTTACTACATTTTAATTTGTGGTTGATATAAAGCACAGATTCAAAACACTATAGTGTTTTGAATCTGTGTATAAAGACAGTATTATAAAGTTGCCAAAGCATTTAGACGGAGCGTTTCCAAATCATACTGTTCCTAATATTCGCACATTTGTTAATCTTGTACATCTTTATCACAATACGAAGTGTCACATATGACAATTTTAAATAAAGCAACAGTTGTATCCATATCATGTGCAAAAAGATCAATGGTTTCAGCAGACTTCGATTTTGGGAATGGCTCATAATGTTCATTAATGAGACTGAATTTACTTGGGAACGTGTATTTATTATGCACAATACACATTTCAACAGACGAAATTGCTCTCGTCGAGTTACATTACTGGTTAAATTTAATGCACTTATTTCATTTACACCCTGTATATATATATATATATATATATATATATATATATATATATATATATATATATATATATATACAGGTGTCCGTCTATAAATAAACATTTCGATTTCAACTATATAACATAAATTATAGTATGTTAACTCCTCTATAAAATTTCGGAAGTGGATCAATATTATTACTTTGTTTTAAATTGATAGTAATTTTTAATTTTCAAATGGAATACCCTATATATTTTTTACAAATTTGAAAAGTACATGAAATTTGTTATCCAACTATAATATTATATATATATATATATATATATATATATATATATATATATATATATATATATATATATATATATATATATTCAATCATGTAATCACTTTATATCCTAACATAACAAAAATATTGAGAAAAATTCAATTAAAATTTAAATAAATTTCGTTTTTATATTTGTATTTTTTCAGTAGGCTATGTATGAAAAACAATTGAACTCAAATTAAAATGAGCCATAAGCCATATTTATTAATAACTTTATAAATAATGTTCTCTTTGATTTCCGTCGTAAATAATTGAAATGAACAAATAGCAGTTATTGTTTTTCATACATAGCCTACTGAAAAATAGCTATAAAAATTAAATTTATTTAAATTTCAATTGAATTTTTCTCAATATTTTTGTTATGTTAGGATATAAAATGATTGCATGGTTGAATTCAGAAAAAAATACTCTATAAAATAGGCCTAAAAATATACATCGTCCCATTTAAAAAAATATAACTTTGTATTCTAACTTGAGAACCACTGGTTTAAAAAAATATTTTCTTCTATATTCAGATGTCCCCCTTGGTCTTCTATTAGATTGCCTTATAGTATTTTATTGTATCTTTAATAATATAGAAATTATTTGAGGTAGCTCGTTTAGCTGTTACACCCTGTATATATATATATGCAGATTGGCAGACCCAAAAGTGGATAATAAGCCGTGATCATATATTTATTTCTCTATTTCGGACTAAGAATGACATATTATAACACGTTTATTGATGTGCTTCGAGCAAAATAAAAAACACAAATCACTATTCTGACAAAACTTTCCCTTAATGGAAATTTTCAATTATTTTTATAAAGAAATAATGTGAATGACATTACAGAAGGGTAGATATTCAAGCACTCGTTTTTCGTTCACTCGCCGCTACGCACTCGTTGTTCGAATTTCAAACTTGTGCTAAAATGTAGGTTGCCTGCTGTAGTAACTTTTGTTTTAATATACTATTGTTTATTGTATTTTTAAATATATACTTAATTGGAAGTGTAAAAACCTCGAAAACTTTTTGGAACCTGTGTGTCGCCATAGTATCTCGTGTCATCCCAAATGTGTCAACAAAGAAGTTAAAGGGCATTCATCAACAGCTAAGCAATGACTTGAGACATTCCGTATATTTTCTTAACCATTAATGCCTGGAACTAATTTTTTACTGTCTGACATTTTTCAATAAGAAGGACCAGTGACAAACGCTAGGACAAACACTCGACGATTGAGTTTTTATTTGTTTCAAGTTGTCACTTACATGACAAAAAATGTTTACCTACTTTTCTTTATCTATTGAAATGAAATATCGTCTTATTTTTATATATTTCAATTAGATTAAAATAATCTTAAACCGTTAGAAAATATATGAATACATAAAACCCATACATAAGTATATGTCATTTTCGTTAATTATGAGTAAGAAGTAAATTTTGAAACAAACGCAAGGCAGATATAAGAGAATGTGAGTTGGCACTAGATAGAACATTTTGAATAGTTACTTAAATTTGAAGAACAAAGTAGGAATGTTGTTAATTCATAGAAAAATATTGTCAATGAACAGGTAGTTAAAAACCTAATCTTACTAAATATGTGTAGGTATATAAATAGTTGTTTGTTCTAATTGCATATAATTATCTGATTATGTACGAAGGGACCAAACTATCGTCGGCGCATTAAATATATATATATATATATATATATATATATATATATATATATATATATATATATATATATATATATATATATACAGGGTGTTTGGCGTAAGTCCGGCACCAAGAATATTTCGTTTATTTTGAGAGATACAAAAAATGTTAGTAAGCAAACTTAAACTAGGCAAAGAGGCTCGTAAGATGATCATTGTAAGAAATTTGTATCATTTCCGGTTTTAGCGGAAATGGGTAAAAGTTTGAATTTAGCATGGATAATCTGTATTTTTATATATTTTTCCAAAATGTAAATAAAATTAGCTTCACAACGATACCAAAATATATGTTAATGCTATGAAACAATTATAATACCTTAAACTAAATTACAAAATTGTTAGAGCACTTCAACTTTATATAGATAAATACTTTTCTTTGTTTTAAGGTAATAAAATTGTTTCATAGCTTGCTATGTTTAATTTTATATGGAATTTTATTAATACATATTATGAAAATATATGGTCGCCATTTTGAAATGGTTGAAGTAAAACTATGATATTTTGATATCATCGTGAAACTAATTTTATGTACATTTTGAAAAAATACAGTCGAACTTCGATAACTCGTATTTTGGATAACTCGAATCAAACTGGTTGGCAATAGCGCCAAGAGTGAGAATTATGGGTAATTTTTACTTGATAACTCGAACTTCGATTACTCGAATATCTTTATAATTCGAACAGAATATTTGGCGCCAGCTTCAATAAGTCGAATTCTGGGGGAAATCCCCTATTACGTGATTTTGTAACAGGTGTTTTTATAACATGATAATGGAGGCAGTTCGGTTTCTGTACTACACTGAAGCTCAAATATATGCTTTGTTAATTATTATTAAGTGAAAAAATATACTGTGCCTACTTAATTTATCACGTTTAAGACATTTTCATTGCTGATATGTCATTAAAACGTACTTTAAAAACTTTATCTATTAATGAAAAATTTAGACTGATCAAAGAAGTGGAAAGTGACGAAAGAATGATGTAGCTCTGAAATATGATGTTCCGGCAAGTACAGTGTCTACTGTTTTAAAAAAGCCGGCTTTGGTCAGTATTCTGAATGGGACGAAGAGAATGAAATTCCTTTGATTTTCATAAGTGAACGTATGAATGAAAAACGTGAGGAAGACATTCAATTGCAATTGGAATATGAGGCTTGGAAAAATGTCAAAATTACACCAGAAGGTGCCACCTTAAATGATTTTATACATGTGGATGATGATATTGTTACTTCGGAGTTTCCCACAGATATTGTGGAGCTCTACAAATCTGAATCCGAATCTGTAGAGCTCGACAATACAGATGACAGCGAAAGTGATATGATGGAGGATGATTTGCAGCAACCACCTTCAAACGAGTTGGTTGAAAATTTGTTGAGCGTTTTGTGTTCGTATTTAAAAACTAATGAACATACAACCGATTCCCTGTACAATGGTTTAAATAACAATAAAGCTTTTTTTATTGAAAATCAAAATAAAAAATGCTCTCGTCAGTCACAAATAACTGCCTTTTTACACTAAAATAATGTTTATAACTTTGATCTGTATACATAATTATATCAATCTGTATATATCATAAGGTAAGTGATTTTTACTCACATAAATACATACATACGTAAATAATATTTATACATATACATTTTATTTAATAACTCGAAGTCTTGATAACTCGAACTTTTTTTGTGGCAAGTCATGGTCTGAGTTATCGAAGTTCGACTGTATATAAAAATACAGATTCCCTATGCTTGATTTAAAGTTGTACCCATTTCCTCTAAAGCCGGAAGTGATGCAAAATTTCTATTACGGTCATCTTATGAGCCCCTTTATCTAATTTAAGTTTGCTTATTAACATTTTCTTGTATCTCTCAAGATAAACGAAATATTCTTGGTGCCGGACTTACGCCAAACACCCTGTATATATAAAAAAAATATATAAATAAATAACTAAATATTTGTTGGAAAACCATGTGTTTCATCTGTGTATGTAAATATAATTCAATGATTCAATTTGTCACATGGTATATGTTACATGTGTCAAATACGGTATTTATTCATCTTGTGTTAAGGCAATTTTTATTCATATTGATTTCCTAAAAATGACTTACGGTTATATGGTAACCGTATTTTATTGGTCATCACAATGTAACCCGGATAGTTGCGATTACAATAAAAATCTAACCATGATATGAACAGTATGGAGCTACGGAGAACAGTTACTTGTAGGTGATTTAGATTTTAGAATATTATCTACCTAGCTATAAAAGAAAACAATTAAAACTTTTATCCTTCATTTTGTTAAAATTAAATCTTAAACTTTTTTGATGTTTTCCTTCGTTCTCTTCTTGCTTCATCAATCGGTTCCCGGCTCCATCTGTCACACCATAATTTAACTGTAAAATATGGCGGCACATTTTCCCCATACGCGCCAATCATTTTTTCATAGATAAGTTTTGGTTACTCATTTTCTTGTACCTACTCAAACCCGAGCTCAAACCTTAATTTAAACCAGATGTGGTAATATAGCTTCTGTTTGACCATTTTAACATTTATTTGAAATATAAACTTTCGAACTGATAATATTTATTGTTTCCTTTGTCATTCTAAAATGCATGACAAAATCTACAAATAATTTCATTTTGTAAGATACCATTTCATTAAAGAAAATAAATATCTGTTATACAGGCTGTCTCACAACTCGCGCCCCAGAGCGAATGAGGAAACACGAGACTGCACTCGGATGTGTAATTTCGAAGAAAAAAAAAATCTAGCTAAAAGATATTCGAGAAAAGACGTCTTAAAATTGACCAATCAGAGACATACACCTTTAACGTGTGTTTGCCGTAATTTTACGTTACTAAGGTTTTATACAAATCAAATCTTCTTTAAAATGTGTGGGCAACTGTAGTTTTCGAAAAATGTTAGTGTCAAATTAAATTTGTTTTAATCTCAAAGAATTCAAATGACAATAATATTTTCGTTTAACACATTTTACACAGCTGCTATAACACGTTGCACTATATGATATAAATGATGATCTCGGATGACACCTTCGCTACCTAAATTTGTTGACAGTGAAAAGTCAACTCTAAAGTGTCAAAATTACAGTAAGTCAAATAAATTTTGTAACTCACTAGTAGTATTTTTAAAACCTAGCGACCAGTTTTATTTTGTAATAATATCATCACACCTCTAGATATCCTTCCGGGATTGGTGGATTAAAAAGTCTTGTAACTCCGCAAATTATTTTCTTCTATTTGTTGGCAACCTATTGTCGTCGGCAAGTGTCAGTTTCGTCTGGGGCGCGAGTTGTGAGACACCTGTATGATGTCAAGCAATTAATTCGACAGAGACTTCTCACTAGTAGCATGTTTTATTCAAAAAAGGTTACGAAGCTTATTTCCTGGTTAATCATAAATAACCCGGTTCGGTTAGCTGAATAAAAAACGCAACGCTTATCAAGTCTGGTGCTGCTAATTTGAACCGCGAAAAGAATGGTGTTTTCCACTATAATTTTTTATATAAAACCATCTAAGATTGGAAACAATCTGTAGTTTTAGAAAGTCTTAATTGTTATTCGTAAGCAGTAATATATTTTTTTAATATTCCATGATGTAGATGTATAGAATGTAGATGTTAATCTCATTTTGTTCTCAAACAGTGGGGTTCACTAATAATTGTAGTTCCATAAAATGATTAATTTACCAATCAGATAGATAATTAGGTAGTGAATAATAATGAAAGTAATAGTTTTTATTAACAGATTGAGTACTAACCTAATTCTTAAGAATATTAACATTTTTTTGACATATTGGACTAATCCACTTGTGTCTGAGATTCTTTCGAATGTTTAAGTTACATTTTGTACCGTATTATGAGATAGAGTACTAACAATATTTGAAGATGCCTGTACACTCAGTATTATGAGAAACAGCAGTATCATTTCGGTTGTACGAAAAATATTGTATGCAACACTTGTGTAAAATAGTGTTTTTTTTTGTCTCGTGCTATTTACGCATTCGGTTGCGCCTCGTGCATAAAACATCGCACTCAACAAAAAGTACTACTTTACCCACTTGTTGCATAAATAACTATTTTCTGCAGTCTATAAATAAAGTAGCCATTTTGAAAGTTTCCCGAGTAATTTCAAATATTTTGTAGCACCACAATATTTGTTGACGGAGTAAGAGTAGGTAACAGGCAGGCATAAGTCACAAACATGCAAAACAAAATAGGAGGCGCCAAGATATAATTACTAAAATAAAATTTCAAAAAAAAAAAATCCGGGAAAAAAAGCCAAGATATTTTTCCCTGCAAATCGTATAGTTGCAGGAATTTCCGGGAATTTTTCCCGGGAAAAAACAAAATTCCTTGCGGAAATTTTTTAGTAGCACATCACTGTTCACAAGTGAGTATAATAATATGCTTAGATTAGATTGAAGCAATAGGTACGTTCTATTGGTGTCAGAAATCTTCCTAATTCTTCTAGTAGAACATCAATGGTCGTTCTTTTGCGTCAAAAAAATCGAAATATTCCTACGAATCATTCCAACTTCGGAGTTGGAAGCGTTGGTAGGAAGATATATAGAGTGGAGATAAATTCAAAATTTTACTAGCCGACTGTCGCGCGTACATTTCTGTCACATTTGTGAATATTTAGAGTAGACTGTTCTCAACAAAAATATCTCCTTTACATTTTTATTATTTAATATATTTTTATATAATTATAATCTCTATAAAATTTGCATAACAATATTTTGAAGATCCAAAATAAACATACAAAGTTATCTTTAGTTGTTAACTAAAAATAACACTTAGCCACTGCCACTGTTCTATTGTATTTATTTTTTTACTTCACAGCACTTGACAGTTATTTGCTACTGAGCGTTGTATTGCTTTAAGAATATTCTTATTCTAGTAGGAATATTTCTGACACCGATAGAACGTACCTAATATCTCAAATATAAAATAAATTGTGTGAAAAGTTGTGCTGCTACCTGCAAAAGTTTGGCGTGAACGCTCCCAGTGAACATTAACTTTTTCACTGCACTAATTTAATGTATAGGTATGCTTTGTACAAATAAATTATACAAAAAAACTTTTTGCTATGGTGGAGGACCCCATTGTGGCGACTGTAGAATTGTATATTGTGTTATTAGGAGTAAAAGTGAAACTTTGTATAGCGAGTCAGACAATTGCATGCGAATGACATATTAATTTTTTTTTCAAACGCATTACTTTTCTTCTTATTCGCTGATTCTATACAGTTTCTATGGATATTTATTTATTATATTTCTACCTTGTGAATCGAGTAACAAAAGATGCCAATTTTACGACGTTTGAAAAAAACGGTCGTGGTTAAGTTACGGAATATACTAAAAATCAAGGTCAAATACTAATAGATTTCAATAATTATTTTTTTAAAATGCAGGTTAATATCGGAAGTATGTTGTATTGTATTGATTTTTTTTAAATGTTAATAGTTCTAGTATAGGAACAATTTATTTGAATTTTCGCTTCAAATTTAGGACAGGGGTAAATATATCTCTTAATACACAAATAGTTATTGTGCCTTCATCACTCCAAATATATCGTTTTTGAATAATTTTACTATGTCACGACTTTTATAAAATGAGATAAAAATGCAAACAACCAACAAATGATATGAATTTAGTATCACTGCAACATATTGCGGATGTGCGCATGCGTAGTTACATTATTTGAAGCTTCACTGTTTATATTTCGACAGAAGTCAAGCCGCTTCATAAGTCCAACAGTCCAAGCCTGTTATTTTATAGGCTTGACTTGACATCTTCAAGCTGCTTTAAATACAAATTAATCTCGATCGTTTGTTTCGAATATTGAAAAGAGGTTTACTAAATTCAAGCGGCTTCAAATGTCTAGATAAACGTAGTCAATGTATATCGTCTAGTTTTGTATGTAATTTTAATGATCAAATTAAGAATTTTTTTGAAACTTTCTCTCCGCCCACATTTCAACAGATTACTCCAATTTCTAATAACTCCCACATTGTTAATTAAGTGAATGAGGTACACGCATATCAAGTAGGTGTACGTGTAGGTACTCCTCTTCATTTCGGTGCCTTTTTAGTCTGTAAACCATACTCCCAATATCTTCATTCTTGCTACCGTATTTGGATTCAAATCTTGTCAAACCATAAAAATTATTACTGACCGTAGGAAGATATTATCGTTGAATACATTTTCATTCCTTATCATATTGATGCGTGCAGCGTGTAGGAGGATACTTTATAAAGTATTCTATTCAAATCACATAAACGTCGAGAATTATTTATATGTACATTATGTATGATTTGCTATTTGTACTTTGTATTGTTTCTTTAATTTTTAAACTTGAAAACTTGGAAGAATGTTTGACAAAAAATCTAATCTCTGATCTGGGTTTTAATTCCAAGGTCACTTCGTATCCGAAATATAATCTTTGAAAGTGTTTCCGTCTTATAGAAGGAAGAGAAGATAAATATTTCAAACAAATTGAAGAATAGGGGAGTTATTCACGGAATATAACTCGTTTTTTTTGAATCTACACAGTAAAATATTACGCCCGTGTTAAATTCTAGGAAAAATTGACACCCTCATAAAATATTGATTGTTCGATTATAAAAAGTGAAAATTTTAAGTACAATAAATTATTATTATTCGTTGTTCATCCACTTTTAAACATCTTTAGCGATTTCAGGATATTAATCCATTGTTTACATGTACAAAAGTAAACTATTATTCACGAAAGATGACTATTCAAGGTCATTTGTGAGCCGTCTGATATAATATTACTTGCAGATAACTTCATTGCATTTCGTTTGCATAGGCGTGCAACATGAAATATTTATGGATATATTTTATCTGAAGAAATAAGAATAATTCATTTGAAAATTATGTTTCTTTCTAAATAATGCCTTTCTGAAAGATTTATGTTCACTTATGTTTTTGCAAAATACAAAAACATAGACTTAACTTATAAACCAAGGAATAATAATTTGATTTAAACGTCAACGCCACTGGGTAAATATTAGCACAGAGGGCAGTGTAGTAGATAATTAGGTATCTGTAATTCTACTACATATGTCATTATTATTTATAGTGTGTTAGAAAGTAATGCCATTATTTACGTATATCTGTCACACCACATAAATTAAATAGACATAGGTCAAATAATCTTTCTCTTTCTAATACAAAATGTTGCTAAGCTACTGCTTATAAAGTGATGTGTATTCTTTCTTCGAATAAATGACCGTGAATAGTCATCTTTCTTGAATAATAGTGTAGTAACTAAGTGATAACTGTATCTGTACGGTAATATTACTGTAACGAGGAACGCCCGTCGTCGCCGCTGCTGTAAGCGAGTGTCTATTTATAGCGGTGACGTAACCGCGCTAGCAGCCGGGCGACGTGAACAGACGAGTCGTGACATGTTTAATTACTTCCGGTTGCCTGAACCGTTTGTGTTCATTGTTATTATACGGTCGAACATTCTAGAGCTTTTCTAGAAGGTAATGGCCGCTGTATAAAAGGGACGCAGCTATGCTCGGGAGTTAGTTACATACAGTGTTCGAAAGTAAAGTTTTAGTGAGAAGCACAGCAGTATCATAGTGAGTGTATGCAGTTGGTGTCGAGTAGGTACTCGGGAAGTTACTGGTATATTGGGATAGCTGTGTAGATGTGAATACTCGGTAGTGTTGACGAGTATTGGGAAGCTATAGTGTACAAGGACAGTAACGTCGAGTCGGAAAGTTGCTGGTATACAGGGATAGCTGTTAAAGAGAATACTCGGTAGTGTTGAAGAGTATTGGGAAGCTAGGAATACGGGGACAGTAACGGCAAGTGGAACTGAATACTCGGCAGTGGTGTTGAAGAATTGTATACGGACAGTCGGTGATACTGTGGCTGTGGAAGTTAGACAGAGAGTTACATAAATACACAGTGTTATGAAAGAGGTGACTTCTGTCCGAGCAGTTGAATATACAGACGCTGTTGAGTCAGTTGAGTATATAGACGCTGTGGAGGTCGGTAAGCGGACAGTTGAACGTGATATAAGTATATAGTGATATAAATATCGCGTAAACAGTCTACAAGAGTCTGCAACAGACCGGCAGTCTAAGATTGGAACGCGTAATGGAAATAAATAATTAGTAATATCGTGGAAATAAATAGTAGTGTTAATTGGTACAATAAATAAATAGTGTTAGTGTTACCTAGTTAATTATAGTTTTAGTATTAATTAGTTTTTAATAATTGTTTAATATTAGTAATAGTCATTTTCATTATAGTTTAATAAACACTTATTTTAATTAATAATAATTGTCTAATATTTACACTTCACCCAGTTTACAAAATGAATATAAAATATAATGAAAATAATGTTTTTCATCAATACATATAGATAACGTTAGTGTAACGTCCTAAATACGGTTTACTTTATTCTAAAATAATAAACATGGGGAATAAAGCAAACAATTTGAATATTTGTCATTTGTCAAAAAATTGTTCTGTTAACCATAGCATTCTGAAAGTAGCATTAACTAGAGAATTTCAAGAAATAATATTTATTAATATTGTCTTCATTTTCATATGAATCCTAACAAGCCTTAGATGTCTTAAAATTATCGCTCTGTGAGCTCGGATTTCAAACCGACATCTGCGGCAGTTATGATATACATAACATTCCTAGATATTTTAATAACTATTATCCTATAGATGTGTAATGTTTTCTCATCAATAGGTAACTTGATATTGTTCAACATCATTATTTTTTGTGTGTGTGCTAGCGTGCGTGCGTGCGCGCGCGCGTGTTTGTGTGTGTGTGTGTGTGTGTGTGCATGTGCTGGTGTGGGTGAGTGTGTGTGTGACGATTTTATCCTCCACGATAACTCTTATAACAAACTTCCATATATTTCTATTTTCCGTATTTAAGCTTTCTGGTGATACTTTACTTGAAGCCGATAACAGTTTTTAATGAAAAACTACAATAAAATATAATCTAAAACACAATTTTAGTATTTCAGACTTTTATATCAAGGGGAACAACATAATAGTTTTTGGCTTATAATTAATAATCCGGAAGTGATACTTTACTAGAAGCTATCAACAGATTTTCGTGAAAAATATAATAGGATATATTCCAAAACTTGTCAAATTTAGTATTTAAGACTTTTATATGAAGGGGAGGAACATATTAGATTTTGGATACAATTGATAAACCGGAAGTGATACTTTATTTGAAGCTCTCAACAGATTTTCGTGAAAAATATAATAAGATATATTCCAAAACTTGTCAAATTTAGTATTTAAGACTTTTATATAAAGGGAAGCAACATATTAAATTTTGGCTAAAATTGATAAACCGGAAGTGATATTTTATTTGAAACTCTTAACAGATTTTCGTGAATAATTGATACAATCCAAAACTTTTCAAATTTGGTATTTAAGACTTTTATGTTAATGAGAACGACGTACTAGATGTTTTCTAAAATTGATAAAACGGAACTACTACTTTACAGGAAGCTATAAACAGATTTTCTTGAAAAAATATATTAAAACATGATTCAAAACTTCTCAAATTTGGTATTTAAAACTCGTGTATAATTTGAAACAATATTAGATTTTGACTATATCTATATAATAAATCGGCAGTGGTACATAATTTGGAGCTCTTAACAGATTTTCGAGGAAAAACATATTAAAATATAATCCAAAATTTGGTATTACAGACTTTTCTATTTATTGGAACAACAAATTAGATTTTGTTTACAAACGATCAACCGAAAGTGATACTTTACTTAAAGCTCATTGCTATTTCAAACATGGAATTGACGGGAGATCATATGTTGGCCACATCAGATTTTTTATTTTTGGAATATATATACCCTTAAATACGTAAATACCCCTCGTATATATTTATCAGTAAAGCAATTATGTACGAGGGATATATTTCAAAGGACTTATCTCCCTTGAGCTGTAGAACTTGTTCTTATAATTAATTGTTTGTTTTTCTTTATGAATATGTCTTCTTGTGACAGATATATGGTGTTGTATGCACTATCAGGTTTCATATTATGAAGTGTTAACTTGCTTCAGGCGAAGCGTTCCACTTTTGTATAATTGAGACTCACAAACATATTTTAAAATAAGATAAAAATGCTTCAGATATGTACTCGTAGTTCCTGATTTATAAAAAAAAAATGTTTGTGATAAGTAGATAATGTATCAACACGCATCATAATATTGACATTTATAAAGTAACGGAATTTTAATAATATTCCTATGTGTACACAGCGTATACGTATATGTACGCTGGAAGAAATACTACTTACCTGAGTAAATTGATTCGAACTTGGCTAATTTGAATCGCAAATTAAATGGTCTCATTCGAGCATTGAAGAAAAATGGACACATTCCTATGCAAATGCAACACATATACATATATACTTACATACGCAAGCACTCCATAATTATTGTTACATATGGACTTATAAAAATATATACCGGGTGTAACACGAATGATTAATTTTTGATAGAAATGCTTCAAATAATAACTGTAGAGAATTAAATTTTGCATCCAATTCAATCTCGTCTCGTTGCATTATGCGAGACGAGAACGAGAGCGAGATTGCAGTTTAAAATTCGAGGCGAGATCGATATAACAACTGCGAGAAGCGAGAAATCTCGCGTGAATCTTGGAATAAAAAGTATTTGTAACTTTATAGCTTTGATTCATAAATTCAATGAAAAATGCACCGTTCAAGGAGTGGAGTCAACGCTGATTCGTACAGAAAACAAGTGAATGTGAAAATTATATTAATTCACTATATATTTTGAGTCTATCTAGAGTAGATTGGTATCGGTACCAGGGGGGGGCATGGCCATTTTGGGATGGGCCTCGCTGTTAAATATAATTTTTTCACATTTAATGTTATTATAAATATTAAAGAATATTTTATTCTCTATAAGATTTGAGTACATTTTATTCTTCATATTCAATGGATATTGAGTTAAAAAATTATAAAGAAATTAAATTTCATAAAGCAGCCAGCTTTGCAATACCATTGTAAACCGCTAATATAATTAAAAAATCTGTTGTAGCCAGCACATTACCTTCCGTCAGTTTTATGTATTTTATACAATTTCCATACAGACAGTTTGTTGCGAAAGAGCGAAAGATTCTATATTTGCAGTACATTATCTTCCGTCAGTTCTATGTATTTTGTACAAATTCCTCGACAAATTCCATACAGAAAGTTTCTTAGAATTGATTCTATATTTATAGTAAAACTGCAAACATACTATCTCATTCGCACTTGACATTGACATCTATCAGAATTTTTTTAATTATTAGCTGTTTCCAATGTTATTTCATAACAGCCTGCTTTATGAAATTTAATTTCTTTAAGCAGGAAAAGAAGAATTCTCGGAAATGCAGACAAGGGAATATGTTTATTTGATTATGCCGACGTTTCGATCATACTATATTTCTTAGTTTCACCTGACTTGATTTAACCCTGAGGATGATCATAGTATGATCGAAACGTCGGCATAATCAAATAAACATATTACCTTGACTGCATTTCCGAGAATTCTTCTTTTCCTGCATCATTTTCCCAGTCGATCATCGTTACTCCATTAATTTCTTTATAATTTTTTTAACTCAATATCCATTGAATATGGTGTATAATATGTCATCAAATCGTTTAGAGAATAAAATAATCTTTAATATTTATAATAACATTAAATGTGAAAATGTGATATATAACATCGTTTTTTCAAGAAAAACTGTTAAAATCTTCAAATGAGGGCACTTCTGGTCGCCCAATTATAACCAAAATCTAATCAGCTCTTCATATGGATCTAAGGAAGAGGAATACGAAAGAATTATAATTTTTAGAATTGTAGTGTTGGAGTTATCGTCGAAGAAAAAATCGTCACACACACACACACACACACACACACACACACACACACACACACACACGTACGCACGCACACACACACACGTACGCACACACACACACGCACACACACGCACACACACTCACACTCTCTCACACACACACACACACACACACACACACACACACACACACACACACACACACACACACACACACACATATATATATATATATATATATATATATATATATATATATATATATATATGTATATATATATATATATATATATATATATATATATATATATATACATACACACAGGCATACAAACATCATCGCAAAAGTAGTAAAATCGTTTTCTAGGGACTCTAAAACGTGCTTATTTATTAAAAACTCATCATCGAATTTTTTGAGCAAAAACAATACCTTCCTTAGCTAAAGGTATGGCGGAAAGTAAAAATTATGATAGATAGATATCAATGTCAAGTTCGTTTGTTATAATTTTACTGCAAATATAGAATCAATTCTAAGAATCTTTCTGTATGGAATTTGTACAAAATACATAGAACTGAGGGAAGATAATGTACTGCAAATATAGAATCTTACGCAAGAAACAGTCTGTATGGAATTTGTATAGATACATAGAATTGACGGAAGGTAATGTGTTGGCGACATCAGATTTTTTTTATTACGGGAGAATTGCAAATGCATAAAATCTACCGAACTGTTTCGCAAGTAAATACTAAGAATTGATTTCTATAAGCACCTATTACTTCATGTTTTATTTATTTTTATTTCCATAATTATATACCCTATACTATTTGATTCTATTTAAATCTGTGTGGCCTTATATCCTTAGGCAATGAATAACTTTGAATCTTATAACATGCTTTATATCTTTCTTTTCTTATTTATAGGATGACCATAATACAATATACACTAATCCTGTTATGTACAAAAAGTCATTTGACTTGAAGTAACTCTTGTTTCTTTTTTATTACAGGTACACAATTGGTATGTTCCGCAAAGGGTATACCAAAGTACTGGAGGTAGCAGATCTATACAATCCGCTTCGTTCTGATAGGAGCACGTGCTTAGGGAACAGGCTAGAAAGGTGAGAAACAACTTAAACTATATAATTATTTATGGGAGCGGCACATTTGCAACACTACATAATTTCAATTTCAAATATCGTTGTGATTTCAATAAGAATTTATTGATATCTGATTCAATATTTGGTATATACAGGGCGTTCCGCGACTCAACCGACAAACTTATACCATATATTCCCGGGGTCATTACGAACAAAAAATGATATATGACCTATAGGTGAATTCCTCTTTGTTTTGGAGATATCGAAGGATTTAAAAAAAATGATAATGGGGTATGTGACCATATTCGAATTTCAATATATATGTCATAAAATATAAAAACAAACCACTATAGCTTTTTATTATAATAATAAAAACGAAACATTAATTTGTAATAATCTTGTTATTAACAATTTAATGTTTTGGAGAAGGGATATATGCCGTAAGTATGTTAGAACCGTGGACGAAGACAGATAGACTGCGGGAAGGAAAGAGACAGTTATAAATCAGCCTATCAGCGTCGCGTTTATGTTGTGGTAGGTGTGGCAGGGTGTGGCATGGTCACATCAGGCTATACCTATCTCTTTCTCTCCCAGTCTAACCGTGTTTTTTCACGCTTCTACCATTGTCACGTCACAAATCCCTTCCCCAAATTTTTAATAATTATTTTCTCGTAAAGTACGAATAATTAATCGATGTAAAAAATACGGTATTTTATTTTTTTGTCTAGTATTATAGTATGTAAAAATAATAATTTGGTCACATACCCCATTGAGTTAGAATTGACGAATGAACATATGTTTGACAAATGAATGATTTTCCGGAAAGTTGGATAGGACGAGGTTGCCCTATACATTGGCCAGCTCGGTCACCTGACTTGTCGCCTTTAGATTTTTTTCTGTGGGGTTGCCTCAAATCTCATGTGTATAGTAATGGTAAACCACATGCACGCGAAGATTTGACTGACCGTATAGTTGAAGCTACTAATTAACTAGCAACATTCTATGGCTCGAAGGATAGTTGTATGTTTAGAAAATGGCGGTTCTCATTTTGAACAGTTGCTGTAATTTTGTGTTAATTAGCTAACCATTGATGAATAAATTTTCTTTTATAATTTTTTTAAAATTCCTTCGTTATCTCCGAAACAAAATGTTATTATAAATATTAAAGAATATTTTATTCTCTGTACGATTTGACTTCATATTAAATTTACTACGTTTACATGCAATTTTGAAAATGGTTTCAGTTTTCAGTCAAAATTATGCAAAACTGTTTACATGCAGTTTTCAAAACAAGTTTAAAAATTGATTTGGAATCAGTTTCGGCGCATGCGTATTTAGCTGACGTAAGTGACAGATCCTTTTCACTCCAAATACTTCGTTTTGCTATTATTCTAATTATTTTTTATACTTCGTATCACTACGCACTAAAACTACACAACTGTCAGTTTATTTGAAGGTTAGTAACACAAAGTGACAGAAACGTTATGCTCTGTACGCATGCGCAATATCGAAACTGAATTTTAAGTGTTTACATGAGTAGTTTTGAAGCTAGTTTTCAAGTCCAACCCATAAATTTTAGTTTTGGTTTGAGATAATTCAAAACCGTTTTGACACTGTATACATGGCGTTTTCAAAACTAAAAACGTTTTAAAAACGGTTTCAAAACTGCATGTAAACTCAGTAATGGATAAATTAAATTTCATAAATTAGCCAACTATGCTATAACTATGGAAACAGCTACTATATTAAGAAAATTCTGATTAAAAGATGTCAGTGTCAAGTGACATAGTATGTTTGTCTTATAATTTTACTGCAAATATAGAAACTTTCTGTATGGAATTTGTATAAAACACATACAACTGTCGGCAGGTAATGTACAAGAAATAGAATGTATTGTAAGGAACGTTCTTTACGAAATTTGTAAAAAATATATGGAACTGACGGACGGTAATGTGCTGGTTACATGAGATTTTTATAAATAAAATCATTAACAGTTAGTGACTACATTGAGGTTCAACTTTTGAAGCTATTTCAATATTTGGTTCATAATTTGAAGTTTTTAACTTTATGTATATCTTCGTATTTTCCTCAGTTAAACCAGTGTTTACCAAACTTTTTTCCTTGCGCTTCCCGTCAGGTTTCAAAAATTCTTCGCACTTCCCTTGAGATTACAAAAATTTCGCGCTCCGTAACTCCACCTGTTTCAGTAGTTTTTGAATTTGAAATAGTTAATTACCTTCCTTTCGTATCCCCCTTGTAAAACCCGCGTCACGTTAAGTTAAACGATTTCTATACGGATTTATAATATATTTTATAATAGGGGATTCCACCATTTTTTTTTATAATTTCATCTGAACGTATAAGTAAAACTAAGATTGTCGGTGAAAATCCGATGAAAAAATTCCTATTATTAAGCGTGTTATAGTCCTCCGAAATTTGAAAATACAGATGTGACGTCACGTATATAAGTTTTTATATCAAACTATTTTTTTCGTGGACCTAAATGTTTTTGAAATATATGTTATTTCTAAATTATATTTATAAACTATTATTCACGAAAGATGACTATTCAAGGTCATTTGTGAGCCGTCTGATATAATATTACTTGCAGATAACTTCATTGCATTTCGTATGTATAGGCATGCAACATGAAATATTTATGGACACATTTTAACTGAAAAAATAAAAGTAATTCATTTGAAAATTATGTTTCTTTCTAAATAATGCCTTTCTGAAAGATTTATGTTCTTTATTTATGTTTTTGCAAAACACAAAAACATAGATTTAACTTATAAACCAAGGAATAATAATTTGATTTAAACGTCTACGCCACTGGGTAAATATTAGCACAGAGGGCAGTGTAGTAGATAATTAGGTAGCTGTAAATCTACGACATATGTCATTATTATTTATAGTGTGTTAGAAAGTAATGCCACTATTTACGTATATCTGTCACACCACATAAATTAAATAGACATAGGTCAAATAATCTTTCTCATACAAAAGGTTGCTAAACTACTCCTATAAAGTGATGTGTATTCTTTCTTTGAACAAATGACCTTGAATAGTCATCTTTCGTGAATAATAGTTTAAAAAATAAATGAATATTATTATACTGTACAAGTCGACATGATTTATAATTGGAAATGTACTTAAATTATTAAGTTTAATGCAAAATATTTATATTCAAAGAAAAATTGTTTGAGAATTGCAGTACTGGACTGATAGCCACGCCTCCGCTATTTGAATTTCTCTATTTCCATTGGTAGTAGGCTGCGCCCCTAACTCCGTATTCGTTATATATTTATAGGTGGTCTTTGAGTCGCCAATCAAAATAATATATATGGATTTCATATGAGTGACGAGCTGCTAAAACAAAAACCCCCTTACTTCCGAAGTATTTCAATTATATCATTTTATTTCTTTATTAATATTCATTATTAAGCACACACTTTCAATATTTTTTCCTTTATTTCTCTTAATTCGATTGAGCTGCAATCCCCTATTGAAAATGTTTGTCATAGTATGTTGTACGAAAAATAGTCAAAAGTATGCAAATCCGACTTTTTTCCTACATTAATCTGTCTAAGAATCACAATTTAGGGGCGCTACAACTGTTGTGGATGGTACTATCACAACAGTAGCGCCGTCGGTTAGCCAAAATCAAAAATTTCACATATGAGTATAGTAAAAGTTTATAAGTTTATATGTTATATTTTGCATATAAGAAAAGTAGAAAGTACCGAAAAATTTAACTAATTGTTATTATTTTTTATATACAAGATAGTGCCACCAAAAAACTTACCGCGTGCCACAAAGTGGCACGCGTGCCATTTGTTGCCAACCGCTGAACTAACCTACGTACATATACGAGTATCGTTGAACTAAATTAATAATAACCACCTAATGTAAAAATATTCAAATTATTTGAGATAAGTAAACTTAGTCAAATTGATCAAATTGTTTTAATTATTAACTATTCTCGGTGAGGATTATCTGTTATTATTGATAGATTAACTAATATTAATAAGCTGTAGAAGAATTTAAAATAAAATGAGATAAATGTTGGACCAACCTTGCCTACTATCAGTCCAATTTGGCCAACAGAGGCAACGCAGATCTCAGCATCTCAGGAAATCAGCTACCACTGCTACTACGAACGTTTATTGGAACAAAGTTTCAGTTAATTCACTATTTAGTCCACTGAAAACCATCACACATTCAAAATTCATATCACGAAAGTTAGTTTGACACTAAAAGAAACAAATATACACTATTTTAACACCCCCAACAAAAAATTTTCACGAGATTTATAGGTACTTAATAGAAGTGGAACACATTTTCATTTGCAAGTTACAAATATACTGGCAAAAGACAGCAATAATATACAACAAACACCGGTCTTAATATTAGCTCGAACTTGTCTGTTACAGTCGATCTGTAGTTTCACTGGTCGACACGAAATTTAAATAAAAATAATAAGGAATTATTTATTCACTTAACTAATGTACAATAACAAATTATTATTAAAAAATAAAAAATTCGTGCCAACCAATGGCATTAAATTTATAAACTTTAAGAACAAAGCCTTTAATTTTGCGATTTTTAAAATAAATTGCCTTGTGGTCAATATATCATGTAGTATAATACCATTTCATTTTTACCTTCCGTCACCTTTAGGTAAGGAAGGTATTGTCTTCGGTCAAAAAATTCGATGATGAGTTTTTTATCAATAAGCACGTTTTAGGGTTCCTAGAATACGATTATACTATTGTTACGATGATGTCTGCATGTGTGTGTATGTATATGTGTAGTGCGTGTAACAAAAATTCTTTCATATTCTTCTTCGTTACATCCATATGAAGAACTGTTAAGATTTTAACAGTTTTTCTTGAAAAAATGATGTTAAATATAATTTTTTCACATTTAATGTTATTATAAGTATTAAAGAATATTTTATTCTCTATACGATTTGACGGCATTTTATACTTCATATTAAATGGATAATGAGTAAAAAAATTATAAAGAAATTAAAAATCATAAATTAGCCAGGTATACTATAGCTCTGGAAACAGTTGCTATATTAAGAAAATACTGATTGATAGGTGTCAGTGACAAGTGCAATTTGCATGTATGTTTGTGTTATAATTTCACTGGAAATATAAGATCTTTTGCTAGAAACTTTCTGTATGACATTTGTACAAAATACATAGAACTGACGCACGAACTGACGGAAGGTAATGTGCTGGCCACATCAGATTTTTGATAATAAAGTAAAGATTAAATTTTAAATACCGGGATAGAATAGAATTCACTAATCCAAAAATGAGAATTACCTTAAACTTTTTTGTGAAACGTTAATTTTTATTAATTTAAATACATACCTACATATTTACTTATGCTGGAAACTGCATTGATTTCCTTTCATATTGTTCTATTTAGTTTTTTCTTTTTAAAACGTTACTATTATTAATTTGAAATGATTAGTTCTTTGACAATGGCATTTATCTGTCAGTTACAAATATTTGAATAACTGCGTAACCAAGAACCATGGAGTTTTGTTTGTTTAAAGTGTAGGCTCCTGGATTTAAATTATAGATAATTTTATAAATTTATCCATAAAATATGTAGAAAAAGTATGAATGCAAATCTGTAGAAAATTTAATAATCTTTAATTTTTATATGGGGTCTCGTGGCCGCGTGCCTGAGTGTCTGGTCGCGAATCTGGGGAACCGGGTTCGATCCCGACCAACGCCAAATATTTCGAATTTTAAAGGGCACTAAATTGACCCGTGTGGTGCACTTGCCACGCCAGCAATGAGTGCCCGTGAGGTAACGCCTGGTAAACGCCCACACGGTACAAATATGTCATCATCATAACCGGTATCTGCGTACAAAGGAGATTGGCACACCCAGCAATGGGTAATATGCCGTGATGATATATTTATTTTATTTAATTTTTATAACATTAATCTCGAAAACATAACATTTAAAGGTGTTTTTCGAAGAAAAACTATTTTGAGTTGCAAGTAAAGTGCCATTTCCGGTTATCCGATTTACACGAAAATCTAATGGGCTCTTTGAATATTAGAAAAAGGTCGAAATATAAGGTTTCAAAATTTTCTGAATGATACATACACACAGATATCATCGTGAAAATGTTAAAATTGGATTCTAGGGACTTTAAAACGTGGTCATTTACCAAAATCTCGATATGCGATTTTTAGCACGATCCCTATACCTCCCTTACCAAGGGAAGCGGGAGGTAAAAAAATGTTTGTTGACATTTTCACTGTTTTTCAATGGTTGTTAGGCCTTAGGCCACTGTCTACAAGGGAATTCCAGTTTATAGTATATGTTTCTTTATTGAATTTATTGGAATCATATTTCTTTGAGTAAATAATTTGTAAATGATACCGTTTTCTCTAACGACCTATGTAATTTATATAATGAGAAATTAATTATGGGATAATTATTAATTAGATGCACCAAGTAGGTAGCTCAGTAATTTAATCTTAATTTGAAGAGTGTATATATAGACTTCAAAATATTGGAAAATGATGTTGCAAATTTTGTAGGTTAACAAAATTTATAAATAATGCAAACGTAATATATAAAAAAGTAAAAACCGATAAATAAACTTCATAGTTTTATCTTATTTTATTGTAATTTACAAGTTTATGTTTCTAAATAAATAACTCAATAGACAGCGCAAACTTAAAGTAATACTTTCCTGCCCGCAGCTTCTTAAGATAATGATCACAAAATTATACGTTCCTGACGTTAGAAATAGCTGAATTTATCTTAGTTTCCGAGAAATGACTATTTTTTCCACTAATAATAATAGACATGTTTTTCAACTAACTGCAGCTTTTCAATAATAATAAATGACTTGACTCAACCACAGTTGAACATTACTCTGTGTTTTACTACATATTTAATCAATTCTTTGACCTTGCTAATAAGTATTTGTATACATTTACATACGATAACGAAGACTTGCAAGAAATATATACTTTTGCATTGTTTAAGCACTTATCGTAAAATATGATTCACCTTGCAAACTCTAGACATTATGAACATCATATAAAGATAATACTATTGTACAACACTATGCAGGGTGTTAATGAATACGAGATACAAATATATAAGGCATACGAGCCCAAACTCATATTAGTTGGGCCTTGGGCCGGTTTACATTTTCAACAATCAAATCTACACAAATGGTTAGACAATTCTACAAAATCTTTCAGCTACTTTAAATATAGACTTAACACTTTTGAAAAACTGTGGACCGAATGACTGGTGGTAATTAGTGATGCACGCGAGGCGAGACGAGACGAGAAATATAAAATATCGATCTTGTCTCGTTTTCGGATCTGCAATCTCGCTCTCGTTCTCGCACATTTTTTTGGGTCTCGTCTCGATCTCGCGCGATTCTCGCTGTAAAAATAAGCGCTTGCACACTACGTATTTACCTCGGTATTTACGTATCAGTTAAACTACAAAAGACAAGTTCGCACCAATCGTTCCGTCTTTCGTGTATTTACAGTCGTATAAGTATAATAAAGAGACGAAACACTAAATACTAGTCACCAAATTATTTCAATACGAACATCTGTTAATACATTCTGTCATCAGTAAAACTAATTAAATATTTAAAAAATATTTTTTGTAACTAAAAGTTTCTACACTTTATCATTAACTATATGCCACTATTTAAGAAAGATTTACTCATAAAAAAGCGCTACACTGGGAACCCGCTGGCAACCAATCACTCCGCTTCACTCCCGTTGGCTCCTATCGACGTTTAATATAAGATCCTTTACTTTTCAGGAACGACAAGAATTTTATTAACCGTAGTTTTAACTGAGATGAATTAGGGGCTGAAATGTTGGAGAAAAACTAGTTCTATTAGATGCAAAACCGATTTAGTCTTTATTTTGCATTTTCTCGCTCTGCGACCGATATCATTCGATTCTAGATAGACTCAAAAAAATATAGTCAATTCATATGATTTTCACATTCACCTGTTCTATGCACGAATTACCGTTGACTCCACTCCCTGTACGGTGCATTTTTCATTGAATTTATGAATCACAGCTAAAGAACCGTATTCTGAGCGCACTTTTATAATAAAAGCGCTTTTATGGAGCGTACTTTTACATTATATTGTTATGAGGAGTTTGCTCCATAAAAGCGCTTTTATTATAAAAGTGCGCTCGGAATACGGGCCTAAAGTTACAAATACTTTTTATTGCGAGAATCTCGCGAGATTTCTCGCTTCTCTAATTGTTATATCGGTCTCGCCTCGAATTTTAAATTGCAATCTCGCTCTCGTTCTCGTCCCGCATAATGCAACGAGACGAGACGAGATGCGAGAGTACTCTCGCCTCGTCGTGCATCACTAATGGTAATAGTTCGTCCAGTATTTTAATGGTTATCTTCTAGTCCTAGTGCTTCGGAAAGTCGAGACCAAGACCAAGACTGACTTAGTCTTGGTCTCACTTTGTCTTGCTTTCGTAAGTCTTGTCTTGGTTTTGCCCGGGTCCCGAACTCAAAAACTAAGTCTTGGTCTTGCTACTCGTAGTCTTGGTCTTGAATCAAGAGTCTCGACATAATAGGGGATTACAGCTCAATCGCATTAAGAGAAATTAGTAAAAAATAATGAAAGTAGATCTTAATAACGAATATTAATAAAGACATAAAATGATATAATTGAAATACTTTGAAAATAAGGGGGTTTTTGTTTTAGCAGCTCGTCACTCATATGAAATCCATATATATCATTTTGATGGGCGACTCAAAGACAACCTATAAATATATAACGAATACCGAGTTAGGGGGTGGAGTCTACTACCAATGGAAGTAGATAAATTCAAATAACGGACACGTGGCTACAGTCCAGTACTGCAATTCTCAAACAGTTTTTATTTGAATATAAATTTCTTGCATTAAACTCAATAATTTTGATACACTTGCAATTATAAGGCATTCAGATTTGTACACTGTTACAATATTAATTTCTTTTTTTTATAAATATAATTTAAAAATAGCATATATTTCAAGAACATTTAGATCCATATAGAAAACAGTTTTATATAAAAACTTATATTCGTGTCGTCACATCTATATTTTCAAACTTCGGGGGACCATAACTCGCTTATTAATAGGAATTTTTCATCGGATTTTCACCAATAGTCTTAGTTTTACTTATACTTTCTGATGAAATTATATTAAAAAAATGGTGGAATCTCCTATTATGCCAGAATAACGCATGCGCACATCTACGCTTCTATTTACCCATAGTGCAATGCAGAATGCGTGTGAACGTTGGCCCGTATTCTGAGCGCGCTTTTATGGAGCACACTCCTAATATAATACAAAGTAAAAGCACCGTCTTGAAGCTTTATCTAGTCCAGATTTAGCTTCTACCGAGACCCTTTACTTTTGGCACAAGAAAAGCAACTTCGTAAAAATTCAGTGCGTTCAGTAAAATCTACCTTGCAAGACATATGGGACAATACTCACAGGAAAATGTGCAGGACTTAGAGTGGATTGCATGAAAGTGGGTTAACCCTCGGGTTACATACACAAACAGAGAGTTTCTAGCCTATTTGACAGCTAATCTCAGGTCAAAAAATAACTCACCGATTTGCGCGGGTTAACCCACAAACAGCTAAATCCATATGGGTGACAGTTGTCATTTTACGCGTCATATTTAATACAAAAAAAAGAAATTTTGTGTTTTAATAAATTTTAGACAAAAATGTTTCAAATAAAACTTGTAGATAATTAAATTATACGTTTAATTCACTATACTATTATTCACGAAAGATGACTATTCCTAAGGTGACCAACTATTTTTTGTTCAAAAAGAGTACACTTTGCAAGTATTTCATAGGTGAAAAAAAAGAAGAAAAAACGTTAAAAACTTTATTTTCTTTTAAAAACATATTTTTCTTCGGAGTGGATTTTTTTTTTGCTAAATGAGGATGTTCGTCTAATAATGTAGCCACATCCGAACAATTTTCATTTTGCATATTAAATTTGACTGTTAAGACGGCAGATAATGTTTTTACGGAACGTTGCGACTTCTCACTGCTCCAATAATCATTCCCTAGTGAAAATATCCTTTCAACAGCAGCATTAGTGCCTGGACAACATAAGGAAATTTCTATTAAAATTTTAAATTTTCATGTGGGATATGTTCTACTCTAAAATGCCGAAAGATTTCTACCCATCTTTTGTCAAGTTCTATTTTCTCATCGTTTGCCGTACATACTACGCATGCGTCAAGACTGTCAAGCATGCCGTACATACTGCACATCAAAGATCAGCCTGGCGATTACGTACACAAATATTGGAGAGATAGATATATCCATCTCTTTTCACAAATGTAATTTTGACGTTGTTAGAAAAAGAGGTCTGTAGTATCTATCTATCTCTCCAGGTACATAATACGGCCTCTCAATTGTGCCGGAAACGGCAGCCATATGTGCGCGCGAAATTCAAATCACTGTCAAACTCGTGTCTGGTGTTTGCCCTGTCCTCTGACGTGCCGGAAACGGCAAGCAATATGCGCGCGTGAAATTCAAATCACTGTCAAAATAATTTTAAATATTTAATTAATAAAATTGAAATAAAATAATCTAAAAAATGTTTTAGAAATACAAATGAGTATAAAATTATACAAATGAGTACTTT
Organism: Harpalus rubripes; assembly: GCA_963082715.1. Taxonomy (NCBI): domain Eukaryota; kingdom Metazoa; phylum Arthropoda; class Insecta; order Coleoptera; family Carabidae; genus Harpalus; species Harpalus rubripes. The sequence continues at coordinate 9,678,378 of OY720460.1, read as the reverse complement.
CAGAGTACAGGATTTGAAAAGAGTACGGTTTGCGAAAAAAGAGTAATACAAAACTCAGTAAATGAGTATAGTTGGTCACCTTACTATTCAAGGTCATTTGTTCGAATAAAGAATACACATCACTTTACAGCAGTACCTTGACAACATTTTGTATAAGAAAGAGAAATATTATTTGACCAAGTCTATTTAATTTATGTGGTGGGACAGATGTACGTAAATAGTGGCATTACTTTCTAACACATTATAAATAATAAGGACGTATGTCGTAGAATTACAGATACCTAATTATCTACTTACAATGACCTCTGTGCTAATATTTACCCAGTGGCGTTGCCGTTTAAATCAAATTATTATTACTTGGTTTATAGTTAAGACTTAGTTTTTGAATTTTGCAAAAACATAAGTGAAGAACATAAATCTTTCAGAAAGCCATTATTTAGAACGAAACATAATTTTTAAATAAGATACTCATATTTTTTTCAGTTAAAATATGTCCATAAATATTTCATGTTACACGCCTATGCTTACGAAATGCAGTGAAGTTATCTGCGAGTAATATTATTGGCAACGAAAATGACCCATAGAGGCAGCACCAATTGCACAAAATGGCCGGCGAGAAGAGTAATTGTCAAAACTTGTACAGTGTTTGACAAGGAAATGAGTATGTAGGGTTCATATATTTTTAAACGTAAATTGATTTGAAGTGCAGTATTGTTTAAAGGGAAGTATTACAACCGTAAAAACAACATTTTGATTACTTCTCTGGCAAGTTCATAATTTTACCACCAGATGGCTACGAGTTCATTTTCTTCGCCAATATCAGACGGCTCACAAATGACCTTGAATAGTCATCTTTCGTGAATAATAGTTTAAACTTGTTTTTTAACATAGTATTAGGTGAATTGGGTCTCGTGGCCGCGTGCCGAGAGTGTCAGGTCGCAAATCTGGGGAAGCGGGTTCGATCCCGACCGACACCAAATATTTAGAATTTTGAATGGCACAAAATTGACCCCCGGTGGTGCACTCTCCACGCCAGCAATGAGTGGCCGTGAGGTGACGCCTGGTAAGCGGATAGGTTGGGATCGGCCCTGCTGATAATGAGAACTTAGTTCTCGAAATACCTACGTATTTAGTTTTATTAAAATTAATTTGAAGGTTAAGGGGTATTTTTATTAGTTTTAGTTATATCTCCATCTATTTTTAAAGAAGATGATAACGATATGTTCTTCTTTCTAGCCAATGGAACCGCCACCTCTTGGAGTGCCGAAAACGGAACAAGCATCCCAGTTTCCTCCGCGTCCTATGTCGTACCTTTTGGCCCGAGTTCCTTAAACTAGGCATCATATTAGTTATCAACGATATTCCTGTTCGGTTGGCCCAGCCTCTGATGCTTGGAAAACTACTAGAATATTTTCGACACGACACAGACCAAGACGCAGAAGTTAGTTATGAAGATGCCTTGATCTACGCGGGAGTTATAGTAGCCTTAAATGCCGTGTGCGCCCTTTGCATAAACCAGTACATTATGGGAGCTTTCCACACGGGGATGAAGGTTAGGGCTGCTTGCTGTGCGTTGATCTACAGAAAGGTAGGGAGGGAACTTTTTTTTGTTTAATATTTTAAAATATAATTGTATAATACTGAAATTTATAAAGTTTTGCTAGTTTTGGTGCAAGTATCATTTAGAATATTAGCTGCATACATGGGCGCCGACTACGTGAGGGCTTCGGGGCTAGAGCCCCCACACGAAAAAATATGAAGGGGCTCTGCCGCCACACACAAATTATTTTTAGTACCAACAAAAAGTACACTCATTTTGATATATTTTTAATACATCAATTACTTATACAAAGTAACAATGTATACATATTTATTTATATTTTATAAAATTTTCAACTTGTCATATTGTATTAACTAAAGTTCTGTGTGTAAGTAAACTATTATTCACGGAAGATGACTATTCAAGGTCATCTGTGAGCCATCTGATATAATATTGCTTGTAGATAACTTCATTGCATTTAGTTTGCATAGGCGTGCAACATGAAATATTTATGGAAACATTTTAACTGAAAAAATAAGAGTAATTCATCTGAAAATTATTTTTCTTTCTAAATAATGCCTTTCTGAAAGATTTATGTTCTTCACTTATGTTTTTACAAAGTACAACAACATAGACTTAACTTATAAACCAAGGAATAATAATTTGATTTAAACGTCAACGCCGCTGGGTAAATATTAGCACAGAGGGCAGTGCAGTAGATAATTAGGTATCTGTAATTCTACGACATATGTCATTATTATTTATAGTGTGTTAGAAAGTAATGCCACTATTTACGTAAATCTGTTGCACCACATAAATTAAATAGACATAGGTCAAATAATCTTTCTCTTTCTAATACAAAATGTTGCTAAGCTACTGCTATAAAGTGTTGTGTATTCTTTCTTCGAACAAATAACCTTGAATCTTTCGTGAATAATAGTGTAACGCGTGCGTACTAACAAATAGTAATGCCACCAATGTTGCCAGATTTAAAATGCAGTATTATCTGAAATTAATAATAAAATTATTAGATTTTAGTGAAAATTACGATAGATTTTATAGACTCGTGTGAAAAAAATTTTTATACAGAGTCATCGAAAATTATTGAAGGTCACGTGATCACTTTTGTTCCAAAATAATGTCAAAATTATATTCTAATATTCCATATTCATCAAAACCATATGACAGATGCATGATATTTGATTAATATCATTGCCGTACGCAACGACTAATTATAACTAGACAAAACTTCATTTGGTTTGTTTTGATTTCAGCTGGCCAGACAGAGAAACTAGAGATAAAGATATGTCTTGTCTAGTCCGAATATTACTCACTAGAGGTCACCACTGAGGCCACGTAGAGTATCAGTGTCTAGTTTGAACGTTGCTCACTAGAAGCGCAAGTGTGCCTAGTTAAAATTTCGTGGTTAACATTTAAGGTTAACATTAAGTAATTTATAAGGTTTAATACTAAAGTAAAATCAACGTGTCACTCACAAAACCACTACAACTAGAAAACAAAGACAAAATACACATGCTTCTAGTGAACAACGTTCAAACTAGTCACTGGACGATACACTGACACTGTACGTGGCCTCTAGTGAGAAATACTCGAACTAGACAAGACATATCTCTATCTCTTGTTTCTCTGTCTGGCAAGCCGAAATCAAAATATTCAGTGAGGAGGGATAAGGAATGTTTTGTCTAGTTATATTTGGTCGTTGGCCGTACGTTGATTCATTTGATATTTATTTTGGATACCTTCCTGAAAAATCTTTAATTTCATTTCATTATGCTTTTAATGAAGAGCGTGACAGATTTTCTCTTGAAGCATCATTCGGGTGATCATAAATCACACGGTTTTTGAAATTATTCTTATGACTGCTTCCAAATTCGAAAGGTACGCCCATGGAAATAGTAATGCTGTCATACTATCGAAGCGGCAAATACCAAAATTGTATAAAGCGGTACACTTCAGGCATTTTTGAGCACTCTGTATATATTTTCAACATACATACAATTGAAATTTATGTAGATATTTTAAGTCATACGAAAAATTCGCATCTTTTGTACAATTTTATTTATGATCCAATTTTAGGAAATAAAGATTTAGTTGATAAATTTTCTGGTGCCACTTTTTAGCCCCCACACGAAAATCTAAAAGTCGGCGCCTATGGCTGCATAGCCACAAAGAAAAACAATTGAATGTCAAGTAATATTTTATTTAGTTTCTTCTGACATCCCTAGTTCATTTACATATTGGGACCCGCAAAATCCGTTGTTGGCGCTGAAAACGCACCTGTCATGGCGGCCAATAGGACATGTCAGATTTGTTTACATCTTGAAAGAGCGCTTTCTGACCCAAAATAATGTTAACAGTTCAAACCAACACATTTTTTAAGTTTGTTTAATCGAATCGTTCATCGATCCCGACCGACGCCAAATATATCGAATTTTAAATGGCACAAAATTGACCCCTGTGGTGCACTCTCCACGCCAGCAATGAGTGCCCGTGAGGTGAGGCCTGGTAAGCGCCCGCACGGTACAAATATATCATCATTACCGATATCTGTGTACAAAGCAGATTGGCACACCCAGCAATGGGTAATAAGCCGTGATGATATATTTATTTATTTAATTCGTGATTAATTACTACTTGTGACGTAACTAGATTTGCGATTTGACTTGGAACTGCGGTCTTACAGCGCCGCGAACGGCTTTAGCGGGTCCTAATACTTTTTACCTAAATCAAACAAATAGCACAAATGATGAGATTAAAATTATGTCAATTCAAAAGATAAATAGAAATAACTTTACATTATTTTTCCAGTCTTTAAAACTAAGTCGAGCAGCATTGGGCGACACAGCGTCAGGAAAAGTAGTCAACTTACTATCCAATGACGTTTCTCGATTCGACGTAGTTTCAATTTTTCTTCACCATATGTGGGTAGCACCAACAATCGCCATTATAGTGGCATACTTCCTCTGGATCGAAGCAGGTTATGCAGGACTAGTTGGCATAGCAACCGTGTTCCTAGTTGTACCATTACAAGGTTATACAAATACACCTCTCCCAAGTAGAGATGAATCTCAAATGTCCCATTTTAGGTTATACCGGAAAATTATCTTCAAGGTTTAGACTTCAAACAGCGTACAGAACTGATGAAAGAGTGAGGTTGATGGATGAAATTATAAGTGGTGTTCAAGTTATTAAAATGTATGCGTGGGAAAAACCGTTTGCCAAATTAATACAAAAAGCCAGAAAGATGGAATTGAAGATCATTACGAAAACTTCTTATGTGAGGGGGCTGTATATGACTTTTAATTTATTTACCACAAGAGTCGCTCTTTTTGCTGCATTATTAACTATGGTTTTATTAGACCAGGAAGTGTCTGCCACTAAAGTAAGTCGATTTGTAGAGAAATGTGCAAAAGTAATGAGAAAGAAGTGTTTTTAATGTTGTGTCTTCAAAGTGGTAATTCGAATGAGTCACGGATAACAGATGGCAGCGCTGAACTTATTCCAATAGGGAAAACATTATTTTATATATGCGTTATATGGATTCGTTGGTGTTTATTCTTTAATATTAATTGAGAATGAAATATAAAAAATTAGCAGATATATACATTTATTTAAATTTAAAAGTTAAAACTGGCTATACAATAATACAACTAATTATAAATAAATGGTTTGTTCTTACAAAGTTCAAACTTAAAACAAGCACCACATAATATAATTTTTTTAGAAGCTTCCGAATGGAAATGTGTTCTTTCCCATTTTTATGCAATTTGCCACTTCTTATTTCATATTTTATTGTTCGGAAAATATTTTTTCCTATAGAACAATACCTTTTAGATTTACTTGTCATTTTATTTTATAAAATATATCCAACTATCAACATTATCACTACATGGCACCAACGATCACAAATAGACTATAGATATAACTTCAAAGCATTTGTTTTGTTTTCGGCTGGACAAAAACAAACAACTAAGGATAGAGATAAGTCTCCTCACGGAGTATTCGCTAGATGTCACTGCCTGTTCTTTTAACATGACTGTACTATATTTGAAACATTTGAATTATTGTTAACGAAAAGCAATTATAAAATGTATGAAAAAAATATTAGTATTAGGAAAGGATAAAAAGAATTAATTGTATATAATTATTTATATTATTCTATTGATTTTTAAACAATATTGTTTTTGTGTACATGCTTATTATTCTATTTGTAGTTTTTTCCAAATTTATTTTTGTGGTGGATCCGGATTTTGAAATAAATGTCTAAAATTAAATTGATCAATTGAATGCCATGATTATTTAATGGATCCTGGTCCAGGATATGGTTATGAATACAGTCTAAAATTCCCGTAGGTAAATTTCTCATGGTAGTATTAATTAATTGTTTTTTAATTAATAAGAGTTTTTAGAATTACGCACATTTTATTTCAAAACTCACTTGAAAAAGGCAGATTTATAGAAAATAATGAAACTGTAAAACTTTGAACAAACAAAACTGGGCCTCGATTTTGTAACTTTAAATTCTGTTTGATTTCAAATTCTATCGGAATTGGGTTTTCCCCACTACGAATTCTACTGCTCCACTCCAGACCAGTAGAATTTGAAATCTGACAGAATTGCGATTCGTCCAATTCTTTCTCAGGATAGATCTCAAATATGAAATCTGACAGAATTGAGGTTTCCCCAATTCTTTCTCCAGATGGATTTCAAATTCCACTGGTCTGAAGCAGGGAAACCCCAATTCTGACAGAATTTAAAATCGAGGCCCGAATGACTTCACAACTTCCAAACAAAGAAATAAAATGTCACAAATACATTATAAGGACCGTAGAGACATCTCTCGACAAACTTTAGAGTAGACTTTATACATATATCTCTATCTCTAGTTGTCTCTTTGTATATTTGTGGTCGTTGCATGGCACAGTGGTTTCCCGACTGGTATACTTTCAAATTTTGCCACCAGAGGTCAGACACTTTTCTGGCTCATCCGAATTACTTAGAAATTCTATAAAGGCGCAATATGGTTTATTGCGACAACTTAAATTACAAGTTACTGCTGGTAACCATGTTAAAAGTATTATTTGCGCTATGAAAATTTTGCCAAACTTAAAGAGAGTAGAAGGGAAATACGCAGAGACCAATATTCGTCGAGTCGAATTCAACAAAAGAAAGGGTGTTACGTAGTGGTTACTTTTATGTTTTTGGTACGCGTTAATGCTTTCTATATGTATAAACTTTGTAGCTAACATTTTAAGATCGGGTACATAGCACACATTCTCTTTTGATTTTTTTATTTGTCGAAGTATTTTGCATAAAAATTTATAGTACGGGAGAAAAAATCAGAAGAATTTGCAATTTTCCATGACTTCGTCCCGTGACGTCACAACCCCAGCTAGACCTTGGCCAGCCAGTTATGTCAAGTGAAATTAGCTACAAAAATGTAACGCGGGAAAATTAAACTTAACCGACACATAACCTGCATTGACTTGCATCCACGTGTGATCTGCGTCAATTGGGCGGTTAATGATTCAGCAGGTGTGTGCTTTTTATTTGTATGTATTTTTAAGTAAACGCGTAAGTTTAACCACAGTTTTCTTGTTACACACGTGTATTTAACCTCTGAATGTCAGTAAAAATAATTCGCAGTAAAAGCCAGGCATGCGCACCAACATCATCAAATGAAATAACTTCGTTGTGTGACCTCGTTAGGGTTGTGGCGTCATTTGGCGACCGTTTTGAACATACGTATTTTTCAATTTGAAAATTCATTTATAAATACTATATAATTTATCATTATTTTTATTTTATATTAATATACTTTATACTAAAATTTATATGCAATACTTATTTCCTTTCTTTCTGTAATAATCTATTCTTTAAAAAGTCAGTAACGATGTGGACTTAAAAGAAGACAACATTAAATAACAAATAAAAAAATTCATGACTTCAGAAACAATAAATGTCGCATTTAGTCTAAAACAAGAAACATTTTAGGTTTTCGTTTTTGCTTCCTACTTCAATCTGTTAGCCCAATCAATGTCTAGTATGTTTGTTCGAGGTATCTCCGAAGTAGCTGAAGTTTTAGTAGCCATCAAACGACTACAAACGTTCCTTTTGAACGAAGAATTCGAAGATAAACAGCAAATGGAAAACAACAATATCAACAACGAGAAAAAACCAAAGATGAGCTTGAAATTAGAAAACTTTTCAGCAAAATGGAATGAAAACAGAGAATACGCTCTTTCCAAAATAAATTTAGACGCTGAAAAGGGAAAATTAATAGGAATTATTGGTCCAGTAGGTGCTGGGAAGAGTTCTTTGCTTCAAGCAATATTAGGGGAGTTACCTCCAACTTCTGGAAGTATTATAATCAACGGAAAATTGTCTTACGCCAGTCAAGAAGCATGGGTGTTTGCTTCAACCATTCGCCAGAACATTCTCTTTGGTTTAGACTACGAGAAACACAGATACAATCATGTAGTCAAAGCATGTGCTTTAGAGAAAGATTTCAAACAATTTCCTTACGGTGATAATACTATTGTAGGCGATAGAGGTGCTTCATTAAGTGGAGGACAAAAAGCTAGAATAAATCTCGCAAGAGCTGTCTACAGACAAGCAGACATCTTTCTTCTTGACGATCCTTTATCTGCTGTTGATACCCACGTTGCTAAGCACTTGTTTGAGGAGTGCATTACAGGTTACCTAGGTAACAAAACAAGAATCTTAGTGACGCACCAAGTACAACATTTGAAAAATGCGGATTATATTATTATTTTGAACAATGTAAGAATTTTATTATTCGCTTTTTATTGGTTAACTAATATTGATATTTTTTTTAGGGCAAAATTGATGCCGAAGGTACTTATCAGGTTTTAGCTAATAGTGACGATCTCTACGCACAATTATTAATAGAAGAAAAACAAGAAATTAGTGAGGATGAAAAGGAAAAGTCGTTTAATGCTATGAAAACTATGAGACAACAATCTGTTAGGGTAAGAAAATAAAATCGTACATACCACTCAATAATGTATAAACAGTAACGCGCCCTGACATCACGACGAGAAAAAGAGAAAGCATCACAAAATGTAGATCTGTTTTTGTCTACACAATCTCAGTATGGTCTCAGTAAAAGATTTATTCTCAGAAGTATTATCACAAGACCTCCTGATTTTTTCGATAAATTTTTATTTTGCACGAATTTTTTTTGCTTAGCAACAAACACGAAAGCAACCTGCATGGTAAATCCCGACTTTGAAGGAGGAGGGGTTTTACCTAATGTCCGTTTTCTTGAGTGAATTTGTTTAAAAGCAAAAATAATGAGTGCTTATAAATAAAAGTTCATCCGAGAAAAACAGAGAGATCGTGTGGTATATGGTGAGATAAATTCCAGAGACAACGCAAAATGAAACAATTTAATTATTTTTTATTTTTAAACGTTTTAAACGCGACTGACAACTGTTTATTTACTTGGTAGCGGAGGTAACGGAGTTTTATCAGTATAATACTGTTCCCATTGGTTAAATTTTCAAGTGTTTTTCATCATGATTGGTTAAAAACTAGTCGTTGGAATTTATCAATGATATATCATGAATATTTAGTAGAATTATACAAATACCAACAACCAAGAAGAGACAAATTTAACAACAATAGGAGCTATTTGCATCAATGGGAATAATATAACTGAACTGATATATTTTAAGAAAAAATTTGAGTAACTAAATAAATTATTACAATAATTACTTTTGCACCTAAATAATATTTTTATGATTAGTTCTTTTGAATTATATAAATATAAAAAACATAATCTTACAAGTGTAAAATAGCAAAATAAAAGCATCTGAATAATTATAATGTAATAATATAATATAGGGCACGGAAGATCACGCGTCCTATCATATATTTTGTTCCTTTCTCACTTCAGACTCGATATTCAGCTCTGTCCCACGCTAACTTCAGACTGTACTTTCGGATCAGTGCGCATGCGTCAGTTTGAATAACTGTCACATTTCTAGCAAGATATCAAATGAGAATAAAATGAATACAATAAGAATCAAATAGGTTTTTATTGCATTCTTCAATAATATAATATAATGGAAGACAACAATGTGATCATACGTATATTCATACGTATTACGATCAGGATGCTCTTCGTCTTCATTCTTGCTTAAAAAGCAAATATTACCAATAGTAATTGACAATTTATAAATTTAGGTCTTCATCAACTACATTCTATCAAATCTGAGTAATCGATAATATGTCAGCAAGTGATATTCTCATAAATATAAACGGCCACGAGCCACAGACGACGTCTGTCTTGTTTTTCACATGTAACCTACCTACCACACCTACCCTACCTATACAAATTGTCACTTGTTACTTATTTTCAAATATGATTAGGTTTTAAATTTTACCTCGATAATCGGTGCTTGATGGGATAGCAAACAGTTTTATATTATCGTCCGACGACAAACTTGCACTTGAAAATAACAATAAAAGAAATAACAACAAACAAGATAACAAAAAGAAACAAATAATAAAATACTACAATGAATAACAATAACACAATCAATCGCTATATGCACAAGACCCGCCAAATAACAAAATGGCAACAAATTCCACGCTTGCGCAAAGTCATTCTTAAAGTTTACCGCTAGAAAAATATGACAGCTATTCAACCTGACGCATGCGCACTGCGTCGAAAGTAGAGTCTGAAGTTAGCATGGGACAGAGCTGAAGATCGAGTCTGAAGTGAGAAAGGGACAATACATATGATAGGTCACGTGATCGTCCGTGCCCTATACGTGAGGATGAGAATTCTTCGGCCTCGGTTGAGTGGTGGAGAGAACTCATTATGACTGGGCTGCACGCTGGTACGCTGCACTTTATAACGTCTAGCCCAGTGACCTCTATATACATACATACATACATATATATAGAGGTCACTGGTCTAGCCTACCATTCGTGTTTCGCTAGCCTTCAGCCTGATAGTCTTTCGCTCTTCAACAGATTTGCTAATATGAAAGAATACTATATTTTTATTTTCGTACATTTACTATAGGTATAGGTAATATCTAATTGTGTGTTGATTATTTAAGTAGCGTTCAAAAATGTTTGTACTTGAACCGAAAAAGATTTTTTTGAATATTTGGCCTCACCTTATCTGAGTTTCTGGTAGTAGATATGAGTTGACAAGTGTACTTAATTTGTTTGAAGAAACCTAAGTTGCTTCAACCAAGGTTGCCAATGTAGCTTAATAGCGCGTTCCAGCTTATAATATTGAGTGCAGTTTGTCAAATTTTAATATATATTTTTTTTCTTTTTAGAGCAAATCTAGTTCAATTACTTCAACTCTAAGCGAATCAATGTCTAGCATAGTCGAAAGTTTAGACAAACCAGATGAAGAAGATATGAAACAAGACGAATTTAAAGAGCAATCATCTAAAGGCAAAGTTAAAGGCTCTTTATTGTTCCGTTATCTTCTAGGCGGCGGAAATGTATGTTTTGTTATGTTTGTTATGGCCTTATACTTACTTGCTCAAACGGCCGCCAGTGGCGCTGACTACTGGGTCAGCTTTTGGACTAAACAGGAAGATCTGGCAAGAATTCATAGCTTGAACCAAACCAGAGAAAACTACATAGAACCACAATTTTCAACAGAAATATGCTTATACATTTACGGAGGCATTATGATATCTTTATTCTTTTTGGCATTGACCAGATCCATGTCATTTTATGTACTTTGTATGGCCAGCAGTCAAAATCTTCATGATAAGATGTTCCACAGTGTTGTTAATTCAAATATGAGGTTTTTTAATACGAACCCTTCGGGGAGAATATTGAATAGGTTCTCTAAAGATATTGGATCAATGGATGAGTTATTGCCAAAAGCCTTTTTGGATTCTGCTCAGATTTTACTAATGATGGGAGGTGCAGTCATATTGACTATGACAGTTAATGCTTACTTTTTAATACCTGTTTTTATAATTGGAACTATATTTTTGTTACTAAGAGTTGTCTTTTTGAAAACTTCGAAAAATGTCAAACGTTTGGAAGGAATAAGTAAATAAATAACCATATCACAATTTCTTTTTGCTTATGACTATTTTTTTAGCTCGAAGTCCAGTTTTTACACACTTAAATGCAACATTACAAGGACTTACAACAATAAGAGCATATGGAGCACAAGATATCTTACAAGATGAATTTGATAAACATCAAGATTTACATACAAGCGCTTGGTATATGTACATTGCATCCAGTTGCGCATTTGGCTTTTGTTTGGACATCCTTTGTTTTGTTTTTACTGCCCTCGTTACTTTCAGCTTCCTTGTTTCTGGGAAAGGTACCCCAAAACAACGACCAAATATAACTAGACAAAACATTCCCTATCCCTCCTCACTGAATGTTTTGATTTCGGCTGGCCAGAGAAACTAAAGATGGAGATATGTCTTGTCTAGTTCGAGTATTTCTCTATAGGCTACGTAGAATGTCAGTGTATAGTCAAGTGTTTAGTTTGAACGTTGCTCACTAGAGGCCACGTAAAAGCATGTGTATTTAGGGTACCTTTATAACCAGGGTATGGCCATGGCGTGGTTCACGTTTCGTCCGCCATTACCGGGACATCTGTTATATGTGTTGTTCTTGCGCAAATTATTATGTATTTTGGTGGATATTTGTTTTATTTTAATGAAACACACATTTAATTATCATTTTAATACGTATTTATAGTGTAAGTAATATATTTTATTTTATTTACTTGTGTTGTTTGTTAAGATACCCACCACGATTACTGACATATTGAAAACAACTATAAATTACAAATATTAAGCACAATCATTTAAATTTTAAAAGGTAAGTTTAGAATATACAATTATTATGTAAATAAGAACTACAGGTATTAAATTAGATGTGATAATAACAACCCATGCCATATATTCTACATAACCTCTAAATGTAAATATTAATAATAATTGTGTATTTCTTAAATTAATTAATTTTTATTACCTTTATAAATTCACAGTGTTATAATTTAATATTCTTTTATAATATAATATCACATTTATTACAAATAAATAAGGAAATGAATTACCGACAATGGCGGCAATCTTGGCCCATGGCCATACCCTGGTTATAAAGGTACCCTATGTGTATTTAGGTTATGTAGAATATACATATGATATGGGTTGTTATTATTACATCTAATTTAATATCTGTAGTTCTTATTTACATTATAATTGTATATTCTAAACTTACCTTTTAAAAATTTAAATGATTGTGCTTAATATTGGTAATTTATAGTTGTTTTCAATATGTCAGTAATCGTGGTGGGTATCTTAACAAACTACTCAAGTAAATAAAATAAAAATATTACTTTGTTTTGTAGTTGTAGTGGTTTTGTGAGTGACACGCTGATTTTTCTTTAATATTAAACCTTATAAATTATTTAATGTTGACCTTAAATGTTAACCAAGAAATTTTAACTCAGAACTCTTACGCCTCTAGTGAGCAACGTTCAGACTTGACACTGATACTCTACGTGGCCTCAGTGGTGACCTCTAGTGAATAATACTCGAACTAGACAAGACATATCTCTATCTCTAGCTTCTCTGTCTGGCCAGCCGAAATCAAAACAAACCAAATGAAGTTTTGTCTAGTTATATTTGGTCGTTGCCTTAAAACCCCCTTTCTATCTTGTCAAATTTCTAATTATTTTTTTTCTTTTAGATACTTTTGGTGGACAAGTTGGTTTGGCTATCACTCAGGCAACGGCGCTCACTGGTCTGGTCCAATGGGGGATCAGACAATCAGCAGAAGTAGCCAATCAACTTATGTCAGTAGAAAGAGTTTTAGAATATACTGAATTACCTCAAGAAGAACAGCCTGTTATACCAGAAGTACCCAAAACAGAGTGGCCACATTCTGGAAGAATTACTTTTAGTAATACTGGAATGAGATATGCACAAAGTGAACCCTTGGTACTCAAGAATCTCAATTTGACCTTCCGCCCTAAAGAAAAGGTAGAGGAATATGAATAATTAAATTGTTTAAGCCAATCTCGACCAATATTGTAAATATTTAAATGGTATAAAAGTTACAGAATTTAGGGCCCTATTCTGTAACTCGGTGGTTAATTTTTAACCACTGGTTAAATTTTTTATCCAATAGATATTGATTAGACAACTAAAAATCGCTTTTTACCTTCCGTCACCTTTAGGTAAGGAAGGTATTGTTTTTGGTCAAAAAATTCGGTGGTGAGTGTTTGATGAATAAGCACGTTTTAGGGTCCCTAGAATACGATTTTACTATTTTTACGACGTCTCTGTGTGTGTGTGTGTGTGTGTGTGTGTGTGTGTGTGTGTGTGTGTGTGACAAAATTTTCTAATGCGATAACTCTAATATTACAATTACAACATACAATCAGTAGTTAAAATTAACCACTGAGTTACAGAATAGGCCCCTACACTGTTTTAAATAATTACATTTTGAGTTTATATTAATCTTTATAATACTAAAAATACGTGTTCCCAATTTTAGTTTGATATATCTAGCGATTCGGGAATTATAGTAATTACTTTATTTTCAAGACAACATTTTTGGTACCAGTAATACAATTAATTGATTGATATGTAATGAATCGATAGCCAAGGATTCCAAAAATATCACATTCAAATTTTAGACCGATATTGCAAACTTTTTAATAGTTACAGCTTATATCCATTAAAATAAATCCTTAAAATAAGGGTACCCTCGCATACATTTGTCTTTTTCGTACCTTTAATTCCAAACCCGTTATATGCACCGTATCTCCTTACGTAGGATGGCGCGCTTAAGACGACCTATCCCACATCCAGCCTTAATAACTTGGAAAAAGATTGAGATAAGCACACCCGATTTGCGCTATATGTTTTAACATTTAGGGGCCACATTTTACTATTATTTTTGATTTTTTTTTTAATTCACTCATCTCACCCCCACCGCTCTTAATTTTTAAATCTTAAATGGCAATATACCCTTTGTGGCATATCAAATGAAAACTCTTGAAAAAGGTTGTACAGTCATGTCAATAAATTGTTATTTGAATAAACCGTTTTAAAGTTTCTCGATTTAGTTTAGAAGTTATTTGAAAAAGAAATTCAACAAAATTCAGTTTCTCGTCATTATCTAGCGCCCTATGAGAATTTTTAGAAAAACAAAAGCACATCTGAGATGTCTCCCTATAGGGCGCGAGCAAACACGTGACTCGACCGACCTTGAAGTGCTTGGAATCAGCTGATTTGTGTGCGCTTGTCATTTTGACAAGAACAATGTCACTTTGACGAGACCAATGTTTTGACTTATTTAAAATTTGAACAGTTGAGAAGGTATTTTTTAAATTTCATGTGTTTTACTTTATTGAATTACGCAGTGTTTAAATTCTTTTATTCAAATTATATGACATATATTACACAAGAAAATGATACAACTTTTTAAATCATGAATTGATACAATACTTGTTTTTTATCACGGCATACTATTTCATTAATGAAAGGTGTTGCCTTCTATGATTATATTAATTTCATTGTTTGACACTTGACAGTGATAAACGTCAACACCCTCCCTCAATGAAATTCATTCAACATTTTACTAAACCTAGTATCGTACAAAAATAATTAAATACATTTTTATTTATAGGCTTCGTAAATAAATCGGCTACTTGTTCTTCACTTCTTATGTACTGGACGTCAATAATCCCTTCATTAACCTTGTCTCTGATGAAGTGATGTCGAATATCGACGTGTTTCAGCCGTTTGTGATTCTCTGGATTCTTAGCTACTTTTATCGCGGACTGATTGTCTTCGAAGATGATCACAGGCTTGGTTTCTTCATAAATTTGAAGATCAATCAAAATTTGACGTAACCAGCATGCTTCGCTAACTGCCATGCTCAGTGCCACGTACTCTGCCTCGCAGGACGATAAAGCTACAGTGCTTTGCTTGCGTGAAGTCCAGGATACTGATGAGTCATATATTTTGTAAATGTAACCAGACGTTGATTTTCTGTCGTTCAAATCGCCTGCCCAATCGGCATCAACAAATCCTGTCAGTATTTTTGCATTTTCATCTCTGACGTAAACTAAGTTAAAATCAATTGTACCTTTTATGTATCTTAGTACATGTTTTAAACATTTCCATAATTTTTCATTTGCACGAGTTTGATAACGACTTAAAATACTCAATGCTGTACATAAATCTGGTCTTGTAGCTACCATTGCGTACATCAAACAACCAATTAGTTTTCTGCAGCGGCTCTCGAGTTCTTCATTATGTGTTGTTTCATTTTCTGGTTCTACTAACCAATCAGACTTAAAACTTGGATCTAAAGGTGTCAATGTCGCTTTACAATCTTCCATTCCAAATTTTGACAGTACATTTTTCAAATAAGTTGTTTGATTCATTTTTATTACTCCATTTTCTATATCTTGACTGATATTTATGCCAATGTAATGTGAAACATTTCCCAAATCTTTCATTTTAAAAGTTCTGAATAATTCCTTTTTCAATTCTTCAATCTGTTGATTATTTGTTCCAAAAATCAACAGATCATCCACATAAATTAAAACGAATAACTTTTCGGATTTGTTAAATTTTGTATAGAGACAATAATCATTCTTCGAGCGATTAAATTCTTCTTTTTCCATAAACGAATTAAATTTTATATTCCAATATTTTGGTGACTTTTTCAAACCATATAATGCTCTATTTAATTTACATACTTTTCCATGTTCTTGTAAAACACCTTCTGGAATACTCAGAAAAACATCTTCTTTAATTTCTCCGTTTAAAAATGCACTACATACGTCAAGTTGACATATAGACATTTTTAATTGATTTGCCACGGCTAACATGACTCTGAGAGATGTCAATTTTGCAACAGGAGAATAAATTTCTGTCAAATCAACATTATCTTTCTGTTTAAACCCTCTAGCTACCAAACGAGCTTTATAACTTGCTGGCTTACCATCTTTATCCTTCTTAATTTTAAATACCCATTTGCTGTCAATTAAATCACATTTTTCTGGTTTCTGCACAATTTTCCAAGTGTTATTTTCCTTCAAGGCATCTAACTCTGCTTTTATTGCCTTCTTCCATTTTTCACTTTCATCACTTTCCATTGCTTCTTTATATGTTGTTGGTTCTTTTGCTTCTTCTACATCTTTAATATCAGTAAAACAAACCTGATATTCATCGATACCAAATCTCTGGGGTTTTCTCAAAATTTCCCTATTTCTTAAATTTCTCTTGTCTTCAATATCAGATGTTTCTTTCTCTTCGGTATGTGTTTCTTTTTCTTCTGAATTCTTATTATTTTCTCTTTCTTCTTCCTCGTCGTTTTCAGTTTTATTCACTCGCATTTCTGTTTTTCTTGGAAGAAATACAACATTCCGTGCACAACGTACTTTATTTTCGTTTTTAAAATATATTCTATAACCTTTAATATTCTCTTCATATCCTACGAAAATACCTTTTCTTCCTTTTGCATCCCATTTATGCCGCGTTTCTTTTGGTACATGAATATAAACCTCTGTTCCAAATTCTTTAAATTCCTTCAAATCAGTATTTTTCTTAAACCATAATTCATACGGTGTGCTTCCCTTTATTGAACTTGTTCCAGTCCGATTTATGACGTATACTGCTGCACTTGTTGCTTCAGCCCAAAGTTTCTTTTCTAATTTCGCATCGCATAACATTGTCCTTGCTGCTTCAACTATTGTCCTCATCTCTCTCTCGATTCTTCCATTTTG
Organism: Harpalus rubripes; assembly: GCA_963082715.1. NCBI lineage: Eukaryota > Metazoa > Arthropoda > Insecta > Coleoptera > Carabidae > Harpalus > Harpalus rubripes. Next base: position 9,661,036 of record OY720460.1, on the reverse strand, counting down.
TTCTGGACAATACACTACTGTTCTTTCATGTCTTATTCCAAACCTTTCTAATAATTTTCGTATATCTGAATTTACAAATTCTAGACCGTTATCTGATCTCATGCATTGTATTTTGTTTCCTGTAGAATTCTTTGCTAATCTGAAGAAAATTTCTAGTTTTTCTTTTACTTCATCTTTGTTCTTCAAGAAATAAACATGACGGTAATGTGAAAAATCATCTTTTATCAGTAAAAAATACTTAGAGCCTCCAACTGATGATTGTTCCATGGGTCCGCAAAGATCGACATGAACTATTTCACAAGTCTTTCTTGATTTTGTTGTACTTGCCAGAAACGGTAATCTGTGCTGTTTACCTTCAATGCATGATTCGCAAACAAATTCTTCATCTACATATTTTATGTCATACTTCTGTAGAACTTCCTTAACTTGTCTTATGTTCTGGTGTGCTAGTTTTACATGCCAAGTTTTCAAATTTTCTTTACAGGTCGTTACATTTGCAGAATGTGAGAAATTATCAGATTTTTGACATCTGTCAATTTTGAAAACCATTTTGTATAATTTGCCAACTCTTTTTGCTATTGCACAAGTTTTATTATACTTATTTTTAATAATACACTGTTCATTGTCTGAAAACATCTTGTAGTCTTTATCTAAAGCACTTGCCACCGAAAAGAGGTTTAGTTTTAAATCTGGCACGAAAAGTACATCTTGTAGTTCACTTTTTAACCAGTTTTTACCATCGTATGCTTCTACTAATACTTTACCGATTCCGTAGGAGTTAATTAACGAACCGTCACCAATTTTAACAGATTTTATGTTTGTCAATTCTTTATATTCGGAAAACATATCCCTATTACAACACATATGTTCTGTTGAACCGCTATCCAAATACCAGTAGTTGTTGTTATTTGCATTGCTTATGAATACTGAGCTTATGTATGCATTGACATTATTTGCAGATTCTAAGTTTTTATTTTTATAATTATTATATCTGCAGTCCTTTTTATAATGTCCAGGTTTTTTACATATGAAACAAGTTTTCTTATTGCTTTGCTCATTTTTCAATTTAAAACAATTTTGTTTTTTATGGCCAATTTTACCACAACCGTAACATTTTATCAAACTTTTTGTAGCCAATGCACATTCTTCTTTGATTTCATTAATTTTGCGTGACTTTATTCTCTCTTCTTCAATTAGGAGTCTGCTTGTTAGTTCATTTAATTTTTGATCTCTGACAGGTACACTCTCCCACGCTGAAACAAAGTATTTGAACGGTTCAGGTAAGGATATAAGTATTTTAGTAATCAACATTTGTTCTGATATTTGTTCTCCTAAATGTTTAAGTTGATCTACAAGTTTTTCTATTTTTGAAACAAATTCAGAAATTCCTTCATTTTCATATTTTAATCCAAAAAATTTCTGTTGGATCAGATGAACGCTGACTTCAGATTTTTGTTCGTAGACTGTCAACAATTTTGACCAAATCTCTTCAGCTGTAGTACAGGATAAAATATGTAGTAGCGGTCCTTCCTCCATTCTGGTCACGATAATTTCTTGTGCCCTTGTATCTCTTCTCAACCATTCATCTTCTTTGACCTCTGGTCTTCTACACGCATTTGTAACTACGTCATATACTTGTTTTGACTTCAGTATAATAGTAATCTGAAATTTCCACAAATTCCAATTACTTTCTCCTTTTAACTTTATAGTTCCTTGTTCCATTTTTCTAAAAAATATAATTCTATACTTTCTGAAGTCACTTTACTTTTCACTGCCCTTATTCTTCTGTCCCACGTTCTGGGCCCATAACCTATTGAATTACGCAGTGTTTAAATTCTTTTATTCAAATTATATGACATATATTACACAAGAAAATGATACAACTTTTTAAATCATGAATTGATACAATACTTGTTTTTTATCACGGCATACTATTTCATTAATGAAAGGTGTTGCCTTCTATGATTATATTAATTTCATTGTTTGACACTTGACAGTGATAAACGTCAACATACTTCCTTAAAATTGTATAACAATAACATTTTAGCAGTTAAAAATCAACATGTCATTGGTCTTGTCAAAGTGACATTGTTGTCGTCAAAATGACATGCGCACACAAATTCAGCTGATTCCATGCACGTCAAGGACGCTCGAGTAACGTGTCTGCTCGTGCCCTATAGGTGCACAAAAAGTTCCATTTAACCGACATTGTATCTCTTATAATTCTCGAGATCCCAATGGTGGCAGCCCTAAATGAGACACACTGTATATTACAGATTAGTTTATTAGATCCGTAAAATCTTTCTTTCTTTATTGGAAACTGTAACTTTCAACTGTTCAAACATTGCTTTAAAATTTTGAATATATATGTAAGTTAAATTTTTATCTTACAGATTGGTATCGTAGGCCGAACAGGCGCAGGCAAATCATCTTTAATCTCTGCTCTTTTCCGTCTAGCAGATGTAGAAGGATCTATAGAAATCGACGGAATCGACACTAAAAACCTCGAATTACAATTCCTTCGTTCAAAAATATCCATTATTCCCCAAGATCCAGTATTATTCTCTGGAACCCTTCGAAGAAATCTCGACCCCTTTGAAGAGTATCCAGATGATTTACTTTGGAAAGCTTTGGAAGAAGTTGAATTGAAGGAATTAGCAGCTTCTGCAAACAAACTGGAAAGCAGAGTCCTGGATAGAGGATCGAATTTCAGCGTAGGACAAAGGCAGCTGGTTTGTTTAGCCAGGGCTATTATCAGGAATAATAAGATTTTGATGTTAGATGAAGCCACTGCTAATGTTGATCCACAGTAAGTTACAATATATTGAATTTGAAAGACAATGATCCTTATAATAATAATATGAGTGTTACATGTACGAATTGTATGAACTTAGTGGAAAAAGATGACCTTGATCGGACATTTTTTAAAAAATTTACTGTACCTGTTTTCATACTATTTTTCTTATTTCGCAATATATTCCATTCACGAAAGCGAGAGAATGAGCAACTAATTCTTAAACAGAGACAAGTTATTCTATTGGTCAAAAGAGGATTATTTTGGAGCCGAACCAATAGAATGACTTATTTCTGTTCAAGAATAGGCTACTTGCGTCAGTGTTGCCAATGGGGTATATGACCAAATTTTTATTTTTACATAATATGATACTAGACAAAAAATAAAATACCCGTATTTTTTTACATCGATCAATTATTCGCACTTTACGAGAAAATAATTATTAAAAATTTGGGGAAGGGATTTGTGACGTATCAATGGTAGAAGCTTGAAAAAAGACGATTAGACTGGGAGGGAAAGAGATAGTAATAGCCAGATGTGATCATGCCCCACCCTGCCACGCCTACCACAACATAAACGCGGCGCTGATAGGCTGATTTATAACTGTCTCCTTCCCGCAGTCTATCTGTCTTCGTCCACGATTCTACCATACTTACGGCATATATCCCTTCTCCAAAACATTAAATTGTTAATAACAAGATTATTACAAATTAATGTTTCGGTTTAATTATTATAATAAAAAGGTACAATGGTTTGTTTTTATATTTTATGACATATATATTGAAATTCGAATATGATCACATACCCCATAGTAAGTTGACGAATATCTGAATTTGATTCAGCAAAAGTCACTAAAAATCACTAACTAAATATTTCGGAGGGAAATGGAGAAAGGAACATTTATACTTAAAATATTAATATAAAAAATACTTTGGATTATTCATGTCAGGTCGGCAGAGTAGAACACACTATTATCATCTTCCCATCTTCGAAAAAATTAAGACATATGTACATTATTTTTTTATTGTTGACACTAGCTGATTTAATATTTAATTAAAAATAAAATAACCGATGATGACAAAGTAGTAGAAACGCTAGATTCAGACATGTCTGAAATCAACAAATTTTGTCTGAAATTGTCATTTGAAAACACTAGAATTAGTGAGAAAATCACCAAATTGGCAACACTGACTTGCGTGGTACTGAAAATTTGATAACTATCACTAAATACCTAAGGTAAAGTTGAAAACGTATGTAAAAATATAAATTTTATTTAAAAAAAATATTTGTTTTTTAATAAATTAAGAAAGAAGATTTTCTTTGACGTCATTATTTTGAACCGGATGCATATTTAAGAATGTAACCTGTAGATGGCGAGCGAGAGCAAGTTTTAATTTGATTTTGACATTAGTTCATTTTTCTGTCACTGTCTCTCATCTTTATTATTTACAATTTGCATGGTTTCTGTTACTTTTATTACGTATTTCGATTTGTTAAGCAGAATTTTGAAGGATTTTAACTTAGCTCGTATAAGATTAAAATGACAAACGAAAATATTAACCTCCAAACTATTATTCAAACGTCAAACAGATGATCTGTCATGTTTAAATTACCCGCACATGCCGTTGCTATTGGTCGTACCGATGTTATTGCTTTACGGCTATTCATTGGTTCGGCGTAATTCTGCGTCATACATGGCGGAAAATTAAATATTAAAATTTCATTATTTTTTTTCTTGCCAATTAATAAAAATTTTGCCAAGAAAAAAAATATGGGTAGCAAGTTTTTATCGTCTTTTCATAGGTTCCACATTCTCTCGCTATCGTAAATGAAGTATAATTTACTTTTATTTCAAAATTATTATTAAAAGATATTAAAATTTTAAAGTTGGTAAAACATTTGAATTTAATTTATATTCACATTTATTAAAAGTTAGGTTAAAGTTAATTTTTTTAATATGTTATCAACCTAAAAATAAATACCTTGAGTTTTAATTTAAAAAAATAAGTACTTTACAATTCTAATAGACCTTTTCAATTTAACGGCTATCTCTGTCTATCGCTGCAAATAGTAAAAAAATGGCGCGAACAACTGCCAGTTGGGCTGTCAAGCGAAACGTCAAAAATATTAAAGTCATTAAAATACCTATATTATCAGTAAAAATTTGCATCGTTAGACATTTTAATTTCAATAAAAGCTTTTGTAACTTATTTCGATAAGATTTTTGAAGTTATCTGAGATATTCTTACATTTTACGTCTAAATTTTTCAGAAACAAACGCCATATATCATTTGTTCTTACTATGCGCAGATCCCCATTGCGCATATCTTCTATCTCTTTAAATTGAAAAGGTCTATTGTAGTAACACTTCACTTAAAACAAAATACGAATAAACGCGCGCATACACAACTAATTAATATAACCTCAATTTTTTTAGAACTGATGCCCTCATTCAGAAAACCATCCGCCAAAAATTCGCAGACTGCACTGTTTTAACTGTCGCTCATCGCCTCAACACAATTATGGACTCAGATAAGGTGCTAGTTATGGATAGTGGACAAATGGTTGAATTTGACCATCCTTACGTTCTTCTGCAAAACGTCAAAGGTAGTTTCACCAAAATGGTAGCGGAAACTGGCAGTTCAATGGCCGATCAACTAAAGAGAACAGCAAGAGAAAACTACGAACAAAAACACAGAGTTTTAGAATAGTGCAATAGTATATTTTTGAAGTATTTACAAAGAAATGAAGTTGTTAAGAAGTTTTAAGTGCCTAAAACTACGGGCTGCAAGGTAAAAAATATTTTTTATTCTAAATTCCGTCGAAAACAAGAATCATTAGCTATGAAATATAAAATATAACTTGTATATGAAACATGTTTTAAATTTTAATTTTGTATATTTTATTTTGGTTATGTGTGCAACGAAACGCGGAACAGGTTTAAAAATGTGCGGAAATTGGCTCTTTCGTATATTTTAGGGCAAAACTACAAGAATGAAAAGTTGTTTAGAATTAATTTTTACTTTTAAAAAGTCTTCATAGAATATCTGTAGCATTAAATATTTAGAAAATAACATATGATATTTTCTTCAAAAATCAGATAGCCATGAAACTAATTTAAAAAATCTCATTCCGCACTGTGAAATTTAAATGTTTTGATAATGTATTGGCAACGAAAATGACCGATAGAGGCAGCACCAATTCTACAAAATGGCCGGCGAGAAGAGTAAATGTTAAAACTTGTACAGCGTTTCACAGGGAAATGAGTGAATAAAGTTTATATATTTTCCCTGTACATTCTAGAGCAAAAATATAAGAATAAAAAGTTGTTTAAAATTAATTTTTACTTCTTCATTTAGGGCCGATAATATAATCTGGTAAAGTGTCAGTTAATTTAACTGCCAAATAAAATGAAAATATCCCATCAATATAAGAGCGTAAATTGACAAAATTATACACATGTCAATTATATGATGGGGTATTTTTCTTTTATCTGGCAGTTAAATTAACTGACACTTTACCAGGAGATTGAAGTACCGGCCCTAAATGAAGAAGCAAAAATTAATTTTAAACAACTTTTTATTCTTATATTTTTGCTCTAGAAAGTACAGGGAAGCCAATAGACACTTACATAATTGACGTCACACGCAAGAGAGAGATAGATCTCGCTTCCAAACAACCCCCCTCCCCCTCGTTGTCTTACGTTTTTCTTCATAATACTGTACCTGTCATTCTGTTTGCATCTGTCATTCGTCTTATAACCTAATTCTCTATTCTGATTTGTTCTTTGTGTTTCTTAAAAATGAGTTTAAAGCGAGAAGTGCGTGGGGAAACTTTTTTTGTTTAATAATATTGAAGATCATTCGATAATACAACTAAAATGATAGCTGTGGTGTAGGTGTAGAGGTGGCAGTTCTTTGTTTGGAAGTTGTAACCATAGCAACCATTAGTTCTATGCTTTGCCGCTAGATGCGCTTGTACAAAATGCAATTGTGTCTATTTCCGCATATTATTAAAATCCTATGTTAAACTCCTATGTTCCGCGTTTCGTTGCACCCAAAAAATGTTTCAAATATTTAAAATAATTATTAAAAATAAGTAATTTAAAACAAGAATTATTAAACATGATCAATAAAAAATTAACAGTGAATAGAAAATGCATTTAACCTACTTTTGAGACATTAATTTTTTGTGTACTTCATTTTTGGACAAACATTCTAAAAATTGAAGAAATATTCAAATTTACAAAGAGCAATAGACCAGAATAGTGTAACGGTCAAACTTAGGCGCGAACTTCAAACTCAGTTCATAACGCTGAGAACATAATTTCAATCCCCGTGTATTTCTTAAGGAAATTTTTGCTCAACTTTAAAGGCCGAAAAATCTCATAAAAGTAAAGCTCTTATGCAAAGCATTATATATAGCATCTAGACCGATCCTTTATCTCCAGATTCGTACAATAATATTCACATGAACTCTGCACAGTTTATAATTATTTAAATAATAATACAACACTACAAAATTCATTGAACGTATGTCCTAGTTTGATCGTGCATGCTTCATCTTCTATTGTGCTGTCCTATTTACTGGTGGGTCAACGACATACGGTATCCTTGCTTGCACCAAGCATTTTAATTTCTAATATTTTTCTTACTTTACCTTTTCTACTGGTTTAAACTGTTGCAATCTATTACTGAATAAACAAACTATCGAATTCTTTGCAAGAGCTGTTTAATTTCTTTTACAAAATATCTTTTATTTGTCGGTAAAATTAAACTCCTATATGAAACCTATACTAGGGAATTCAAACTATGAACTCGCGCCAAAGGCAAATTGTAACCTAACTTTTCTGGTCTATTGTAGATTTTGAAAAACATATGAAACAAGTATCAGAAAAAAAAAATTGAAATATACCCTGTAAAAATTAAATTATTGAATACTGTATTTTTTATTGTAATTTAATTGTGACTTAATATTTTATATTATTATATTTACAGTGAATTTATAAATGTTGAAATAATATATTGCATGTTCTACTTAATCTAGTACCATGTAATGATTTATTTCATAATCATTATCAAGTAAGGATCAATGAAAAATGAAATGTCATTTTGGTTATTTTTGTAATCAATTCTCATGCATTTATTTATTATTGTCAGTGAATTTTTAATTGTTGCAATTTGCAATTATATTATGTGTTTCTTATTTAATCTATTATACATATATTTTTTATCTTATGCCCAATTGCACCAATAAAATTTAAATTTTAAGTGCAAATCGAAATTGTGACAACAATGTATAATAATTTGACATTTTATTTCGATGCAATATTGTCAATTTAAGGAACGCCTAAAATTTAAACCTTATTCGTGCAACTGGCCATTAATGATTTTTTATCGGCGGAATTTGTGTCCATTATCTCAAAAGTTCCAAATGGCAGCATTTTACTTTATTTAACTCGAGACAGGCTGTGATTTTAACTTGTCTTCGCCATATGAATGCCAAAGTACTTTAACATTTGCGGCAGTATGAAATTCTTAACTAGTAGGAGAAGGTACAACAAAGTGCCTTAGTACTTTAATGATATTAGATTCAATCAGGAATAAATACACAGTTCATTTAGTTTAAGGTTAATGTACATAAGCGAATTATTTTAATAGTTTTTAGATAACCGACTGGTTTATATTTAATTATTCATATACGTAGTGTCATATTCAAAGACTATTTATTCCTGAATGAAATTTTTAAACATGTATTTTTGCTCATAGTATAATGTGTAAATAAATATTTTGTAGAATTTATAAATATATTTTATAAAGATGTATAACTATAATAAATGAGTTCCTTTTTAATTCTTTAACATTTACCTCTTAATTGATTTTTTTGTTCGTTTTATAATAATTTTCAATTTTTTCATCCTAATACATTAATAATTCATGTTTTAAAAAATCTGATATGGACACCATACGACTTCCTTGTACGCAAGACTACTATGAAGTATAGACTCAATTATAAAATTGCACGTATTTGACGTAATTTGACATTAACATCTATTTTTGATCTATTTTTTTATATTTTTGTTATTTTTTGTCCTAATCCATAGCAAGCTTCATTATAAAAACCAAAAAGTATATGTTTTAAATTTACATATCTCGCTTATACAAAGGGCTAATTTAATAATATTTGATGTGCTAGACGCAGAATTTAATTCTCTAAAATTCTTATTTGAAGCATTTATTTCTAATATCAAAATGAAACTATTTTATTCAAGAAAAACTGTTAACAACTTCAGGTAATATATCACTTCCGGTTAGCCTTTTTTAACCAAAATCTGCTATGTTATTCCAATTGATATAAAAGTCTTATATACCAAATTTGAAACGTTTTGGATTATATTTTAATATAGTTTTTCATTAAAATCTATTATAGGCTTCAAATAAAGTACCATTTCTGGAAATTATGTAATGACCAAAAAGGGAGGTGCACAAGTAGATGTTATAGAAGTCCTAAATACAAAATTTCAACTTTCTACGGCTTATCGTTTTTGAGTTATGCGAGATGCGTACGTACGCACGTACAGACGTCACGACGAAATTAGTCAGAATGGATTCAGGGATGGCCAAAATGGATATTTCCGTTTAAATCTGGAAACCGAAATTTTTCGCGAATACAATACTTCCTTTACTTTGTACAAGGAAGTAAAAACATCGAAAATGAGACATTCTGTCCATTTGAATGACATCAGAAATTTTATAGCCCTCTTACCACTTAATAGGGGATTACAGCTCAATCGAATTGAGAGACATTAGTAAAAAATAGTGAAAGTATATGCTTAATAATGAATATTAATAAAGAAATAAAATGATATAACTGAAATACTTCGGAAATAAGGAGGTTTTTGTTTTGGCAGCTTGTCAGTCATATGAAATCCATATATATTATTTTGATTGGCGACTCAGAGACCACCTATAAATATATAACGAATACCGAGTTAGGGGCGGAACCTACTACCAATGGAAGTAGACAAATTCAAATAGCGGAGGCGTGGCTACCAGTCCAGTAGTGCAATTCTCAAACAGTTTTTATTTGATTATAAATATTTTGCATTAAACTTAATAATTTAAGTACATATCCAATTAAAAATCATGTCGACTTGTACAGTATAATAATATTCATTTATTTTTTTATAAATATAATTTAGAAATAGCATATATTTCAAAAACATTTAGGTCCACGAAGAAAATAGTTTGATATAAAAACTTATATACGGGACGTCACATCTATATTTTCAAATTTCGGAGGACTGTAACTCGTTTATTAATAGGAATTTTTCACCGGATTTTCACCGACAGTCTTAGTTTTACTTATAGGGCGCGAGCAGACACGTGACTTAAGTGACCTTGACTTACTTGGGACCAGCTGATATGTGTGCGCTTGACATTTTGACAAGACCAATGTTTTGACTTATTTTGAATTGCTAAAATATTAATATTTTATAATTTTTAGGCAGTAAAACACATGAAATTAAAAATAATAATATTTTAGCAGTTAAAAATCGAAATAAGTCAAACAATTGGTCTTGTCAACATGACATTGTTCTTGTCAAAATGACATGCGCACACATCAGCTGATTCTAAGCACGTCAAGGTACCTCGAGTCACGTGTCTGCTCGCGCCCTATACGTTCAGATGAAATGGTGGAATTCCCTATTGTATATTACAAATATAAATTTATTATATTAATACACGAATACCCACGAGTAATTGTACTTGTAGTTACAAGATGGCAGACCGTAAAAATGGCCAAACACTGTAAACTAACTTAAAACTGTAGTCCGTTAGCTGAGACAAGACAATATGGAACTAATTCTTGGACAGAGCTGCCATTCCATTCTTCAAAAGAGGATAATTTTGGAGCCGAACAAATAGAATGAGTTATTTCAGTTCAAGATTTAAATCCACATTCCCTCGTCTAGGCGAATGGACTGATATACAGGTTGATTTGAGAATTATTTGTTTTCCGGGAATGGACTGTCATATTTTGAGTCAGAGCTCAACGTTTCGCCCGCAGTCGTATGGGGCATCTTCAGGAGCAAGGGGGATAGTACTGTCTTAAACAAGGTTACCCGACGTGTCAACCACGCTAGAGGCCGAGTTTAAGCAACAAGAGTGGGACACTCAGTTTACAAGGTTACTCGACGTGTAAACTGAGTCTCCCCCTCTTGTTGCTTAAACTCGGCCTCTAGCGTGGTTGACACGTCGGGTAACCTTGTTTAAGACAGTACTATTCCCAGTTGCTCCTGAAGATGCCCCATTCGACTGCGGGCGAAACGTTGAGCTCTGACTCAAAATATGACACAGTCCATTCCCGGAAAACGAATATTTCTCATGACTCAGACTGTGGAAGCCTACGCAATTATTTCACAGGTTGATTTACACATTTTTTATTCAAAATAAGTTATTCAAGTTTGTTCCACTCGTTATAAATCACCCTGAATATCTGAATATTTAGGAACTAAATGATACACAATTTTAAACACACATATATTTATTCAATTATACTCATTTTAATACAACTTATACTAAATGTGACAAATCATCCAATTCGTGAATTTGCACCATCTCTCCGGGTACAACAATCGGTTTCTGCACCACTGAAATCGGCGGCTGGGCATCCACCATCTGCACTTGACTAATTGTTGGTGTCGTGTGCGTCGATGCTGAAGAAGCCATACACACCACCACCAATTTTGACGACGTAGAGACCATCTTCTGGGTTGGGTTAGTTTGAGCAGTTGTCACGAATTTGACCACTGTATTGGATTGGGATGGTTGCTGTACCTAAAATAATAAGGTAGATGAAATCAAATTGAAGTTGCGCTAGTCTTGTATACAATTTGGAGGGTTCTGCATGTAAGTTGACAGCTGAAACATATTGCAAGGATTATAAGAAATTTTTTGAAAGAAATGTATTTTGTGCCCAAAATCCCGCCTTTAATATCTTTAAAAAAAATTACTAAATAATGCTGCCCTCAACGGCCGATTGACACTGCTAAAAAATAAAGAAGAATAATATGTCAAATGTACTTTTATTATAATATACAGTATTTTAATTTAAAAAAAACATGGGAAATCAGCTTTTCCTTGTGCAAAACTTTCCAATTAATTTTAGACAAAAAATTTGTAATTTAATTTCTATTGGCGACTGAAATGTCCTATAGAGGCGCTGCGTTTATTTAAGATGGCCGACTTAGGCCCGGTTGTACAATTAAAGTTTAAACTGCAGCTTAAAATATCGGCAGTTTAAAGTTAAACTAAGTTTACCTGTAGTTTAAACGATCGATCACGATCGTTTAACAAATGTGCAGTGGTTTAAACTAAAGACGATTTCGGGCGACATACCCGTTCACTTCTTCGAATTACTTACGGTTAAACTATTATTCACGAAAGATAACTATTCAAGGTCATTTGTAAGGCGTCTGATATAATATTACTCGCAGATAACTTCACTACATTTCGTAAGCATAGGCGTGTAACATGAAATATTTATGGATACATTTTAACTGAAAAAATAAGGGTATGTTATTTAAAAATTATGTTTCGTTCTAAATAATGGCTTTCTGAAAGATTTATGTTCTTAACTTATGTTTTTGCAAAATTCAAAAACGTAGTCTTAACTATAAACCAAGTAATAATAATTTGATACAAACGGCAACGCCACTGGGTTAATGTTAGGACAGAGGGCATTGTAGTAGATAATTAGGTATCTGTATTTCTACGACATACGTCCTTATTATTTATAATGTCTTAGAAAGTAATGCCACTATTTACGTATATCTGTCCCACCACATAAATTAAATAGACATAGGTCAAATAATATTTCTCTTTCTAATACAAAATGTTGCCAAGGTACTGCTGTAAAGTGATGTGTATTCTTTCTTCGAACAAAGGACCTTGAATAGTCATCTTTCGTGAATAATAGTGTAGTTACGGTATGATATGGTTAATGGTGGCGCCAAAAATCGTTGGTTCACTTGTTGACACCGTGCTTGGTGGTTATGTATATTCTGCGACATTTAAAACTGTCAAAAATAGTGTCTGACAATTAAAATGCATTAACGGAGAAAGATAGTTTTTTCCATATTTGTCCAAAAAAGAGTCAACGAAAATAATGCCATTCTGTTTGACATAAGTCCACGACACAGACTGTTTTGACTTTTGACATTTCAAAAAAAAAGACATGATAAAAAGAGATAGAAATAGTGAACAAAGAGCTGACCCGACTCGCAAACCCGTTCAGCTGTGAGCACTGATCCAAGCATTCCGGGTATGTTGTTCCTAGCGCCCGAATTTGTGAACGTACCTGAACGCAACACGCAAGTGAACGGTTGTCGCCCGAAATCGCCTTAAGTATAAACAGTAAACCTTTGATGTAGAACAAAATTTTAGCGCGTTATCATGGTTTTGCAATAAACATAGTTTAAACTGTGATTGTACAACCGGCCCTTAGTTGGTAATTTTCCTGCGGTGTGATTGGCTGCCATTACCAATTCGGAGGGTTCGCACGTTTGCCGCTTGGTGGCTACGGGTTAATTTCAATCGCGAATTCCATGGCTACAAATAAGCGGTATATATAAAACTTCATCTTCGATTTTACAGGTTACTACACGTGCAAAATAAAAACAAATTAATAATTTAGGTGTAGAATTTAATTTAATAACGTCAAAATTAAGACACATAATTTTCCACAATACGCCACTACAAGTGCTACAAAAAACGAAGAGACAAAATACGAAGAGACAAAATACGAATTACAACTGGACTAAGAGCATCCAAGTACGAAGATAAAATCAGAATTACGACCCAATTAGAATTATTTACTAATGTTGAAAGAAAAAAAAAAAGAAATGAAGACACCACGGAATAGCTGGAAAATGAGAAGAGTGAAGAAAATATCAATATTAATACAGAAAATTCAAGAATCCATTTACAACAAAATATGTAAAAACATCAGACCTACAGGCATGCCATAATACCTAATAAATCAAGACAGAACAGACAAAAATAACTAGCTACACTTAAATACGGAAATAAAGGAAATAAGAACAAATACTGGATGAAAGAAGAAGATCGTTTTTACTCTGCAATGAATATGAAGAGTTATTAATACATATGTTATATAATTGAATGGACCTTCCAAGACAAGCCAGTAGTCTATAGAGAGAAGAGAGAAGAACGTAAATAAAAAAATTTAATATGTATTGCCAAATAAAGAAAATGTTTTGTAGTTTAGTGTACCAACTAAATGTACTGATTAATTTAAAAATTCAAAGCTGAATAACTGAATTAAATAAATAAATAATAATTTAATAAAAATTAGTTTTAATAGTTGAAAGTTTAGCCACATTTTTCTTATTTACTGATCACAGTTCAACATGCCTACATACTATTTTATTATAGTATCAACGGAAAATTCAATGAAAAGAATATTTATCGCAAGAAATTAACCTAGCGTAACCTACCCTAATCTAACCAATTTATTTATAAATAAAATAATGTTAGTTTTTTGAAATAGATTTCCCAGAGTCCCGACTTCAAATCACTGAATATCTTGAAGAAAAAACTGAAAACGAAACAAAATACATATTACAGAAATGATTAAAGTTATTAATAAGGTTTTCTACGATTTACTGATTTTTTTATGTTAATGTAGAAATAAAAATATTACATCCATATTTTTTTATTTTGTATAAAAATTTAAAGAACGGGAGAAAAATGCAAAAGAACTTTGCAATTTGCCATGTCATCCAGTGACGTCACAACCTCAGCAAGACCTTGGCCAACCCCAGCAAGAGAGAAAACTTGATGAACCATGAGATAAAAAGTTGTATCAAGTGAATTTAGCTACAAAAACGTAGCGCGGGAAAATTAAAGTTAACCCACACATAACCTGCATTGATTTGCATCCACGTTAACTGGGCGGTTATTGTTTCAGCACATGTGCGCTTTTTATTTGTATGTATTTCTAAGTTTACGAGTAAGTTTAGTCACAGTATTCTTGTTACAAACGTGTATTTAACCTCTGAACGTCAACAAAAATAATTGGCGGTAAAAGCCAGACATGCGCACAAACACCATCAAATGAAATAACTTCGTTGTGTGACCTCGTTAGGATTGTGCCGTCATTTGGCGATCGGTTTGAACATATGTATTTTTCAATTTAAAAATTCGTTTATAAATACTATATGATTTAACATTATTTTTAAATTTATATGCAATAATTATTTCTTCAAAAGCCGTTGGCTTGGAAAACCGTATTACAGGAAACATAAACCACATTTTTTATATTGACTAATAGGAAAGTTTATCAAAATGCTTTCCCGTTGTTTGTATATACATACATAATATTAATAACCTTATTTATTACAAAAAAAAGTGTTAGTGACAATGAACAAGACGTGCAGCAGAACATACATACTGGTATTCGATTTAAATTTGTCACTACTGCTATGTTGAGAACTATGAGATACAATTTTGTTTAAATAGAAAGAAATACCAAATATTTTGCAAGACATACGAAAATATATATATATATATATATATATATATATATATATATATATATATATATATATATATATATATATATATTTGTTAGTGCTAATAATACGGGACCAATGTTTTTTTAATGAAAATATTTTTATAAGCTAAATTCGTTTAAGAATAAAGTTTTATATACTATTATTTACGAAAGATGTCTTTTCAAGGTCATTTTTTTGAAGAAAGAATACACAGTACTTTATATAGCACTACCTTAACAACATTTTGTATTAGAAAGAGAAAGATTATTTGACGTAAGTCTATTTAATTTGTGTGGTGACACATATACATAAATAGTGCCATTACTTTCTAACACACTACAAATAGCAGTGACGTATGTCGTAGAGTTACAGACATGTAATTATCTACTATTGGGATTTTCAAGTATCAAGAGATGGCGCTGATCGCATTAAACACTGGTACACTTTTTGTTGACGTGTGTCAAGGTAGCATTTCTGTCAAGTGTATTTCTTTAGTTTTCATATTATTTTCTCATATATTAGTATTTTTTGTTTATAATTCAAGTACGTATAATAGAGTTTTTGTAGTCATATGGTTGTAGTATCATGTAAATGTCAAATGTGTACCACTGTTTGCAGTTCTAATATTTGCCGCTAGTTAGCGTTTTCTTATTTGAAAACTCCAATACTGCCATCTGTATAATGTTTATCCAGTGGCGTTGAATTTCAAATCGTTATTATTTTATGGTTTACGACAAGTCTATATTTTTGTTTTATGAAAAAACGTAGGTGAAGAAGATTAAACTTTGAAAAAAAAAACATTATTTAAAATGTTGAGACCTGTTGAAGGACAGAATTTGCATAATGAGAAATATTTCGCGTTGCACGCCTATGTATATGAAATACAGTGTAGTTATCTGCAAGTAGTAACGTGCCACTAAAAAATTCCCGCTAAGAATTTTGTTTTTTCCCCGAAAATTCCTGCATTTACGATTTGCGGGGGAAAATATCTTGACTTTTTTCTCGGATTTTTATTTGAAATTTTTTTTAGATAATATTATGCCTTGCCGCCTATTCTTTTGCTTTCCATGTTTGTGTTATGCCTGCCTGTTACCTACTCTTACTCCGTCAACAAATATTGTGGTGCTAAACAATACATATTTGAAAGTACGTGGGAAATTTGAAAAAAAAAATCTTGGAAATTTCCCGAAATTTTTTTTCATCATTCAATGGGGTCATTTCACATTTTCTAATTTGTTTATTTTTGAAAGAATAGGTCAAATTAAATACGTAATTGCATGTTTTATCCCTTACAAGTCTTTAGAATCAGAGATATGATTTTTTAAAAGTTGTCTTTAAATTCAAATATTTGGCCGCTGACGTCACGGTTTGCCGGATACAACAGTCGAGCTCTACCGGTTTAGTTTGGAACTATGATTGGGTTGCCACTTGTCAGTTTGATTTTGTGAAAGCAACAGGTGGTTCCTATAAATTTTTTGTTCAATTAATATTTTCTGCTTGGTGTTCGAATGAATATTTTTTTCGATGTTTTCAAAGAGGTGTTATCACAGCAAGGCACGTCACAATACTTCACAACCATATTGTTAACTAAAAACATATTTCACACAACTATTGATATTTATTTTAATGAATATTTTATTTACATACCTTTACTATTAACTTTGCTGTCACCTGTCACATTTTAGGTTACAACAGTAAACGGAAACCACGTGGACCGTAAATATGTGTGTGTGAGAGAGGAATGTTTTTGTGTAACAACCCGTGACGTCACGAATTTTACAGCGCGAAAGTTTATTAGTAAATTTATGAATGAAAATTCGCATATTTTGTGTTACTTTATATTACTATATTTCTTAAATGAGACGAATTTCACGATTTTATAAAAAAAAACGATTTTTTTTTAAATGACCTTATTCCGGGAATTGACCCATCACTATTTGCAAGTAATATTATATCAGACAGCTCATACATGATCTTGAATATTCATCTTTCGTGAATAATACTTTATTAATTTTATTTAAATATGACTATTATATGAATGCCAGACATGTTATTTTTGACATAGAATTAAAGTGCCATGAAAGAGGTGAAAAAGAGTGTTATATAAAAAGAACAAAACTATTTTTAATTTCTACTTTAATATTTAAGGAAGTATTTGCAAACTTAAATTAATCCTATGTACTTTTAAGAACAGCAATGTACAAAACTGGTAATTGTCAACCAAAATATTATTTTTTTCCTTACCTGTACGGGGTTGGGCGTTTGAGATCTCTGCGTTACAAAAACTATTTTCTGATTTTGCCCTGTCGGATTGACTCTATTCGTTGGGTTACTCATAACTATCGTCCTTCCGGCACCAGACTGAGTAGTTTGTTGTACTATACTCGTGGCAGTTGGAGTAGCACCGGACCTGCTATACGTACTAACAACTTTTGAAATAGCTTGAGTTGTTGTTGATGATGCTGGAGGACTTTGTACCCTAGCTTTTATAACACCCGCATGAAGTTCCGGACCTAGACAACCATAATCCTGCTTGTAGTCGTCCAAATAATCAGGCGGAGGGCGAGATGCTTTTAAAATTGGCGCCAAAACTTTAACAAGCAAATGTTTTATATGCCCGGCAGCTGCTTTATCAACAGTATTCGGAAGATAAAACTCTAAAACGGGTTCAATCCTCGAAGCAATGTATTTGATTTTAGGAATTATGAATACTTTTATTACTTCAGGTCCTAATTCTGAAAGACCTTCTACGGCGCCGTACAAGGACGATAAAGGCGATTTTTCGCCCTGTAACGCGCGGCTAAACATACGAGTAACTCTAGTTTGTATGTTGTTTGTACTTGTGTTGAAGTTTTTACATATTTGAGCCATCAAACGAGATGCAAAATCTCTTAAAGCCCAATGGTTGTCTAGTTCTGGGCGCATACAAAGTTGTTTGGATACGATGCATGTTGAAACTGAAGGAATCAACTCGTGCAGCTAAAGATAAAATAAGAATTAATACTGTTTTCATAAAAGGAAATATGTGTACGTACATATTTTTCCAAGTATAAACTTTGGTTGTCCAAAAGAGCTTTAACCATACGCATTAAATATATGAGTAAAGCTAAGTTGTTTTGGACTACGTTTACACGAACACCTTCAGCTATGAAGGTACACATCCGTGGTAACATTTCATATAGTCCTGGATCACATGCTAAGCTTTGAAGGGCTTCCTAAAAATAAAATTTAATACGATATTAAAACACAAACTATTATTCACGAAAGATGACTATTCAAGGTAATTTGTAATGTTATTGAAAGAGAGACTGATTTTTTTTTTGGATGATGTTTTTTTTTTATTCTTTCGGGTTTGTGCTAACCCACTAATACCCGGTTGCAGAAACGTTAATCAACGCATTGTTCGATTAGCGGATCATCAAAACGAACAAATTCGAATCAGTTTTCTTGTTTTTATGACATTTAAATCATTGCTGTCAAAAAATCGCGTTGCATATGTTCGTTTTAATGAACCGTATGTATGTATGTAAAGAATACACAGAATTTTACAGCAGCAGCTTAGCAACATTTTGTGTTAGAAATAGAAAAATTATTTGATGTATATCTATTTAATTTGTGTAGTGTGACAGATATACGTAAATAGTAACATTACTTTCTAACACACTAAAAAAAACAAGTGACATATGTCGTAGAGTTACAGACATGTAATTATCTACTATAAGGCGCGAGCAGACACGTGACTCGAGCGACCTTCAAGTGCTTGGAATCAGCTGATTTGTGTGCGCGTGTCACTTTGACAAAAACAATGTCAATTTGACAAGACCAGTGTTTTGACATTTTGATTTTGAACTGCTAAATTGTTAATATTTTACAAATTTCAGGCAGTATAACACATGAACTTAAAAATAGTAACATTTTAACAGTTCAAAATTAAAATAAGTCAAAACATTGGTCTTGTCAAAGTGACATTATTTAAATCAAAATGACACGCGCACACATATCAGCTGATTCTAAGCACTTCAAGGCTGCTCGAGTCACGTGGTTAGAATCAGCTGATTTGTGTGCGCATGTCAACTTGACAAGTACATTGTCAATTTGACAACACCAATGTTTTGACTTATTTCGATTTTGAATTGCTAAAAAGTTAATATTTTATAATTTTTAGGCAGTAAAACACATTAAATTAAAAATAATAACATATTAGCAGTTAAAAATCAAAATAAGTCAATACATTGGTCTTGTCAACATGACATTGTTCTTGTCAAAATGACATGCGCACACAAATCAGCTGATTCTAAGCACGTCAAGGTCCCTTGAGTCACGTGTCTGCTCGCGCCCTATACTGGCCTCTGTACTAATGTTTATCCAGTGGCGTTGACATTAAAATTAAATTATTATTTTATGGTTTACGTCAAGTCTATATTTTTGTTTTATGTAAAAATGTAGGTGAAGAAGATATAACTTCGAGAAAAGCATTATTTAAAATGAAACAAAATTTAAAATAAAATATATTTATTTTTTCAGTTAAAATGTACCCATAAATATATCGCGTTGCACGCCTATGGGTATGAAATGCAGTGAAGTTATTTGCAAGTAATATTATATCAGATGGCTCACAAATTACATTGAATAATCATCTTTCGTGAATAATACAATACTTAGTTGTGTAATATAGTGCTAAAACTTGGAATGTATGTCCGTAATACATATGAAGAATAATTGTATTAGAAAAAAAAAATATTTGGAGCAGTGACACCAAAAATATAATTTTAAACATAAATAAAATATAAAATAAATATATCATCACGGCATATTACCCATTGCTGGGTGTGCCAATCTGCTTTGTACGCAGATATCGGTAATGATCATGACATATTTATACCATGCGGGCGTTTACCAGGCGCCACCTCATGGGCACTTATTGCTGGCGTGGAAAGTGCGCCACAGGGGTCAATTTAGTGCCATTTAAAATTCGAAATATTTGGCGTCGGTTGGAACATAAGAAACAATATTGAATTTTGGGTCGAAATGTTTATCGTGATTTCGGCACATTTACAGATTTGGACCATTGGGATCTCGAAAACTATAAAAGATACGACTTAGATTAAATGGGACATCTGGTGCGCCTTTAGGGAGGCCATCTTGACTTATGTGCTTTAATTTTGCCAAAAATTCGAAATTTTCAATATGTAACATTTTTTTTAAATCCAAAAATATTGGTAAAATGAGGGTTATTGTCTTTCAAATTTGTTTTACCCTTCAAATCTTAGATTTTTCGTTATTTTTTTAAAATAATTCTTAAGAATTCAATATTAAAATATGATGCAGGTTAGGTATAGAATAAATTATTTACGTTAAAGAAAATACTATTTTGAAAAACTAATGAAGTTATTGACAGAAATTTCATTGAAAAATAATGAAAAATCTAAGATTTTAGAGGTAAAACAAATTTGAAATACAATAACCCTTATACTATAGCTATCGAAAGAGGAAAAATTAATCTTTTTTTAGAATTAAAAACCAAAGACGGTGTCCATTCAAAAAATGTAAATTTGTGTTATATCTCAAAAATTTGCAAAAATAATTATTTATTATACCGCTGGATGGACAATAAAAATATCTAACTATTTTATTTCAAACATTTTTCTAAATTACCAATAGACCTTTTCAATTTAAAGAGGCAGAAGATATTATGCGCAATAGAGATCTGCGCACAGTAAGAACAATTGGCGGAAGCCATGGATACGCTTTTACATGACATTCATGGCAATAGACCATTTCAGAAATTTGAGCGACCACTACATTTACTCTGTGAACTAAAAAGTTAGTGCCGTTAAATGGCGGTATTTCAAATTTATGCGTGACCCGGGCATATAGTTTTAAATTTTAAAACTTCATGCGAGTTGTTAATATAAATTTGAGTATAAGGTATGGTTTTAATTCCTATTTTACAAATAAAAACTTATTTTAGTATGTGAAAAATTGAAGTATATTCATCAATCAATTATAAAATATTGTATTACCATTCTTAACCCCACTTTTTACTTTCCAAACCAGACAAAACATTTCAAATATCAATATTTTGAGGACCAGACCCATAATAATTATTTGAAAAATGAAACCAACAAAACAAAAAAAGACTGTGAAATAAACAGAACTGTCATGTAAATAAGGATGGATATACCGCAAACGGCACTAAGTTTTTGTCGCATTCTAACACTTGACGCATGCGCTTTGAATTTCTGAAATGGTCTATTGTTTTAAAAAAATTTAGACCTCGAATGTGAGAAAAATCTCAGAAAAATTTAAAAAACTTGTCGAAAGATGTTACAAAAGCTTTTTATTGAAGCTAAAATGTCTAACGATGTAAATTTTCACCGAGAATACAGATATTTTAATGATTGCAATAAATTTGACGTTTCGTTTGACAGCCCAACTGGCAGTTGTTGGCGCCATATT
Organism: Harpalus rubripes; assembly: GCA_963082715.1. Classification (NCBI taxonomy): domain Eukaryota; kingdom Metazoa; phylum Arthropoda; class Insecta; order Coleoptera; family Carabidae; genus Harpalus; species Harpalus rubripes. Next base: position 9,639,203 of record OY720460.1, on the reverse strand, counting down.
ACTTACTAAATTGAAATGGTCTATTGTTCAAGAGTTATTTGAAAATGAAAATTTAAACCAAAATAAGTTTTTTGCCATTATATCTAGTAGCCTGTGAATGAGAATTTTAGCAAAACAAAAACACATCTAAGGGCATCTAAAATTGGTACATGTACGTAGGATTTTCGACGCGAGAAATTCATTGGTAATGTTAAACCATTCCAGTCGATATATTTTAGCGTTTCCGAAATATTTACCTTCAAAGCTATTAAGGGTACCAATTTTTATTATTTAATTAAAAAAACATTCATTAAAAATAATATAGGTACAAAGGAACATAAAACTGTATTAATTTCAATGACGAGCTTGTAAAAGAATGTTGAGCGACAAAAAATTATTAGGAGCACAATGATTTTTAAATTTATATATTATATTTAGGGCGCAACTTTTTTCATAACTTACCGCTCTTCTGCCTTCGTCGGATCCCACACACGCTTCCGTAATTTCCTTATAATACAACTGTTGTTCTACTGACAATTCATGAGTTGCAAGTTGTTTCACGTGCACTGTTTCCACATTTCGTAGTTTTTGAACTTTTCCAGTGCCTGGTTTGCCACCGGTGTCTTTAGTTTGTTTGTTTAACTTTGATAATGGATCGACTGACTCTGTTTTCTGGTTTTCTTTTGAAACTGGTGGTGGATTTTCTGGAATAGTTGGTTGCACACCATCTATGCAAAGCCAGTGAGCGCGAAGAGTTATATCCAAAGGAGCTTTTGGATTTACGCTTTGAATTATTTCATTTAAATCTATTTCTTTCTCCTCAACGAAATGTAGCTCTCGACCGCCACCAGATGCAAATCGAAATGGGATGGAATCTTTACAGTAAAATCCATATTGTGGCTTTAAAAATAAAACATTAGGTTAGGTATTGTTACTTTGTTGGTTTTTTTATAGTATTACATAAATACCTCAACGTTTTTTATTTTCAAGGCATTGTCTATATCCGTAGGACACAATTTCTGCCGTTTCGAGTGATGCATGAATTTAACGGCATCCTGTACAATTAATTTCAACCTATACGAAACGTCATCTGCTAGTTCTTTTGCCGCTTCATCCGGTAAGTTTCCAATTCCAATACTTTCGGCAATTACTTTCATAGACTCCACAGATAAATTGGTACCGTACAATAAGTCACCTTCACTCATAGTTAATTTTTAAGTTGAATATTGTACGGCCAACATTCAAGGTGTTGAAAATTGACAACGATCAAAAATCAAAACACAGAAACACACAACAAGCTTTGGATGACGTCATGACATGGGGAGGAGAAAGGCGCGAAGTTCGATTATATAATAGGAAGAACTAGAAAAAAATCAAGGACAAAACAAACGCCATTTATAGAGATAATAATATTTTTATTTGTGCGTCATTAATTTTAGTATTTTCAATTAATTGTGGATTATATTTGGTAATATCTTGTAATATTGTGAGTAATCTTTCTTACAGAAAAACACGTGCTTTTTAACAAATAGAAAAAAAATAAATGAGAAAAACTAGCGCCGTATTAAATAGAATATAATTTTTAATATTTTCCCGGAATCTCATTTGTGCCTAACGAGAAATGAATAACAAAACAATTTAATCCTTGATTCGCAGCAATTCAATTAAATCAGCCTTGTGATAAAAATAATTATAAAATAAACTGTAAAAGTGAAAGGTCAATAAAAATATTTAATTTGGATTAAATTTAACTTTATTTTTGCACATTCTCTGCGTCTGTACCTTCGCAAATCTGAAAATCTACCGTGTGCCAATGTTGTGCAACATTGAATAGTTTATCAACATTTTCAATCCATGTGACCGATATTAAACTTTGTTGCTTTCATCTCGCGTTGCGTTAGTCGTTCGCGAAGTTTCGCCGAGGTCGCACGCGAAATTCCATTCATTTTTTTCACGGGATCACTCAAAATTTCATCTGTCACTAAATGGAATCTGAAAACAAGCAAAATAGAAAATCGAATCCTCGTGAAAATGCCAGCGTTCTATCTGCAGTCACATTCTGGTAAGTCAAATGTTTAAATATTTCACAATTAAATAATTTTTCTTTCAATAAATATGAGAAGAGAATGGGAATCCTCATGAACTCGATACACATGTCATTTGACACATGACAGGTGATGTAACTTTTGACCGTATATTTTAACCCGCGAAATATTTGAAATTACTCAACAAATATTTTAGCGTTGTAACAATAATTGCAATTTGCCTTGTTCCATTTAAGACAATCAGTATTGCAGAGAATAGAAAATAGTTTTGACCTTTCTGATTGGCTGAAATTGGAGACCGGAGATACGTTTACTCAATGTAATTTCGGCTGTTTAAAACTGGCGCTGATGCGTACGCCATCTGCTGAATGGCTTAAATGGAACAGAGTATAGTTGAAAAATGTTCAACATAATAATTGAATATTTAAAGTGATTTTAATAATTAAATGTAATTAAATTTAAGTGTTTCGCATATTCAAGGACTAAAATTAATATACAGAGTGTTTATTTTAAGTGGTATTCTATTGTTATCTCGAAAAGTATAAAAGCTACGAATTTTTTTTGACCAGTGATTCCCATAATACCGGGTGCAACTTTTTTTAAATTAAAAGACATCCCTATGTAATATAATAATATTAAAAAAATATTTGAGCAAAATGCAAATAAAAATGATGCTGATTTATTTTTATTTTTTAATTTGAGAAGGAATTGTTTGCTAATTTAATCGACTTTGTAACTCCTATACTTCTCGAAGTAGCGATAATGTACCACTTAAAATGAACAGTCTGCAAATTAAAAAATAGTATTTTTTCATATAAAGTTTACAAATTATAAAAATTCATCGAAAAATTATGAATTTTGTGTTCTAAATTACTATTCTAAGTACCAATAATGTTTAACGGGACAGAAAATATTTGAAAAAAAAACTGTTTAACATGGCACAAATTTTCGTATTAACCCTGTATGTACACTACAGTATGTTAACTAAAAAGCGGGCCATCGGCGATAAAAATGGTCCTTTAACAAATATCTTTGAAATAAAAATTATAAATAATTAAATTCCTTTCATTAAACAGATTTTATTTTGCATGTTTTTTAACCCTGTACAATCAAATATGAACTTTTACAAATATTGCTTATTTGTTGTTATAACAAAACTATGGAATTCAAATAAAATTACAAAAAAATCATATCGTTTGAACTGTCAGATTTTAATACAATTATTTTTATTTTTTTACCATAATCGATAAATAAATATTATTAAAATGACTGCGGGACATAACCAATAGACCTTTTCAATTTAAAGAGATAAAAGATATGCGCAATGGGGATCTGCGCATAGTAAGAACAAATGAGGTCCATGGCGTTTGTTTCTAAAAAAAATTGAGATGAAATGTGAGAAAAGTCCCAGAAAACTTTAAAAAACTTGCTGAAAAAAGTTACAAAAGTATTTATTGAAGCTGAAAGGTCCAACGATGCAAATTTTCACCAAGAATACAGATATTTTAATGACTGCAATATTTTTGATGTTTTGTTTGACAACCCAATTGGCAGTTGTTGGCGCCATTTTACTTACTATTTGTAGCGATAGGAAGAGATAGCCGTTAAATTGAAAAGGTCCATTCCCGCACTAGTGCGAGAAATATTAAAACTTTTAATAATTACTTTGCGAGATATTTGCGGTTTGTTTTCAGTGTCACTGTGACGTCACATTAGTGCTACCTTTCTCTCGCTGCTTACGAGCTTGTGTGAGAGAAAGATATAGCAATAGGTGTGGCTTAGCTGACTCGTCCGCCATATTGGAGCCAAAATGAACGCAGTGAATTATGAAATAAAAATGCATTTCTTATAAGTTTATGCAGTAACTATTTTTCATAATTAAATATAACTTCCATATTTGACATATTATATTTATTTAAAATAATAAAACAAGAATAATACAGTTCGTTAAGATATTTGAGGTTAAAGACAAACATCTGTAAAAATTATAACCATTTCTAAAATGATTTGCACAATTTGGAGTAGAACAACCCGTTGTTATGGATAATTTCTATGCTTAATAATATTGTAACACTGATATTGAATGTTTGAAGTTGGCACCAAAATGGCGGACGAGTCAGCTGTGATTTATCTAGTAGCTATTGGTGTCGTGACGTCATGTTGGCATTAAAAATCAAATGCAGTTAAACTAAAAACAATTAAGACTTTTTAATACTACGAATAGCTTCAAAATAAAAGAACTTTCATTTAAAATAATAAAAAAATGATATGTCAAAAATTTAGAATACATTTCTAATTTTTCTTATATTAGACGATTGCAAAAAAAATGTTTGCATTCCAGCGGAAAACGTGATTCTGAAACTCCGTACAAATTCCAAAAATCGCTACGCTCGTTTCAAAAACGCGTTTCGTTTCAGAATTCACGTGTTATAAAAATTTGTAATTTTATTTCATTTTCATGAATATCCATTACATATGAACAATATTTATAAAACTTCAAATTCGATTTTATAGGTTACGAAACATGCAAAGTGTTTTAGGTCTAGAATTTCATTATCTATTCTACAAATTTTAAAGGACCGATATGAAACGTTTTTGTTTAAAATTAATTTGAGAAGTTTTGTGCAAGGGAACACCGATATCTCATGTTAAACGCTTTTAATTAAAACATATTGTGTATAAATGAAGTGTTAAATAGATATTATGTGATATTAATAATATAACATTTCTTGCCATCAGTTTACTTTCATGTACATACCGTGTGTCTATCTTAAAGGTGTACATAGGAGATTAACATGGGAATTCAGTTTTTTGCAATTTCCTGCTCGCCTAATTATTTTAAGCAAAAATGCGTCAAATAAAAGTTTTAGAGCATAAAATTCTGCATCTAAATCAATATACAGAATTACCTTTCCACACATTGTAACGAGAGAAATTAAATATGAATATATGGAAAATTACGTTGAAAATATCGACAGCCATGGAATTGAATAAAAAATAAATAAATGCTTGCCGTTTTATCTGTCACAACATAAGTTAACTTATTTGACGTTTCTGACAATTTGATTTTGTCTCTAGTTTTATTGTCTGAAATGATTAAAAAATTAACATTTATACGACTGAAGAGCTAAATTCGTGACAAAATTTGAAAAGACTGCTAATGTGTCTCCAAAAAATACATGTGAGCCGCGTAATCAGAATATAGGACGAGGAGAACATGTGTTACTCTAAAGAGTGTTAGGAATGATAAGTGTAGACCCCTTCTGTAGTACTAAGGTAGATGTACTGGAAATGAGTTGAGAGTACATAACAACATCATTCATAATCTTGTTACGCAATGTTGAATTTTTGATATATTCATATACTGTATTTTCTTAACTTTATTTATTAATTTTATATTTCTATTATTCCAATAATTAACGATATTTGTTCAAATCAAATTGTCACAAACGTCAAATAAGTTAAGTTACGTTGTGACAAAAAAACGTCAAGCATTTATTTATTTTTTATTCAATTCCATGGCTGTCGATATTTTTAACGTAATTTTCGACATTTTCATATTTAATTTCTGTCATTATAAAGCATCTGAAGGTAATTCTGTTTATTGTTTTAGATGTAGAATTTTATACCCTAAAACTTTTATTTGACGCATTTTTGGTTAAAATAATTAGGCGAGCAGGAAATTGCAAAAAACTGATTTCCCATGTTAATCTCCTATGTACAGGATGTCTGTGTCTAATTTTCGATGTTTTTTTTAAGGTATCTCGGGTAATATTAATGATAGAGCAAAACCGTTTGCACATTGCAGGGTCAACTTTTCGAGAAAATTTTAATAGTCACCACAGGAATTTTCGATCTTCTTTTGTTTCTGAGATACAGGCAAAAACTCATTTTTCGCTCATTTTGAAAATATATCATATCTTATTTATTATGATAGAGAAAAAAAGTTTTTACAAAAATTTTACCGTTTTTTAAATAGAATAAAATGGCGTAATTAGATTTTTTGGAAAATTAATAATTCTCGAGATATAACACAAACTTATGATTTTTTAAATGGGAACCTATGCTGAAAATAGTCTCGTCTTTTTGCTTATTTTATAAGCTTTTCAATGATATATGACAAGTCTACATTCTTTTGTTTTAAACATTAATAAAAGACGAATTATTAATTTATTGAGGTGAAAATATTGGAAATTATTAAGAAACAAATGAAAAAAATTATTACAAATCATCATTTGTTTATTTTGATTCAATATCTATTAATTATGTTCTCAAAATTATTCTTAACCAATTATTTTCGGGATAGTTAAATTACTAGTTATCGACGTTACAGTTGGCTTTGACACAATCCAAAAAAGATGGTTTAATATGCTTTTGAAGTAAATAAATTGAAAAAATGAGTAATACTGAAACAAATACTATTAGAAATATGCAAATGATGATCTGTAATAGATTTTTTCATTTGTTTCTTAATAATTTTAAATTTTTTCAACCCAATAAATTAATTATTTCTTATTCAAGTTTAAAACAAAAGAATGTAGACTTGTTATATATCATTGAAAAACTTATAAAATAAGCAAAAAGACGAGACTATTTTCAACATAGGTTTCCATTTAAAAAACCATAAGCTCGAGAATCACTAAGTTTTCAAAAAATCTAATTCAGCCATTTTATTCTATTTAAAAAACTGTAAAATTTTTGTAAAAACATTTTTTCTCTAACTTTTATAATAAATAAGATATGAGATATTTTCAAAATAAGCGAAAAATGAGTTTTTGCCTGTAGCTCAGAAACAAAAGAAGATCGAAATTTCCTATGGTGACTATTAAACATTTCTGGGAAAGTTGACCCTGGAATGTGCGTGCAAACGGTTTTGCTCTACCATTAATATTACCCGAGATACCTTAAAAAAACATCGAAAATGAGACATTCTGTACACCTTAAAAATAGACACACGGTATAATTTATTTTTACTTTCAAATCATTTTGTTTATTATTACATAGTATTATTATTTTTTTTGTCTTAATTGCTACAATCAGTCTTGTAATCATGTTGTTCATAAATCAATTAATATATCGTCAAAATATCATTGAACTTTTATTTGTTGTAATTTGTAATCAGTTTTGATTTTATGAACTGCATCAGCATGTTTTTAAATGCGTAATCATATTATTCCTATAAATAAATTGTAATAGCCAAATATATATTTTTTAAAGGATTTATTTAATTATCGCAGGGGTTTTAGTTACAATTTCATCGAGTATTATTTCAAAATTCAGTTTTTTTTTTTTTTAGTAATCGAAACACTACTTTCATGTTTACGAGATCCATTTTATTTCTTCTATCAAATCTGCCAACAAAAATTAAATAAATTCTCTTTATATAATTTCCGTTCATTATTCTTTCCTAGGTGGATGCTACCCATATTCTACAAGGGTTACCAACGAGACCTCGAAATTCCAGATCTCTTCGATACCCTCTCAGACCACAAATCAGATAAAATGGGTAACCATGTGGAGATAGCATGGAGAAAAGAAATTTCGATGGCGAAAAAATCCGACCGCCCTCCTAGTTTATTGAGGGTTGTTCTACGAATTTTTGGTCCGTACATTGTTGGATTTGGTTGTATAGCAGCCGTCATCGAACTAGTTATCAAGTATGTACTTGTAAAAACTTGCTTGTTGACATAGTGATAACGCAAAATTTATGTTTTTGGTAAATATAGTTAAGACTCGAGGTAAGCCTTGATGAAAGACAATTGCAGTATGAATTAATAAATGAAATGCAATTTTGGATGATATAGCGATAATATATGTTTAATCAAAAAATATTTAGATAGTAAAGTGTCCTACTTTTTTTACAACATTATCTTTATAAATCGTTTCAGTTAAGAATAGAGTAGATGGCGCTAGAGAACGAACTGGTTTTACTCAGATAAAATAATTTAAATTTATGAAACAAAACTCTGACCTATGATCTACATATATTAGCTCACAAAAAGATTTTTTTTCAATTTACTTATGTGTACCACAAGTAAATGTCTTAGGGTCGGTACTTCCATCTCCTGGTAAAGTACCAGGTAATTTAACTGCCAGATAAAATAAAAATATTGCATCAATATTATGGCGTAAATTGTCAAAATTATACACATGTTAAATATATGATGTGATATTTTTATTTTATCAGGAAGTTAAATTACCTGACACTTTACTAAGAGATTGAAATACCGGACTTTAATCTTTCGTTTTATACACGAAATATAATACCTAAGGAGTGGACAAATCGTATCTAGTCGCTACTGAAAAGTGGCCCCCAAAATGTAACATGAAAGACAGAGAGAGTGGAGAGAGAGATAGGTTGAGGCAGGCCAACATGGCCGGCGGTGGTTGACAGCTGACACCACGTTTTGTGCCAAACTGCAAGAATAGGTATAAGAGTTGTGGCTAGTGATGTACCATTTGAAAATTTCATGTTGAAAGTTTCAATTGAAAAATTTCAAAAATGAAAGTTTCAAAACTGAACTTGCGCAGATGACAAACATGCGCCTGCACTTATCTACGTACAAGTTATGTTCAGTATAATCATAGACTAATATCACATTGATATTAGTCTATGCTATAATAGACCATTTCAGAATTTCAAAGCGCATGCGCCAAGTGTTAGACTGCGACAAAAAGTTAGTGCCGATTGCCGTATACTCGTCCTTGTTTATATGACAGTTCTGTCAATTTTGCACTTTTGTTTTTGTTTTGTTGGTTTCGTTTTTCAAATAATTATGACGGGTACTAAACTTCTGGTCCACAAAATATTGCCATTTAAATTTTTTTGTCTGGTTTAGAAAATAAGAAGTTAGGTTAGGTATAGTAATACAATTTTTAAAATTGATTGATGAATGGACTTCATTTTTTCACTAAGTAAAATAAGTTTTTATTTGTAAAATAAGAATTGAAATCGTATCTTATACTCAAATTCATATTAACAACTTCTGTGTAGTTCTAAAGTTTAAAACAGAATATCGGGGTCGCGTATAAATTTGAAATGCCGCCATTCAACGGCACTAACTTTTTAGTTCAAAAAGTAAATGTAGTGGTCGCTCAAAATTCTGAAATGGTAGGGTACCTTCATAACCAGGGTATGGCCATGGGCCAAGATCACCGCCATTATCGGTAATTCATTTTCCTATTTATTTGTAATAAATGTGATATATTATAAAATAATATTAAATTATCACACTGTGAATTTATAAAGGTAATAAAAATTAATTAATTTAAGAGATACATAATTATTATTAAGACATACATTTAGAGGTTATGTAGAATATATGACATGGGTTGTTATTATCACATCTAATTTAATATCTGTAGTTCTTATTTACATAATAATTTTATATTCTAAACTTACCTTTTAAAATTTTAAATGATTGTGCTTAATATTGGTAATTTATAGTTGTTTTCAATATGTCAGTAATCGTTGCGGGTATCTTAACAAACTACACAAGTAAATTAAATAAAATATATTACATACACTTTAAATACATATTAAAGTGATAATTAAATGTGTTTTTCATTAAAATAAAACAAATAGCTACGAAAATACATAATAATTTGCGCAAGAACAACACATATAACAGACGGGCCGGTAATGGCGGACGAAACGTGAGCCACACCATGGCCATACCCTGGTTATAAAGGTACCCTATGAAATGGTCTATTTAAGTATGGTGAAAATTAAAGGTAGAATTTGGCGATACGTCAATGAAATAAATACAAAAGACATTTTTGGTTTGAAGCTTTTGTTTGTATTATTTATTTTCAAATTAGTTAATTTGAGATCCAAATCCAAATATTTCAAATTCAACTGACAAATTTCTTGAAATTTAAATGAAACTTTCGCTGAAATTTTTATATGAAACTTTCATTGAAATTCATAGTGAAACATTTTGTGAAACTTTCAATAAAATTTTCAGTAAAACTTTCAAAAATATAAGTTTCCGAAATTTGCACATCACTAGTTGTGGCGATAAAGTTTCTTTATTTTCAGTCCCTAAAGATGGGGAAATGTTAAATAAGTGTCGTGTTATATCACAAAAAGAAATACTTTTAAACGTGAAAGATTATGTTTGTGAAAGACATTTTAATGAAGAGGACATTATAATAGAATGGAAATCTGGAGATGTTACGGTAAATAAAAAATATTTAATTTCATTTATGTACAGTATGTATGTACGTCGACAGGACCGCTCCGTGCGGGTGGCAGATTGTGCCCTACACAGAAGCACAAAGCACCTGACATTGAGGGGCGCCATTTCAAAACGATGTATAAAAAATAACAGTATTTTTTTGCAAACTGGGTTTATTTGTAAAGGATTATTATCCTACCAAACCGATATTTTTCTATCATTGTTATATTGAAATAATAATTGTGAAGGTGTTGATAAACAAAAATATTTTGATTATAGCTCAAGAATATTGATTACAAGAATGAATCCAATAATGAATTTAGTAGAAAAAAGTAAAATAAATATCCTTCTAAATGGATAATTTTCTTGCATTGTTATGTTGCAAGTTATAACTCTAAAATTGTGGTTTACAACAAACGATATGATGCTCAAAACATTACAATACAATAAGTCATCAATACAATGTAAAATAATCTGTGATTTTATAAATAATTGTATACGTTTTGTTAAACGCGGCCTACCTATATCTATCTCTCTTCATTCGCCTGTTACATTAAGGGTGACGTTTTTCCTAACCCCTTGTCCACTCCTTACATATTATACTTCGTGGTTTTAAAGTATCTATACTGTATTTCAGATAAGAATAAAAAAGGAGTAAAATAGGGTTTACAATTCCAGCTTTCTGATTGGTCTAAACGCAAACCAAGTTTACAATAGCGATATGCAAGCAGGTATATTATTTATTCCATTTTGACTTTATAATCTATTTAACAATTTTTAAGTATCTGTTTATTTACTAAAGAATTAAATATGATCAAATTTTGACGTTTCGGGCTGTCAAGTATGTCATGCACGAAACAAAACTAATTCATAAATTTTATGTGTGTAAAACAGGTTGGCTCTGCAGCGCCACCAAGTCTATTCTTATCTGAAATACAGTATTGGGATTTTCAAATAGGAAAACGCTAACTAGCGGCAAATATTAGAACTGCAAACAGTGGTACACATTTGACATCTACTTGAAACTAAAACTATATGACTACAAAAACTCTATTATACATACTTGAATTATAAATAAAAAATACTAATAAATGAGAAAATAATACGAAAACTAAAGAAATGCAATTGACAGAAATGCTACGTTGACACACGTCAACAAAAAGTGTACCAGTGTTTAATGCGATCAGCGCCATCTCTTGATACTTGAAAATCCCAGTAGGGCGCGAGCAGACACGTAACTCGAGCGAACTTAACGTGCTTGGAATCAGCTGATTTGTGTGCGCATGTCATTTTGACAAGAACAATGTCACGTTGACAAGACCAATGTTTTGATTTATTTTGATTTTTAACTGCTAAAATGTTATTATTTTTAATTTCATATGTTTTACTGCCTAAAAATTGTAAAATAATAACATTAAAGCAGTTAAAAATCAAAATAAGTCAAAACATTGATATTGTCAACGTGACATTGTTCTTGTCAAAATGACATGCGCAAACAAATCAGCTGATTCTAAGCACATCAAGGTCCCTCGAGTCACGTGCCTTGTCGCGCCCTATAGACAAGAATCCCTGTGCAAAATTAACTTCAAAAGAATTAAGATTTTAATTTCTTCTTTCTAGAATGGTGCAACCCATAGCTTTAGGAAACTTAGTCCTTTACTATTCGACTGCCTACGAAAGCCGCGATATAAACGAAGCTTACATAAATGCAGCTATTTTAATCTTCTCGAATTTTCTTTCTGTGATCGTTTTCCATCCGTACTTAATGGGCACCTTTCACATTGCCTTAAAACTTAATGTTTCTTTATGTTCCTTAATGTATCGCAAGGCTCTCCGACTTAGTAAAGGAGCTTTGGGAGAAACGACAGTTGGACAAATTGTCAATTTAATGTCGAATGATGTCAGTAGAATGAATGGAGCTTGTCTTTTCGTACATGATTTGTGGATTGGACCTCTGGCATGTATAATAATCACTGCGATAATGTATCAAGAAATAGGAATAAGTGCTATTTTTGGACCTTTGTATATAATTGGATACATTCCTTTTCAAAGTAAGTATATTTTGCTTTGGCTTACAAAAAAAAGAAAAACAATGTAACATTAATGGACCTTTTCAATTTAACGGCTATCTCTTTCTATCGCTGCAAATGGACCTTTTACATTTTTATTGCACCCTGACGTCATTTTTCAATGCGCCACGTAGTGAAATTAGAGATGAGGAGGCACTATGTTGTCAAGTAAAATGATTAAAAGAATAAGCTTTTATTTTCGATAAAAAATTATTTAAAAAACACAAAAACTTAAATAATTTTATATTTAACTATAAAGAAATAATTAATAATGAAAAAATATATATTTAAAAGAAAAAACAACAATTTTATTCTTGTTTATTACTTTCCTAATATCAAACTGGCAACTACGCAATTATCTATCACTTTATGTGGTGTTTATTTCGCATCTTGTGGAACAAAAAATCACTTTTTCTGATTCCATCTCCTCTTTCTCTTGTTTTAAAATATTCATCACAAATGCTTTGTGTGATTTTATTTAAGAAATTTAAGTTTTTGACAGAGTTTTTACTTTCCGCCATTTGTAATCTTATTTGAAATGTAACTGGTCTCCTTAAAGCGCAAACAACCTACTGCGCACTACATATATGTCATTTTTGTCTATCTCTCTCTTTTGATGTAAAAGGTCCATAGTAAGAAAATGGCGCGAACAACTGCCAGTTGAGCTGTCAAACGAAACTTCAAAAATATTGCAGTCATTAATATACCTGCATTCTCAGTGAAAATTTGCATCGTTAGACATTTTAACTTCATTAAAAGCTTTTGTAACTAATTTCGATAAGATTTTTTAAAATTATCTGAGATATTCTCACATTTTACGTCTAAAGTTATTAGAAACAAACGCCATAGATCTCAGTTGTTCTTACTATGCGCAGATCTCCATTGCGCATATCTTCTATCTCTTTAAATTGAAAAGGTCCATTTAGTTTATATTGGTACTAATACACAGTGCGTTATACCAATGAGAGCCTTAGCATATTTCTCCCGATAGGTTCGCTAATCAGTTAGTTACTTGCTTTAACCTTCAAAATACTTTGAAACGTCAAATGAGCGTCAAACATAACCATTAATTCAAATAAAAATAATAAATTTAGACTACGTATTTATTAAGAACGTTTGTTTTATTGCACCTCTTGTATATTATTCTATATGTTGTGTTTGTGCCACAAGGTGGCCACAAGCATGAAAAGTCATGATTACACACAATAATATCTGTGTTTTCTTACAATGCACAAACTTTTGTAAGAAAAAAACAGATATTGTGTGTAATCATGACTTTTCATGGTTGTGGCTGGTTTATTTTAATTAATGGTTATTAGTATGTTCCGTAAATAAATCAGACTAATCGTAATCGGTGGTTTCGGTGAGTAGTTTGTTGCTGAAAGTGGTGAGTATTTTCGGAACAGCTTGATATTCAAGTTCCGTCAGATAAGCATTCATGATTCCCAATACTATTCAAATCATTTATAATTCCATCGTAGTGTACACAATTGTATTCACCTTGGTATTTACTCTTGTAAAAAGAAAGAGAAAAATATTAGCAATTTTTATTTCAATAATTTAAACATAAGCTGTTTTCTTTTTGGACAAAATCTCAGCTCATCTCAGATCATTTCAGATAAACTCAGGAAATCGTTATTCATTTTGACACAACTGATCTGAGTTGTTATGAGTAAACTCACTTCCCCCCTTTCCGATGCTACACTACCAGTTTACAAAACTCAAAATGATTTGAAACGCTCAGTTTGCATTTTAAAGTTCTATAATACAAAAATTTTATATTCCCATATACACATATACTTACAGTAATATATTTTCAACGTTATCCATTTTTCGTTTATAAACAGTATCATAGATCAGAAAATGTCAATAATTTTGACAGCTGCCACAGCAAATACTATCGTTAAAGAAGGAAATGATAAAATGGAATTAAACTTGTTCTTTTTGCACACATCACAACTCACTTCATCTCAACTCAGTTGTGTACTGAGCTGAGTTACAATTGGGTCAAAAAGAATAAAGCTATAGTTACCATTATCACGAATTTTTGATAGCACAACCTCACAAAGCAAATAATAAACTTCAAATCGCCTTCAAATAGCGCCAATACCATCTGTCAAATTGATGCAAATTGCAAATAACCGAAGTTTGGTGACTAACCAGACTCACCAATTTCAGGATACCGCGTTCCACAAATCAAATCTTTTCAGGAATTGAATATTTACGGAACGGAAAAACACAGTTTGGTGACTTTCGGATATTTACGGAACATACTATATGTTTGACGCTCGTTTGACGTTTCAAAGTCTTTTGAAGGTTAAAGTAACTAGCTGACTAGCGAACCTATCGGGAGAAATATTGTACTAAGGCTCTCATTGCTTTCATAAGAAAATAAAAATTCATGACAACAAAACTAAAATCTTATCTTTTTTTTTTAAATATTTGCCGCACTCATTTTGATTTTGAGAACACCTGTACGATTGTAGACAAAAATGTAGGCAAATGCCATTTTTATATCTAAAACTAAAATCAAATGTTAAAATCAAAATAATTTTATTCTTGTCTTCTAGGTTGGTTAGGTAAAAAGTCTTCAGTTTTGCGATTGAAAACGGCTTTAAGAACGGACGAAAGGCTACGATTAATGAATGAAATTATCAATGGTATTCAAGTAATAAAAATGTACACGTGGGAAAAACCATTTGCTAGCCTTGTGGCATTTGCTCGAAGGTAAATAATATATTCATGTTCATAATGTACCATGTCCTATCTTATTTATGCATATTGTTTTATTTTTGTCATTTGTTACGCAATAAAAACAATTCGGGAAATACAAAACACCTCAGTGCGATAAAAAAAGAATTATTGTATTTTTTTACTTATATTAACACATTTGTGTGTTATTAATATCTATTGGTTAAAATTGCTCTAATATTATTTGAATAACCATGCCGCATTTATACTCAAAAATCAAATGCATTTTTAATAGACCTTTTCAATTTAAGGGCTATCGCTGCAAATAGTAAGAAAATGGAAAATGGCGCCAACAACTGCCAGTTGGGCTGTCAAACTAAACGTCAAAAATATTGGAGTCATTAAAATACCTGTGTTCTCGGTGAAAATTTGCATCATTAGACATTTTAGCTCCAAAAACAGCTTTTGTAACTTCTTTCGAGAAATTTTTAAAAGTTGTCAAGGATTTTTTTCACGTTTTACGTCAATTTTTTTTTAGAAACAAACGCCATATATCTCATTTGTTCTTACTATGCGCAGATCCCCATTGCGCAAATCTTCTATTTCTTTAAATTGAAAAGGTCTATTGTATCAGGTTCTAGTAATGGATCTTTTCAATTTAACGGCTATCGCTTCAAATAGTAAGAAAATGGCGCGAACAACTGCCAGTTGGGCTGTCAAACGAAACGTCAAAAATATTGCAGTCATTAAAATACCTGTATTCTTAGTGAAAAATTGCATCGTTAGACATTTTAACTTCAATAAAAACTTTTGTAACTTATTTCGATAAGATTTTTTAAAGTTATCTGAGATATTCTCACATTTTACGTCTATTTTTTTTTTAGAAACAAACGCCATAGATGTCAGTTGTTCTTACTATGCGCAAATCCCCATTGCGCATGTCTTCTATCTCTTTAAATTGAAAAGGTCCATTGCGATTTTCAAAAGTATGTAGAACAAAACGAAAAAAAAAATCCATGTTTATCTTCTCGATATCGTCGTGTAAGCGATTATGAACCGAAAGTGCTTGTAAGAAACCTACTTTCTATTGCTATAAGTTCAACATATGCTGTTTTCGCTATTATAGTCGAAATTGCAGGGATTATAGATGTCAAAGAAATGATCTTGAACTAAACTAATCCTGAACTATACCATTTTGCGTATGCAGATAGCTATTTTCTTGTATATTTCAAATAATTAATACGAAATGTGGCTATTAAATAACCGGACTGGTCTGAAAAATCGTATTTACAGTTCATTAGGGTCACCTTTTTCAACAGGTCCGCCGTTTTGGATTTAATCTCATTACTTAACTGAAAATAAGTTCCTTTTAACGAATTACAGTACAATTAAAAATTCACTTGAGGTTAAATCCGGTGAATAGAGTGGGTGTTCACGCACTTCTAACTTCCGAGTTTTATTGCTAGAATCTGCGCAGACCTGTTATCCAATAGTTGTACCCCGTATTTGTTTGATTTGAAAACTGAAAATCAATAATAGCGACAAATATTAATTCAACAAATAATTCATAAAACAAACAAAATATGTAAAGCTTTATTAATTTTCTTTACAGGAAAGAAATATCTCAAATTCGGGCCACTTCCTACATTCGAGGAGTTAATCTTGCCTTCATTCTTTTTACTACCAGAACTGCCGTGTTTTTCACAATTCTTGCCTATGTATTATTCGGTAACGACATATCAGCCGCTCAAGTTTTCGTTGTAACCGCTTGCCTAAATCTTTTAAAACATACAATGACTGATTTCTTCCCGTATGCTATAGCCCAAGTAGCAGAAGGTTATGTTTCTATTAAAAGAATAGAAAAATTTTTACTTTCTGACGAAAGTCAGGTCAAACAAATTAATTATACAGATGAAAACAGTATTAAAAATGAACCAAATGGAATTGCAAGGCCGAAAAATCCGGGGATTGTACTTAAAAATGTAACAGCAAAATGGAATAACCAGTTAAGTGATAATACTTTATCGAATATAACCTCTACGATAATTCCACGGAGGTTAGTTACTGTTATTGGGCCCGTAGGGAGCGGAAAAACGAGCCTATTACATTGTATTTTGAAAGAACTGTCTTTAACAGATGGTCTTATAGAAGTTAACGGTACTATTTCTTACGCTTCTCAAGAACCTTGGCTTTTTGCCGGTAGTGTCCGCCAAAATATTCTCTTTGGCGAACAGATGGACAAAAGTCGATACCATAAAGTCATTCATTGTTGTGCCCTAACCACAGATTTTGAATTGTTACCTTATGGAGATAAAACCATAGTAGGAGAAAGAGGTGTTTCTTTAAGTGGTGGCCAAAGAGCCAGAATAAATCTTGCTAGGGCTGTTTATAAACAAGCTGACATCTACCTCCTTGACGATCCGCTTTCCGCTGTTGACACCCATGTCGGAAAACAACTTTTCGACAATTGTATCAATGGAATATTAAAAGAAAAAACTGTAATACTTGTAACTCATCAACTGCAATACTTAAAAGAAGTCGATCAAATTATTATCCTCAATAATGGCGTCAAGGAAGCCGAAGGATCTTATTCCCAACTAAAAGATTCTGGCCTAAACTTTGCTAAACTACTTGATGAACAAACTCAAGCAGTTGAAGATCATCAAGAAGGTAAAACTGTCAACAGAAGAATGTCCCTAAAAAGCGTGGCCTCTATGGAAGAAACAACGGAGGAACCGGAAGAAATAAAGGAGCAGAGAAGTGTGGGAGGTGTTTCCGGTGAAGTTTACAAAGCATATTTAAAAGCTGCCGGAAGTACAACTGTCATTTTGTTTGTGGTGGTGTTTTTTGTTCTGAGTCAAGTGTTTGCCAGTGCTGGGGACTATTTCGTCAGTTATTGGTGAGTTGAAAAAATATACTTTTTGCGCAAGAACACAATGACAGACTGCCCATCGCATAAGAAATAAACATTTCTACATTATTTGATTTAAAAAACAAGAATGAATTACTCAATCTGATATATCACATAGTTTCACAATATTTTTACAGTTTGATATTAATGTACAGGTGTCTCATTTTCGATGTTTTTTAAGGTATCTCGGGTAATATTAATGATAGAGCAAAACCGTTTGCACATTACAGGGTCAACTTTTCGAGGAAAGTTTAATAGTCACCACAGGAATTTTCGATCTTCTTTTGTTTTTGAGATACAGGCAAAAACTCGTTTCCGCACATTTTGAAAATATCTCATCTTATTTATTATGATAGTTAGAGGAAAAATGTTTTTACAAAAATTTGACCGTTTTTTAAATAGAATAAAATGGCGTAATTAGATTTTTTGAAAACTTAATAATTCTCGAGATATAACACAAACGTATGATTTTTTAAATGGCACCCCTATGTTGAAAATAGTCTCGTCTTTTTGCTTATTTTATAAGCTTTTCAATGATATATAACAAGCCTACATTCTTTTGTTTTAAACATTAATAAAAGACGAATTATTAATTTATTGAGGTGAAAATATTGGAAATTATTAAAAAACAAATGAAAAAAATTATAACATATCATCATTTGTTTATTTTGATTTAATATCTATTAATCATGTTCTCAAAATTATTCTTATCCAATTATTTTCGGGAAACTTAAATTACTACTTACTCACGTTACAGTTGGCTTTGACACAATCCGAAAAAGATGGTTTAATACGCTTTTGAAGTGAATAAATTGAAAAAATGAGTAAAACTGAAACAAATATTATTAGAAATATGCAAATGATGATCTGTAATAGATTTTTTCATTTGTTTCTTAATAATTTTAAATTTTTTCAACCCAATAAATTAATAATTCAAAATATTCAAGTTTAAAACAAAAGAATGTAGACTTGTTATATATCATTGAAAAGCTTATAAAATAAGCAAAAAGACGAGACTATTTTCAACATAGGTTCCCATTGAAAAAATCATAAGTTTGTGTTATATCTCGAGAATCATTAAGTTTTCAAAAAATCTAATTACGCCATTTTATTCTATTTAAAAAACGGTAAAATTTTTGTAAAAACATTTTTTCTCTAACTATCATAATAAATAAGATATGAGATATTTTCAAAATGAACGAAAAACGAGTTTTTGCCTGTAGCTCAGAAACAAAAGAAAATCGAAATGTCCTGTGGTGACTATTAAACATTTCTGGAAAAGTTGCCCCTGAATGTGCAAACGGTTTTGCTGTATCATTAGTATTTCCTGAGATACCTGAAAAAAACATCGAAAATGAGACACCTTTACTATGAAATTTATTTCATAAGTCTCGTCGTTAATTATAAATTCAACTTTTAATTGTTGTAATCAACTTTTAAAAAGTTGGGGAGAGGAGGATTTCGACAGAATCTGATGTCCCCCTCCAAACCATCAAACTTTTTTTAATTCAATGCATCTTTCTCGAGTTATTCGTGTTGGTACATTTAATGGGACACCTGAATATATATTTTTTTATTATTATGTAGGGTAAATATTGAGGAAGATCGTGCAAGAAACAATCTAACTAACATAACCAACAATTTCAACAATACAACATCTACTTCCGATAGCTTTTGGGACTTCAGTAGAGAACAATGCATTTACATTTACACCGGCCTTGTTGTCCTAACAATGGTGATAACTTTAGGAAGATCTTTTATATTTTTCAAAGCTTGTATGCGAGCTAGTATAACTTTACACGATAATATGTTTTCGAGTATTACTAGAGCTACAATGAGGTTCTTTAACACCAATACTAGTGGAAGAATTTTGAATAGGTTTTCGAAAGATATGGGCAATATTGATGAACAATTGCCCAGTGCTTTGATAGATGTTTTACAGGTTAGGAATTTAATTTTAAAAAAGGGTAAATTTTTAAGGGCATATAAACATCATTTCAGAAGAAGACAGCGCGGGATAGCATAGGGCTTCTAAAACTAGGGCTCTGATTGGTCAAAATCGCGGGCAAGTTTACATAGAACTATTTTTTCTCTGGAATTACATAAGCGTACAAATTGATAGTGTACGGTAACGTAAAATTACAATTTTTAATAATAATACGACAATACTATATGTAAATAGTACTATAATGAAAATTATTAGATTCAGCAAATTTTGATATGCAATTCAGGAATATGTCAAAGTATAGTTAAAATAATTTCATCACTTTAAAGTAAATTTTTGTTCGTACGCATATGTACAAATAAGATATGAGATATTCATCTGTCAGTTTCGTGCTAACCTTAGATTTTGTATTAATTATATTTGTCAATTTGGTGGTAAATTCCTACTTTGTATTAGCCTCTAGAAACGAACATTACTATAACGATATAGTCTTATTTAAATTAAGATAAAGTTTTTGAAAATAATCTAATTCATAAATTGCTATTTTCAGATATCTATTTTCTTTATTAATAACTATTTTTCTACATTTTTTCAATTGAATTGCATGGAATATTAATATTTATTTACTAATAATAAAACTAATTTATTAAAACAACGTTTTTTTCTTCTATTTATCTCTATTCATAATTAAATATCACTAGATTCAAATTTAGCGCCTAATTTTGTAACTAAAATTTACGTTTTCTACAGCGTAAATAAGACTTCTGGTTAGTGTCTTCTTAACTGGAATACAGTTTATACTTCATTTCACGTAAGAAAATAGTAGATGGCGCTTGAAAGACGACCGTTTTTACATGTATCAAATAAATCATTTAAATTCGTGAAACCAAACTTTGTCAATAATAAATATTTTTATCTGTAAAAATGTACAGTACCTGAATATTAATATTTACAGCAAAACATGGTTAAACATCACTTAATTCTGTAGGTTTTATTTTATAACTGACAACTGACAGGCGATATTTTTTTCGTTTTTGTAAACTAGGTTTGCTTTTCGATCAATCAAAGGGCAAAATTTATATTCCTATCTAAACCAACGCTATTTTCTTATGTGAAACGAAGTATATAGTACTAAGCAAAATGAGAAAAAAAAGCTTAATCACCATAGGTCCGATTTTCAACAGTTTTCAAGATATGGCAGTGAAAAATTAGTTTTTACAGGGTTTTACTCTGATATCTTGAAAACTATAAGAGATACGACTTCGATTTTTGTTTACTTTTCAGAGTACATCTAAACGTGTTTTTGTTTTTTTAATCAAATAATTGTACTAAGTTAAAAAAATGTTGTGGCGACCTTTGCCAATTTCGTAACTGTAACTATTAGAAATTGTCAGTTTTTCTTCGATTTTTCGTTTTTCTCGGAAACAGAGAAGATCGGACCTATGTTGATTATGTTTTTTTTTACTCATTTTGGTCAGTACTATAAACTATATACCCTTAAAAATTACCCTTTTTAACACCTTGTAACTCGTATATACATATATTTAGACTAAATTTGCTTTTATATTTTAGATTGGTTTATCTCTTGTTGGTATTATAGTTGTGATTGCAATAGTTAATCCTTGGTTGATAATACCTACAGCTATAATTTTAAGTATTTTCTATTTTCTACGAATTATTTACCTTTCAACTAGTCGAAGTGTCAAACGTTTGGAAGGCATAAGTAAGCCGAAATATATTCCGCCATCTTTAATGTTTTTATACATGATTTTCATTTTGTTTAGCTAGTAGTCCAGTGTTCGGCCATCTTGCCGCTAGTTTACAAGGTCTTACAACAATAAGAGCTTTTAAAGCTCAACATATTTTACAAAAAGAGTTCGACCATCATCAAGATTTGCATTCGACAGCATGGTACTTATTTTTAGCGGCATCTAGAACTTTCGCCCTGTGGTTGGATACAACTTGTATTGTTTATTTGTCATTAGTAACAATGAGTTTCTTTGTTATAGGCTCAGGTGAGATTTATTTAATTATTTAAAATAATAATGACAAAACTCTGCAAAAAATATTCTAAAAAATATATAATCACGGTTTATTATCCATTTCATATTTTTATTATCTCAAATTCAACAAAATGTACTAAGGTTGTTTTTACCAGAAGCTTCTTATTTTTTTGGTATTATTAATAATTTATTATAAAGTGTGTACACTTAGACAGTGTTATAATATTAATAATTTATTTTTTATAAGGCCCGGTATTGCAATCTCCTATAAATGTTCCTTATAAAATCAGTAATAATATAACAAGAGAGCTATTTGGAAGTAGCCACTCAAACCCTACGGGCTTTCGTGACTATTGCCTGGCAACAAGTTTTCGAAAAATCCGGAAAATTATTTTCTAATTTATCGAATTATAGATTATTTTTTGATCCACAAGTTTCAAACAACGGAATCAGGCTGTCATGCTATTGTAACGCTATCTACTGTCGTAATTAACTATACTCTATTCGTTTTAACTATAGACTAGATGGCGTTTCGATCGCGGCCGTTTTTACATGTATTAATTAAAAAAATCAAATTTTCGCGCCATTCCTGGATTAAAAAAAATTCTTTCTGACATTTTTTCAGTAATTTTGTCTAGTACGTACATATCTATCTATTTTTATCCATAATATTAACGAAGAGAACAACAAAATTAACGAACTATTAACTAAAAACTAATAAAACGCGCACAACGAAAACTATATAATATGAAATATAACGCCAAGACACTATGAAAATTATATAAATGAAATTAACAATAATATACTTAACAAACAGAACTAAACAGAAATTAATAATATGTAATAAATCGTGTACTATTGACTTTGTTGACTTTTATTTATTTTATGTCAGACGTCAAAATAATTGATACAGTTGCCAAGCAAATTTAAATTTCGCGTCAATTATTTTACTTTGTAAACTCGGTTCACGTTTGAACCAATCAGGGAGCTAGAATCTTAGGCCCTATCTCACCCAATGCTCTATAGTTAAAACGGATAGTGTATAGCTTTATTCATTTACATGGCTCAGTTGGTAAGTCTGTTTTGACAACTACACTATTATTCACAAAAGATGACTATTCAAGGTCATTTGTTCGAAGAAAGAATACACATCACTTTACAGCAGTAGCTTAGCAACATTTTGTATTAGAAAGAGAAAGATTATTTGACCTATGTCTATTTAATTTATGTGGTGTGACAGATATACGTAAATAGTGGCATTACTTTCCAACAGACTATAAATAATAATGACATATGTCGTAGAATTACAGATACCTAATTATCTACTGCACTGCCCTCTGTGCTAATATTTACCCAGTTAAGTCTATGTTTTTGTATTTTGGAAAAACATAAGTAAAGAACATAAATCTTTCAGAAAGGCATTATTTAGAAAGAAATATAATTTTCAAATGAATTATTCTTATTTTTCTGTTAAAATGTGTCCATAAATATTTCATGTTGCACGCCTATGCAAACGAAATGCAATGAAGTTATCTGCAAGTAATAATATATCAGACGGCTCACAAATGACCTTGAATAGTCATCTTTCATGAATAATAGTTTATACTTCATTTCACGTAAGAAAATAGCGTTGCATTAGATATGGATATAAATTCTACTCTTCACAAAAACAAAACAAAATATCTTTTGTCAGTTGTCAAATATCAATGGACATTTTCATTTAAATTAATAGAAGATATGCGCATAGTAAGAACAACTGAAATCTATGGCGTTTGTTTATAAAAAAAATTAGACGTAAAATGTGAAAATATCTCAGATAACTTTAAAAAATCTTGACAAAACAAAAGCTACAGAGATTATTCCCGGGAATAATCTATAGGGCGCGAGCAGACACGTGATTCGAGCAACCTTGAAGTGCCTAGAATGAGCTGATATCTGTGCGCGTGTCATTTTGACTTGAACAATGTCACTTTGACAATACCAATGTTTTGACTTATTTTAATTTTGAACTGTTAAAATATTACTATTTTTAAGTTCCTGTATTTTACTGCCTAAAATTTATAAAATATTAACAATTTAGCAGTTCAAAATCAAACAAGTCCAAACATTAATCTTGTCAAATTGACATTGTTCTTGTCAAAGTGACACGCGCACACAAATCAGCTGATTCCAAGCACTTCAAGGTCGCTCGAGTCACGTGTCTATTCGCACCCTATAGCTTTATTCTCAGTATAATAATAATGACAGGATTGGTTAAACCGCAGACACGTGACACAAAATGGAACATTTTATTGGTTGGAAGAAATGTCAAAAAATAATCTGTCTAATATAGGGCGGGAGCAGACACGTGACTCGGGCGTCCTTGACGTACTTGGATTCAGCTGATTTGTGTGCGCATGTCCTTTTGACAAGAACAGTGTCACTTTGACAAGACCAATGTTTTGACTTATTTTGGTTTTGAACTGCTAAAATATTAAATATTATTAATGTACAATTTTCAGACAGTAAAACACATGAAATTAAAAATAATAACTTGTCAACAGTTCAAAATTAAAATATGTCAAAATATTAGTCTTGTCAAAGTGACATTGTTCTTGTCAAAATGACAAGCGCACACAAATCAGCTGATTCCTAGCACGTCAAGGACGCTCGTGTCACGTGTTTGCTCGCGCCTTATACTAAAACTGTAATTGTAATAATTTCACGTTATATCATTTTTCGATGCGATATTTTTATTTTTGTTAGGAAGTTATATTTATCAGCCACTTTGTTAGGAAATTGAAAAACCGAGCCTAAATATAATTTAGAAATATCATACACTTCAAGAACGTTAAGATCCACGAAGAAAACAGTTTGAGATGAAAATTCATATTCATGACTTCACATTTATTTTTTCAAACTCTATGGCTCGTACCACAAGCACGGTTTTAACTAAAACGCTGTTCTAATAAATGTCAAATTCAAATTTCAATATTTAACATCGCCTTTATGTTTAAAGAACTTTTTTTTTAAATATTTGTTTGAAAACAAACTTTGTTCTGCTTTAAAATCATATTCTCATAATTTTGATATTATTTATTATTATTATTATTATTATTATTATTATTATTATTATTATTATTATTATTATTATTATTATTATTATTATTTAGAATAATTATTTGATATCCAACCTAAATGTTTAAATCGTAGAAATGGGCTTTAGGATCCAGGACAAATTTATTTAAACGAAGAAAGAATTGTGAAAAATTCATGGACCTCGCTGGGATTCGAACCCAGAGCCTCCCAATATTGATATTGGGAGGCTCTGGGTTCGAATCCCAGCGAGGTCCATGAATTTTTCACAATTCTTTCTTCATTTAAATAAATTTGTCCTGGATCCTAAAGCCCATTTCTACGATTTAATTATTATTATTATTAAATAATGATATTTGATATTTCTTAAAACCACGTTTTAGTTAAAACCGTGCTCGTGGTACGAGCCATTGTGAGTATATCTTGCTTCTTAATTCACTGGATTTTCACTGATAGTTTCAGTTTTACTTATATATCAGATGAAATTATAAATAAATGGAATAATTGCCTATTTTAGATGAAAGAAAAGTGAAGAAAATAACAGAGGATTGTGTTTTGCAGATGAACATGGCGGTAATGTTGGATTAGCCATTACTCAAGTTATGGGAATGTTAGGAATGATCCAATGGGGTATTAGACAAACTTCTGAACTGGAAAACCAGATGACTTCAGTTGAAAGAGTAAATGAATACAGTAATCTGGAACATGAACGACCTTTAGAGTCTGAAGCCAGCAAAAAACCGCCACTAACTTGGCCAGAAAAGGGAGAAATAGAATTTAAGAAAGTGTTCTTAAAGTACATACCGACTGACCCTCCTGTACTTAAGAATTTATCGTTTAAAATCCATTCTCAAGAAAAGATCGGAATAGTTGGTCGAACAGGTGCTGGTAAGTCTTCCCTGATTGCCGCCTTGTTCCAACTGACAGAAACCGAGGGACAGATCTTGATAGACGGCAGAAATATAAAAGAACTCGGTCTTCACGATGTGCGGTCCAAGATCAGCATCATCCCTCAGGAACCAGTGCTGTTCTCTGGAACTTTACGAAAGAACTTGGACCCGTTCGACGAGTACGAGGATGATGACCTTTGGAGGGCATTGGAGCAAGTGGAGTTGAAGGCAGCAGCCGCCGAGTTAGCTGGGGGACTCCACAGCCATATGTCCGAAGGGGGCACCAATTGGAGCGTCGGGCAGCGACAGTTACTATGCTTGGCGAGGGCTGCAGTGCGTCAAAGCCGTGTTCTAGTACTAGACGAGGCCACGGCTAATGTTGACCCCAGCACCGATGCCCTAATCCAAGCCACCATCAGAGATAAGTTCCGAGACTGCACAGTGCTTACAATCGCTCATCGCTTGCATACAGTCATGGATTCTGATAGAGTGTTGGTCATGGATGCTGGCACCATGGTTGAGTTCGATCATCCGCACATTTTATTACAAAATAAAAATGGTTTTCTTTATAAGATGGTAGAGAAGACTGGGACAGCTATGACCCAGACGCTTAGAACAATAGCCGAAGAGGTGAGACTTGGACACATTACCAAGGGGAATAATAGTGTCCTAACTCACTAAAAATAAAAAATACAAAAATAATATATTTCCAATAATGGACCTTTCCAATTTAAAGAGATAGAAGATATGCGCAATGGGAATCTGCGCATAGTAAGAACAACTGACATCTATGACGTTTGATTCTAAAACATTTAGACGTAAAATGTGAGAATATCTCGGATAACTTTAAAAAATCTTATCGAAATAAGTTACAAAAGCTTTTATTGAAAGTAAAATGTCTAACGATGCAAATTTTCACTGAGAATACAGGTATTTTAATGACTGCAATATTTTTGAGGTTTCGTTTGACAGCCCAACTGGCAGTTGTTCGCGCCATTTTCTTACTATTTGCAGCGATAGAAAGAGATAGCCGTTAAATTGGAAAGGTCCATTTTATAATTTAATTTACTAAAAAATAAAAATAGGACACTAATATTCTCAGCAGGCAACAAACTATAAAACAGGTGTCTTAAAACTGACGCTAATCCTTTTGAGATTTGATTCAGGGGCCTAAATAATCGAAAATTAAGAGTGGAGAATTTTTTGTTTGTCTTGTTTAAAGTTGTTAATAAAAAACAAATATTAACATTTAAACTGTGTTAAAAACAAATAATATTGGAAAATAAGATATTTTCCACATTTTTGTTGACAAAATATGTTAAAATAGGTTACCTTCTACTTGATGGCAAACATTTGCTCGATTTATCATGAAATAATGATTAATTTTGAAAGCATGGTCGCTCCAATAGACCATATTACTATCTCAATGCGCATGCTCAGAATGCACCAATCATATGCTTGGAAGTACTGCGAAAATGAAACCAATGTTATCTTATGGGAAAAATTGTATTTTTAAAGCAAAATATTATTTTACGTAGACGTAAATTAACGATAATTTTTTTCTTGCAAGTTTCATTTCATGTTTAACTACTGGATTCTGCCCTTATAATATATAAATAATCAATAAAATAAACATTAAAATTTAAAAATTTTAAGCGCCTGTTTACTCTTCTGTCACTGACAGGTAACCCCAAACTAATGTTTTGTTGTTGTGATTCCTTTGTAAAGTGCGAAATATATTTTTTTAAATTATGCCTGTTTACTATTGTTGCTTTCCGGATTGTGATTTGAATCCATTAATTAAAAAGGAATATCTTTTCCTATTTTTCCTAAGAAAAGTATAGAGAAAATAAGTTAGTATTGCCAACTTAATTGGAAAAATTAAAAAATAGTTTGTCACCCTGGCACGCTTTTTTCATTTCATAAATCTGCCGGCAGAGGCACTATAGTTAATAATATGGTCTATAGAGGATTTTACTGGTGACGTCACACGGTTTTGTTTGTTCAGCTAGTTCTAACTTCTGCCGATGGCGCAACCATCTAACATTAAAAGTTTTGAACTGTGATAATACGAAAAAAATTAAAGAAAAATGAGTTTAAATGAAGATGATGTACCAGGTGCTAAATTCAAATATAAAAGATGGGGTATAAGGAAAATACGAAGAAAAAGTGAATTGATTGACAGGTTACTTTTCAAATAATAAAGTCTTTAAAAATTTGAATTCAAATTTCATACTTGCAGTCCACTGTTATCAGTGAGTAAAGGTTATTTTCTTGTCAATCTTGCTTTGGTGTATTTAATATCTGTTGAAATAAAATTTTGAGGTTAACACTTTATATCCTAGAAAATAAGTTTATGTTCTATATGTTGTGTGCAAATAATAAAATGCACACCTTACGGTCATTATAATACAAAAATAATAGTTCTTCAGAACCAAGCAAATAAAAAGACGGTTTTGTTTGTCCAGCTAGTTCTAACTTTTGCCGGTGGCGCAACTGTCGATTTTACCAGTAAAATTATCTATTGAAAGATAAATCAATTAGTTGGTAGGGTTGCCGGGAGACTCACGGAATGGAACTTCAATTTTAATGAAAGAAGACTGTTTTGAGTGTAACGCAATAGTGAAATTTCTGTAACTGATAGTTATGATGATCCGTCTTCGTTCATAATACATTTGATGGTAACTTCTTCTTCTTTCATATATAATACTGTAGTGCCTATTCACTACCATGGGTGATATCTCGCTGTTGTGCGGGTAACGTTACTCCATGTGGGAGACCGTTCTCATATCCAACGTGCTTGTGACATGTGAAAAATTCACGAACTTTAGTGGGATCCTTTAGCTCAATTGGCAGAGCGCCCGACTAGAAATTGGGAGGCCGTGGGTTCGAATCCCGCTGTGGTCCGTGAATTTTTCACAAATCCGTCTTCGTTTATAATTCAATTTTAATATTTCTCCCGTCTCCCCGAAAGGGTTGTTTTTCTGCCGGAATCAACACTTTGGTACGTCGTTTTCGTAGAACTTTCGGTTTCGCTAAAATACGCATTACTATATCCAGTGGCGGCTTGTCAGGGTAGATAGGTGAAAGAGTGCCTCGCCAGAAAAGAAAAACTCAGAATTTTAACAAATTAATAATTTTATGTAAATTACAGTTTAAATATATTCTCTTTTCTAAAATGTTCTGTGATCTGGCAATTTATTTTTGTACATGAAAGGGGAGCAGTAGAATTCGTAGTGGAGAAAAACCAATTCCGACAGAATTTGAAATCAGACAGAATTTAAAGTTACAAAATCGAGGCCCAGTTTTGTTTGTTCGAAGTTTTACAGTTTCATTATTCTCTATAAATCTGCCTTTTTCAAGTGAGTTTTGAAATAAAATGTGCGTAATTCTAAAAACTATTATTAATTAAAACACAATTAATTAATACTACTGTATTCATAACCATATCCTGGATCAGGATTCATTAAATAATCATGGCATTCAATTGATATAAATTTAAAGAAACTACAAATAGAATATGAAGCATGTACACAAAAACAATTTTTAAAAATCAATAGAATAATATAAATAATTATATGCAATTCTTTTTATCCTTTCTTAATACTAATATTAATTTGTTTCATACATTTTATAATTTTTTTTCGTTGATAATAATTCTCTTTCTGTCCAGCCGAAAACAAAACAAATGCTTTGAAGTTATATCTAGTGTATTTGTGATCGTTGGAGGCAACCTATTTGAACATATTTTATGACAACAGATGATATGGAAATTACATATTTTATATTCTAATATTATCTGTTGTTAATAAAGTATAATTTTTCTATCAATAACTTGGCAACGAAAGACAATCAGGGAATTTTTTACTCTTAATTTTCGATTTGTTTTAGCCCCTAAATCATATCCCAAAAGTACTGGCGTCACTGTTGAGATTTTCTATATATATTTTTATGTAGTTTTTGTTATATGTATTTACAATGATTTCTTTTCAGACTTACAACAACAAATCCGGAAATATATGAATGATTCATTAGCTCAATAATTAGGAAATTATACATATAATTTTTTTATTTATTTTGTATATTTGTACACAGTAGTAACAATTTGTATTATAAATATATTTTAATATACAACTAGTAATACAAACATGCATTTATTATTTCAAATAGACAGACATAATTTCATACGATAAATAACGAATTTAGACTTGCGCGTATACATTGCCATTTTGTATATGCAGTTAGCAGTGAAAAGTTCTTTTAAACACATTCTATCAGTGTACCACAATTATTTCTTTAAGTTCTAGTCGTTTTTACCGTTGAAAAAGGTAATGTACCAATTAAAATATATTATTATTATTTATAAAATAGTTAACAATTATTTATAAAATATTTACTTTGTTCTAAGTTAAAAAAATATTTTAGAATTGTTTCGAAAACGTGGTAAAGTTATGGATGGTGCTAGTCCTAAAAAAGAGCAACCGAAAAGTCCTAGAGAATCTGCCAACCCATTATCCATTGTTACTTTTTGGTAAGTAAAGATTTATTACACAAACATTATTATTATAATACGACGGGGTATTGATAATTTTTTAGCCTAAACATAGAAACAAGTATTTCTTCGGTCAAATTCTGTTTTATTTTTCAACATATCTGTGATTCTTTCTTGTTCAGGTGGATATTAAAAGTTTTCCGAAAAGGCTTCAAATATGAACTAACTGAAGATGATCTGTACGAACCTCTTTCCGAGCATAAATCTCAGGTACTAGGAGATAAATTAGAGGCAGTATGGGAAGATGAAAAAGTACGATCAGCTAAACTTGGTAAAAGGCCGAGTTTGCACAAAGTTATTTTCAAAGTTTTCGGTAAAAGGTTCATGCTATATGGGTGCATTCATGCCTTCTTGGAAATTGGAATCAAGTAAGTCACCACTTGAAGTATACCAGTTTTATTTCAACAATTTCAAAATGGCGACTATTTATTTTTAAAATATGTATTGATAAAATTCCATACAAAATAAAACATAGAAGTTATGAAAACAATTTTATTACCTCAAAACAAAAGAAAAATATTTACCTACATTAGTTATTAGTTTTGTTAGTTAATGCGACAATGAGTTGATTGTTGTAATAATTATGACTCAAGTGCGTTACACAAATGAAGAAATGGTCGATATAGTTTTAATATTCGGAGAATGTCAAAGAAATTGTTAAAGCAATTCAACTTTATGGAGAGAGGTATCATTTTTCTTTTGTTTTAAGATAATGTAACGTTTTTATTTATTTGGGTGAAGTGTAAATATTAGACAATTGTTATTAATGAGAATAAAAGTTTATTATAATGATAAATAGAAATTAAATATAATTAAAAGATGATAAATATAACGAACACTACGATTAAACAAATATTAAACACTAATTAAGACTAAGAATATTATAAAACACTTAAACACTAAGATTATTTATTTAAACAATATATAGATCACTTATTTATTTATACAACTGTATTTATTTATATTCACCACTCGTCTACTATCTGTTTATATCACCAACTGTTCAACACGCAACGCTTATTTATATCAGACTGTCCAATGTCTTCGCTAACAGTCCTTATATACCTCGGCATCTGTATTCCAGAACTCACTAGAAGATTTCTGGGTAAAACACAATAGGTTACATCAACCGCGTAATTAAGCAGGCGCCGGCCAGTCGGTTGCGTCATCGCTAACAATAGACGCTCGCTCGTCCCTGCGACAGCGGCGGCGACACCGACGGGGACAGAGGCGGTAACAGTGGCGGCGAAAATATAGTCTAATCTAATCCAAGTAACTACCTTTCTTTAAACCCCTCAACAGGATTAAATCCCAATTACAGAGTGGGTTCACGTTCACACACATCCATGCCTTAGTGGGATTCGAACCCAGAGCCCCGAGCGAACACATGACTTATGAGACGTTGCTCTAACCATTGAGCCACCGGAGCTATAATAAAATGAAGATTAAATTTTAAATACCGGGATAAAATAGAATTCACTAATCCAAAAATGAGGATTATCTTAAACATTTTTGTGAATTATTATTTTTATTAATCTAAATACATACCTACATATTTACTTATACTGGAAATTGTATTGAATTCCTTTTCTATTGTTCTATTTACTTTTTTCTTTTTAAAACGTTACTAATATTACTTAGAAATGATTAGTCCTTTGATACTGACATTTATCTGTCAGTTACATACATTTGAATAACTGCGTTTTGTTTGTTTACAGCGTAGGATCTGGGATTTAAATTATAGATAATTTTATAAATTTATCCATAAAATATATAGAAAAAGTATTTATGCAAATCTATAGTAAATTTAATAATCTTTAATTTTTATAACATTAATCTCGAAAAAATAACACATACACACAGACATTATCGTGAAAATGTTAAAATTGGATTCTAGGGACTTTAAAACGTGGTCATTTACCAAAATCTCGATATGCCATTTTTAGCACGATCCCTATACCTCCCTTACCAAGGGTAGCGGGAGGTAAAAATAAATGGTCGCTATTTTGAAATGGTTAAAGTAAAACTATGATATTTTAGTATCGTTGTGAATGAAGCTAATTTTATGTACAAACAATCTGAACAAAGTTTTACTCATTTCTGCTAAAACCGGAAGTGTTTATTAACATTTTTTGTCTCTCAAAATAAACGAAATATTTTAGTATCGGACTTGACGATCATCCTTTATATTCTGAAAGTCATTTAAATTAGCTTTACAAAATTTTAACCCAGGTATTAAGTTTTCAGTAATAATATAACAAGAGAATGAGAATAAATTGAAAATAATTTGACAGATTTTTCGAAAACTTGTTGCCAGGCAATAGTCATGCAAGCCCGTAGGGCTTGAGTGGCTGTTGCCAAATGGAAAATTATTTCCTATACTCTGTTCCATTTAAGCCATTCAGTAGATGGAGCTGGCAACAGCGCAAACTTGAAGTAGCCGAAATTACATTGGGTAAACTTGTCTCTTGTCTCCAATTTCAGCCAATCAGAGGTCAAAACTATTCCCAATGCTATGCAATACTGAATGGCTTAAATGGAACAAGGTATAATTTGTCGAACTCTCGAATTATATTTAATTATACTCTATCCGTATTAACTATAGACTAGATGGCGTTTCGAGCGCGGCCGTTTTTACATGTATGAACTAAAGAATTCAAATTTTGGCGCCATTCCTGGATTTAAAAAAAAAATCTAATTGACATTTTTTTTACATACATGTGCCATCTATCTATTTTTATCCATAATATTAACGAAGAGAACAAAACTAACGAACTACTGACTAAAAACTAAAAAAACGCGCACATCGAAAAGTATGTAATATGAAATATAACGCCAAAACACTATGAAAATTATACTTAACAAACAGAACTGAACAGAAATTAATAATATGTAATAAATCGTGTACTATTGACTTTGTTAACTTTTATTTATTTTATGTCAGACGTCAAAATAATGGACCTTTTCAATTTAACGGCTATCTCTTTCTATCGGTGCAAATAGTAAGAAAATGGCGCGAACAACTGCCAGTTGGGCTGTCAAACGAAACGTAAAAAATATTGCAGTTATTAAAATACCTGTATTCTCAGTGAAAATTTGCATCGTTAAACATCTTAACTTTTTTTTTAAACTTATCTGAGATATTCTCACATTTTACGTCTAAATTTTTTAGAAACAAACACTATATATCTCAGTTGTTCTTACTATGCGCAGATCTCCATTGCGCATATCTTCTATCTCTTTAAATTGGAAAGGTCCATTTATACAGTTGTCAAGCAAATTTAAATTTCGCGTCAATTATTTTACTGTGTAAACTCGGTTTACGTTTGAACGAATCAGAGAGCTAGAATCTTAGGCCCTATCTCACCCAACGCTCTATAGTTAAAACGGATAGAGTATAGATTATTTTTTGATCCACAAGTTTCAAACAACGGAATTAGGCTGTTATGCTATTGTAACGCTATCTACTGTCGTAATTAACTAGCTTCATTCATTACATGGCTCAGTTGGTAAGTCTGTTTTAACAACTAGAACACACTTTGACAATGCAAAATGAATAATCATAAGATATAATTACTAATTATGGTATTTCTAGAAGTGGTTTCTATAATTTTTTGGTTTATTTCATGATCAAAATTGGTACAAAATTGGTCTTTTTCACTCATTTTACTTATTTGTTGATTACTATCTGACATATGTTAACAAAAACAAAAGCTACAGAGATTATTCCTGGGAATAATCTCTAGAGCTTTATTCTCAGTATAATAATGACAGGATTGGTTAAAACGCAGATACGTGACACAAAATTGAACATTTCATTTGTTGTAAGAAATGTCAAAAAATAATCAAAATTATAATATAATACTCTCATACGTAATATAACAAGTGATATGATTATCATCGATGATATTCTCGAGTGAAACTGAGTTACAGATTTCACGAGTCCGAAGGACAAGTGAAATGTGCTGCTTCGGTTTCACGAGCAATATCTTTGATTATTAATCATATCACGAGCTTATATTTAATGAGAGAATATAATGAATTTTTGTGACACATTGTGTGTGCTGCTAACCTAACTTTTAATATATTGTATTACAACGTGGTTTTTTTGACAATTGCCTTATTATTTTCATCGTTGTTGACATCAACCCAACAATTATCGCACATTTTTATACTCATGATTAACTGTCAATGTCAAATAAAGAAAACAAATCCCTTAGTAACGAATATAAATAAGGTGATAATTTCTTTGCTTCTGAATCTTGATTGGCGGAAAACTTGTCACGTGACTCATGAATTATATTCTCAATAAAACACCAGGTAAATTTCCAAACAAAGAAAGTACAATAAATGTCATGGCAAATAGGGTACTATACCATAGTCACATTTTAACTATCTTAAATAAGAAGACGAAAATATACATAAATTAATGAGTATTAGTGAAAAAATTTTGTTTCAATATTGATTAGGTCGCAAACTACCAGCGATTATAGTTGATTACTAATTAGGTATGACGCGTTAGGTCCTAAGAATTTAATTGGTCGCCTGATTTTAATAACGTGATTCGCGCGTCTGCTGCGGTCACCTTTGAAAGATTATGAACTGTCACGTTGTTGTATAACCTAACAAAGAATTTACAATTTTATGTTTCATGAATTTGTTTAATTATAATATCTACTAATATTAACAATAATAATGTATTTATAATTAAATCAATTTGCAATATGTATTAATTAAATTAATAATAATATTAACTAATCAAAACAAACAAACACCAGCGCCATCCGCCGTCATACTTTGTGACTGTTTCAATGTTCTAAAATTTATTTAGAAAAAAATGCTTATTATTTATGTTATTTATGCTTAATAATAATTTCTTCGTAAATATAACGTATAAGTTTTTATATAAAAATATTTCAGCTATGCAAACATGAAAAAATCTGTTCTCTCTAGAACTAACACCACTGGAAGTACCAGCTACGTCACGCAAGAAATTCTTAACTTTAAAAATTCATATCTCGCTTCTTACGTAAAATTTTTAAGTCGCGTTTGCACTAAAATTCTTATTTCATCCTGTTTTTACAGAAAAAAATTATAGAAAAAATGGTATAGGACCCTATTGATAGTAGAGGACACACACTTCACAATTCCGTAGAAGACACTCTATCCTTTTGGAGAACCGTTTATTTTCTTAACTATTCTTGTTCTTTTTTTTAGAATGCTGCAGGCAATCTCTTTAGGCAGCCTTGTCAGTTACTACGCCCCTGACAAAACCGACATGACTATAAATTCTGCATACCTTTACGCGGGTATCGTTATAGGGTGCACTTTAGTAACCGTCCTAGTTTCCCACCCCACTAGTATGGGCATACTTCACGTCGGTATGAAGATACGCGTTAGCGTCTGCGCCTTACTCTACAGAAAATCTCTACGGCTGAGTAAAACTGCCTTGGGAGACACAACCGTTGGCCAAGTGGTGAATTTGCTTGCAAATGATATCAATAGATTTGACGGAGCGGTGGTACTTTTGCATAATCTGTGGGTAGGACCGCTGGTAACTGGAGTAGCGACGTATTTCATGTACAGGGAGATTGGGATAGCGGCTTGTGTTGGAGTTACGTGTATTTTGGTCTTCACTCCTTTTCAAGGTAAGGGACAAAGAATTATTTTTTTTTCAATGTCAAACCGCTAAAAGCAAAATATTTGATTTTAAATATGTAAATGAAAAACCTAGACAATACGACAAACATAGAAATTAAATGGGCCCGTCCAACTTTTTTGATTTTTTTATGGTACGAAGAATTTAAAAATAGAAATTCCGTATTTTTTGTTTCCTTGAAATTATGTTTAATAACGCCTAAAATAATTATTAAAGTTTTGGCGCGAATGTTGTGACGTTAGCGTCACTCCGCCATTAGTAGAGAGAACCGACATACGTTACCATTAATATGGTAATACAATAATTGATGCAAGAACAAAAATACGTAACCATTACAAACTGTGATCAATTCTATTATTCACGAAAGATGACTATTCAAGGTCATCTGTGAGCCGTCTGATATAATATTGCTTGCAGATAACTTCATTGCATTTAGTTTGCATAGGCGTGCAACATGAAACATTTATGGACACATTTTAACCGAAAAAATAAAAGTAATTCATTTGAAAATTATTTTTCTTTCTAAATAATGCCTTTCTGAAAGATTTATGTTCTTCACTTATGTTTTTACAAAATACAAAAACATAGACTTAACTTATAAACCAAAAAATAATAATTTGATTTAAACGTCAACGCCACTGGGTAAATATTAGCACAGAGGGCAGTTTGGAGATAATTAGGTATCTGTAATTCTACGACATATATCATTATTATTTATAGTGTGTTAGAAAGTAATGCCACTATTTACGTATATCTGTCACACCACATAAATTAAATAGACATAGGTCAAATAATCTTTCTCTTTCTAATACAAAATGTTGATAAGCTACTGCTATAAAGTGATGTGTATTCTTTCTTCGAACAAATGACCTTGAATAGTCATCTTTCGTGAATAATAGTGTATGTAGTTATATCATTTCAAAATTTGTCTGATTTACCTACTTACATGAATAGGTATAGGAGTAGTGTTATTATTATTACAATAATATTTGAACTATTTTCTATATATAATTAAATACATAACAATGACAGTATTGATTACAATAATCAAAACATAATTCATAATAAAAAGTAATCCAACATTTACATTCCTATTTAGTAAATGATTACAACTATGACAAGTATTGAGATTACAATAATAAAATCATAAATTATAATATAAATGTATTTAATGAATAAATTTTCTTTTGATCATAATAAAAAATGACTCCGATATATTAAATATGTGTATGTTAGAGTATGTGTAAAGCCAATCGCAAATTTTGAGCAAGATTGGCATGACCCACTCTATAGTGAAGATTTTTGAGGTTAAAGAAATATATATGTATGGCATAAGTACCTGTAAAAATTAAAACCATTTCTCAAATGATTTGCGCAATTTGGAGCAGAACAACCCACCATTATGGATAATTTCTATAATTAATAATACTGTAAAGCTGATATTGAATAATTTAAGTGACTCCAAAATGGTGGACGAGTCAGATGTAATTTATCTAGTAGCTATAGTAGTGACGCTGACGTCACAACATGGCGACCATTTTACACTACATAATGCAATACAAAATAGCAATTTTTATTTTTTCATTTATTTGTATTCAAAATTCATATGCGACATGTAATTTCTAAAAAGCCGAAGACTTGAACCCATTGTCAAGTGTTAAATGTAAATATACACAGGTGGCCGTGTTTTGCTTCTGTCTCTTTCTATGAAGCACGTTTTGGGCACGTATGTCGAGACCTAATTTGTTGATGTTACGCCTTAATAGCGGGAAGAAAATATTGCAAAGGTTTAACATTTTTTCTCCGGTATTTTTTAAAATTTTACAAAATATTAAAGTAAAAACGCTTTAGATTTAAAAATATTTTAACAAGAAAAATCAAAAATTCGAAAGCTCCCCCATTGAATCACTAGTTAAATGTCTCAAAAATATCAACCAAATTTCGTGCCGATATTTTATAGCATTAAGGTACCGAAAACCAAACATATCATCACCAGTATTAATTGTTATTTGTATAAAGTTAAATGGAAGCAACTGTTGAACTGTTTGAGACGATATTGACATTTTAAAAAGGTTTTCCCAATTTAAAAATTATTCTTTTCTTGAAAGGGTGGCTGGCTCAAAGAAGTTCAGTTTTGCGTTTGCGGACAGCTATAAGAACCGACGAAAGATTACGACTTATGAACGAAATAATTAATGGAATACAAGTTATCAAGATGTATACTTGGGAAATACCTTTTGCTAAGCTTGTAACAGATGCCAGAAAGTAAGTTGTTCTATATTTTCATTACTGATTTTTCTTTGAAAATGAAATATTTTAGGAGGGAACTAAAAGAAATCCGCCATACTTGTTACATTCGAGGAGTCAATCAATCTTTTCATTTATCCACAACTCGTTCTGCCATTTTTTCCGCCATTTTAGCTTATTTATTATTCGGGCACTACATCAGTGCTCAAAAAGTTTTTATCCTAACTGCTTGTTTCAATGTTATAAAACAATCCATGACCGATTATTTTGCTATGGCTATCACACAACTAGCAGAACTAGATATTTCTATTCGCCGCGTTCACAGTTTTTTGATGTCCGATGAAGCATCACGCCCTTTAGATTTTAATGAAGACAAAAAAGATAGTCAAACAGGTAGCTTAGTTAAGTTAGATTCTAATAGTTCGTTGGACAAAAAGAGAAAACGCAAAGGGGTTATTATGAAGAGCGCAAGCGCAAAATGGTTTCCAAGTATGACGGAATTGACCTTGAACAACATAAATTTAATAGCTAGCGGAAGATTGGTAGCTATTATTGGACCAGTCGGTAGTGGAAAATCGAGTTTGTTACATTGTATTTTAAAAGAACTGCCCTTAACAGAAGGTAATGTTGATGTTAATGGTACCATTTCTTATGCCTCGCAAGAACCGTGGTTATTTGCTGGTTCAGTCCGCCAAAATATTCTATTCGGTAAACCTTTGAATAAAGAACGTTACAAAACCGTTGTCCATAAATGTGCGCTAGCTAGGGACTTTAAATTATTTCCCCGTGGTGACAGAACTGTAGTTGGTGAACGCGGAATATCTTTAAGCGGTGGCCAACGAGCCAGAATTAACCTCGCAAGAGCTGTCTATAAAAAAGCAGACATCTATTTACTAGATGATCCTCTATCAGCTGTTGACACCCATGTCGGAAAACAACTCTTCGAAAGCTGTATCAGTAACTACCTTAGGGACAAGACGTGTATTTTAGTCACTCATCAGTTACAATATCTTAAACAAGTAGACACAATTGTGATTCTTAACAATGGTTGCGTTGAAGCAATAGGCAGTTATGATAAATTAAAAGCGTCTGGGTTAGATTTCGCGAAATTGTTGGATGATATCCCGTCCCAGGATGAAGAGACAAAGAAATGGATCACCATGAGAAGAGGGTCTGTACATAGTATTGGGTCAGTAGATGAGGAAAAAGTTGAGCCTCCTAGTGAACTTATGGAGTCAAAGTGTACAGGAACTGTTGCATCATCAATATATAAAGAATACTTTAGAGCCGGTGGAAATTGTTGTACATTATTTAGTTTAATATTTTTATTCATTTTGGCGCAACTTTCGGCCAGCACTGGGGACTATTTCGTCAGCTATTGGTGAGTAATTTTACAAAAAAAGTTACCTCTCTTCAAATTTGTCTATGAATAGTCCACGCATTTGATAGATCGTCTAACTCTTCACAGGACACCCAAATCCTCTTAAAACCCGTCCAGCTCTTCATTGGCCCATCCAAGTCTTTATAGGGCACACAAATCCTCCAAGAAGACATGCAGTTCCGTTAAAAACCATTCCACTCATTTACAGACTGTCCAACTCTTTATTGGGATTTTCAAATAAGAAAACGCTAACTACCGGCGAATATTACAACTACAGACAGTAGTATACAACGACCACAAATATACTAGACAAAACATGCCCTACACCTCACTATTGGCGACTAAAATTAACGTGAATCCCTTAAGCGGATGATATTTGCAACTCTTGAAAATGGTATTCTGTTATTCAACTTTACAGTAAATATATATAGTGCATTGGATTCCTTGCCGGTTTCTTGTTTGTCTTTTTGTTTTAAAGTACATATAAATTACTTTGCAATATGAGCAAAGAACGAAAAAATATTATCAACGTCAATTGCTGCGTTTATGGCTGTCATTCTCAGAGTAGTAAGAAATTATCTGCCCCAAAAACTGGTGAGAGGAAGAGTGACATCCAAAATAAATTTGGTAAAATGGAGTCTATCGACGAAAGAGAGGGCTGGATTAGGAAAATACGAACTGGAAAACAAGTGACGAATCATAAGAGGATAACAAAAATGAAAAGTATTATTTCCTGACCAATTCATGAGTAAAATAATACACTTTGTGCAGCATTCAATATATTTCTTACACTTGTAATTAAAACAATTTGAAAGATATTTGACATGAGTTCCATTTTAATTTTCTTAACTAAGTGAAGTAAATACATATTTATTTAACATCCATGAATAATATATGGTACTATTTTACTATCTTGTACAAAATATTAAGACAGCTGTAATGTGTTTGCACTGGCCACTATGGCCAGCTATTTCATGAGGATGTGACGTTAGAGCACTTGTTTAAACACAGCTCAATTTTTTTTAGTCTGTAGCACTATAGGCGATTTCGGGCGACATACCCGTTCACTTCTTAGGATCAGTTACGGTCACTTGCGGTATGCTATGATCAGTGGTGGCGCCAAAAATCAATGGTTCACTTGTTGACACCGTGCTTGGAGGTTATGGATATTCTGCGACATTTAATACTGTCAAAAATAGTGTCTGACAATTAAAATGCATTAACGGAGAAAGATAGTTTTTTACATATTTGTCCAAAAAAGTCAACGAAAATAATGTCACTCTGTTTGACATAAGACCACGACTCCGACTGTTTTGACTTTTGACATTTCAAAAAAATACATCATAAAAAGAGATAGAAATAGTGAACAGAGAGCTGACCCGACTAGCAAACCCGTTCAGCTGTGAGCACTGATCCAAGCATACCGGGTATGTTGTTCCTAGCGCCCGAATGTGTGAACGCACCTGAACGCAACATACCGCAAGTGAACGGTTGTCGCCCGAAATCGCCTTTAGTTCATTCACGCCACATAAAAATAACAACTCACGATTCAACAATTCCTCCCCTTCTATAAAACTTCGAGAAGAATTTGTTGCCTCCAAATAAGTAAACATTTCCTATAAGTCTAAGATAACTTTCTTCGAATGTTATTATAATTTAAGTACGTACACAAAATTATTACTGACACGATTTATAAAAAGTTTAATGAATTTGTCAGTATACTTCAAAACGAATGTTAGTTATAGAAAGTTTCTGTATGCGATCTTATAGCACAATACCATATTTCAGAGCACGTGTATGCTACAACACTAGCCCCGCCATCGGTAGTTTTAGTCGCCAATTCGGCTGGACAGAAAGAGACAACTAGAGATAGAGATATATGTATAAAGTCTACTCTAATGTTTGTCGAGAGATGTCTCTACGGTCCTTATAATGTATTTGTAACATTTTCTTCCTTTGTTTGTTTGGAAATTGTAAAGTCGTTCGGGCATCGATTTCAAATTCTTTCAGAATTGGGTTTTCCCTGCTCCAGACCAGTAGAATTTGAAATCTACTCGGAGAAAGAATTGCGGAAATCTCAATTGTCAGATTTTAAATTTGAAATCTATCCTGAGAAAGAATTGGAAGAATCGCAATTCTGTCAGATTACAATTCCGACAGAATTTGAAATCAGACAGAATACAAAATCGAGGCCCAGTTTTGTTTGTTCAAAGTTTTACAGTTTCATTATTCTCTATAAATCTGCCTTTTTCAAATGAGTTATGAAATAAAATGTGCGTAATTCTAATAACTCTTATTAATTAAAAAAACAATTAATTAATGCTACCATGAGATATTTACCTACGGGAATTTTGGACTATAATCATATCCTGGACCCAGGATCCATTAAATAACCATGGCATTCAATTGATTAATTTTAGACATTTATTTCAAAATCCGGATCCACCACAAAAATAAATTTAGAAAAAACTACAAATACAATAATAAGCATCTGCACAAAAACAATATTGTTTAAAAATCAATAGAAAGTATGTACAATTCTTTTTTATCCTTTCCTAATACCAATATCAATTTGTCAAATATAGTACAGTTCATGTTAATAGAACAAGCAGTGACATCTAACGAATACTCCGTGAGGAGACTTAACATCTCTATCCTTAGTTGTCTCTTTCACTCTTTCTGTGCAGCCGAAAACAAAACAAATGCTTTGAAGTTATATATCTAGTGTATTTGTGATCGTTGGTAGTACACATTTGATATTTACATGAAACTACAGCTACATGACTACAAAAACTATCATACCTACTTGAATTACAAATAAAAAATACTAATAAATGAGAAAATAATACGAAAACTAAAGTTGATAACAATGCTACGCTTACAAATGTGAACAAAAAGTGTACCATCGGTTAATGTGATCAGCGCCATCTCTTGATACTTGAAAATCCCAATAGGGCACACAAATCCTTTGATTTGGACGATCTGTACAAAAGTGG
Organism: Harpalus rubripes; assembly: GCA_963082715.1. Classification (NCBI taxonomy): domain Eukaryota; kingdom Metazoa; phylum Arthropoda; class Insecta; order Coleoptera; family Carabidae; genus Harpalus; species Harpalus rubripes. Next base: position 9,596,580 of record OY720460.1, on the reverse strand, counting down.
CCTGTTAATTGGACAATATTGATTCAAATAAAAGTTGTAAATCGAATTTGAAATTTTAGATAAGTTCTTTATAGTGCTAGCCATGCAATAGGGGATTACAGCTCAATTGAATTAGAGAAATTAGTAAAAAATAGTGAAAGTAATAAATGCTTAATAATGAATATTAATAAAGAAATAAAATTATATAATTGAAATACCTGGGAAATAAGGGGGTTTTTGTTATATATATATATATATATATATATATATATATATATATATATATATATATATATATATATATATATATTATTTTGATTTCTTTTAAATAATCAAATCATGTGTCATTTCAATAATATTTTATGTATAAAAGTCAAAACTTTATAGGGTAAACTTAGAAGAAGCACATTACCGCCATATATTAGAACGAGAAAATAACGAAACTTTGTATGTCGAAAATCCGACAAAATTATGGACGTTCCATAGAGACTATTGCATTTATATTTATTCCGGGATAACTGTCATCACAATTCTCGTAACTTTAATACGTTCATTCTTCTTTTTTAATGTTTGCATGCGTGCGTCAGCTAAAATGCACAACAGAATGTTCAAAAGTATAACAAGTGCAACTATGCAATTTTTTAATACTAATTCATCTGGCAGACTTTTAAATAGATTTTCTAAAGATTTAGGAGTTGTGGATGAATCATTACCAAAAGCAATGATAGATTGTTTGCAGGTAAAATGATTGCGCCTGATACACAAAATAATGGATGATATATAATTTTTTATTTTTAGATCGGTTTATCTTTGATCGGTATTTTCATAGTCGTAGCCATTGTTAACCCTTGGTTATTAATACCAACTGTATTTGTTTTAAGTATATTTTATTTTTTACGTACTGTTTATTTGAGTACAAGTCGTAGTGTCAAACGAATTGAAGCGTCAAGTAAGTTTACTAAAACAGTTGTAAAAAAAAAGTAGTAACAATTTTTTATGTAGCTCGTAGTCCAGTTTTCAACCATCTGAGTTCATCGTTGCAAGGTCTAACAACAATCAGAGCATTCGGAGCTCACCAAATTTTAATAAATGAATTTGACGTTCATCAGGACATGCACAGTAGTGCATGGTATCTTTTTATAACTGCTGGAAGGACATTTGCTTTTTATTTAGATCTTGTTTGTGTTCTATATATTTCCATAGTTACCTTGAGCTTTTTAGTTATTGGAAATGGTAAGATACGTAAATAAAATCTTAACTTAAAAAATAAGAAACTATGCTCTGTTCTATTTAAGCCATTCAGTAGATGGCACTGGCAACAGCGCAAATCTGAAGTAGCCGAAATTACATTGGGTAAACTTGTCTCTAATATCAGCCAATCAGAGAGGTCAAAACTATTCCCTATGCTCCGCAATACTGAATGGCTTAAATGGAACAAGGTATATACCTTGTTTCACCATAAGAATGAAACTACATAGTGCTGCCATCTACAGCTAATTTATAGTGGAAAAAAGAAGCAAAATATGTCAATTCTTTGAATAGAAAGACCGGGAAACGAAAGTTTTGAGACAATTTTTTTTATCGGTACCTATCTATTTGAGAAACAACTTTGAACTTTGAAGAGTGAACTGTGGCCAAGTGTAACTTTGGTTAGCTTTTATATTTACGTCACGTGTCATCTTTTATTCAAATTGCAAAATGTCTTAAAGCGGTTTTACATTTAACACTAAATTCACAATGAATCGTTGAATTTATTGACGATAAATCGGTCAATTTATCTTACAAATCGTTGAGAATTTACACTTGACGATTTTCTATCAATTTATTTTTGTTGAAATTAGGTTTACCAACTTCTTAATATTATCTTATATATTTGTGAGATTAGAGTTTAACCTAGCAGCGTTTTAGTTTTCTTGTAGTTTTTTGGAGTATAGTTTTTCTTGTTGCGTACTTGTTAAAAAAGAGTAAAACTAGTGAATAACTTTAAAAACAAACTCATATCAAATATAGTTTGAAATGTCAAATACTATAGAGTTGGCACTGGAAAAGAAACGAAAAACTCCCTAAAAAACTCGCCAGAAAATAGAACTCGTTCTATTTTATCAATTTATTTTCGTAAATAAATCGATCGATTTTTCTGTTTTACAGGTACCGATAAATTGAAGGCCGCAGTTGATCAATAAATCGGTCGATTTATCGTTAAGTGTGATACAGCCAGTAGGGCGCGAGAAGACACGTGACTCGAGCAACCTTGACGTATTTAGAATCAGCTGATATGTGCGCGCCTGTCATTTTGACAACAACAATGTGACTTTGACAAGACCAATATTTTGACTTATTTAATTTTGAACTGGTAAAATATTACTATTTTTAAGTTTATGTGTTTTACTGCACGAAATTTGTAAAATATTAACAATTTAACAGTTCAAAATCAAAATAAGTCAAAACATTGGTTTCGTCAAATTGACATTGCTCTTGACAAAATGACACGCGCACACACATCAGCTGATTCTAAACACGTCAAGGTTGCTCGAGTCACGTGTCTGCTCGCGCGCTATAGGTTTATTCGTTTTGTTACCTTGCATCTACGGTGTACTGCAGAGCCCATATATTTTGTATGGAGACGGCAGTAAACCGTAGACGCAAGTAGTAGTAGAGAAACGAACAGACCTATTATCCGTCGTTTTTTAGGGAATTTTTTCCAGTGCCAACTCTGTAGTACTTGGCATTTCAAACAATTTTTAATGTGTGCTTGTTTCCAAGGTTATAATTACGTATATTCACTATATTTCGTTTCACGTAAGAAAATAGCGTTGGTTTAGATAGGGATATAAATTCTGCCCTTTGATTGGTCATAATGAAAACCTAGTTTACAACAACAAAAAAAAAATATCACCTGTCACTTGTCAAATAAAGTCTACAGAATTAATTGATGTTTAACCATGTTTTGTTGTAATGGAGGGTTATACAGAGGTATATTTTCGGGCTGCCATCTATTGGTATTTTCCTTGTACTACACTTGTGACTGATTTCACTCCGTTGCTAGATTACAAACAAATCGCTGTCATGGTGACAGTTGCAAGATGGTGCCAAGTATCATGGCCTTTGCAACGGTGACTCCCGCTATAATTTTTTTTTTGTTTCCACAGCCGTCCGAAGACATTGAATCACATGTAAAACTCAAATGTCAAAACACAAGTGACAGAAGACAGAACTTTAAAAATGGCGTGGTTTGTTTGTAATCCGATCTTCCATCTCAACTTCTACGTCGTCGCATTCTTTCTTGCGTGTGACGTCAAAATCATAACCCTCTATTTCTAATATTTAGGTCTATTGACAAAGTTTGATTTCATAAATTTACATTATTTATTTAGTGCATGTTAAACCGGTCGGCTCTCAAGCGCCATTAACTATTTTCTTACGTGAAATGAAGTATAGCTTTACTTTTTTAACAAGTACGCTACAAGAAAAACTACACTCCAAAAAACTACAAGAAAATTAAAGCGCTGCTAGATTAAACTCTAATCTCACAAATATGAATATTTATTAATAATATATTAAGTATTTTATAGAAAAAAAATGTATCCACTAAAATTATATGTATTGTATCAGAATGTTGAAGATGAAGGCTACTGGGCCTACGAAACGTCCAAAAATTTTAAAAAAGTAAAATTCTAAAATAATTTTTTTCCCAAAAAGGTCGAAAGAAGTCCATCTCCTTTTTTTATTATTTTATTAAATTGCTTATTGTCCAAACATATTTCCAATTATTAATCACAAGTGTTATTTTAACATTTTTATAAATGCTGGAAAAGATGAATTTTTGTGGCTCTATTTATTAGCGAAGTCCACTGTTTGAGAATAAAATCAACTCTATACCTACGTCACAGAATATTAAAAAAATTATTCCGGCTACACAAAATACAATAAAGATTTTTTAAAACTACAAATCGTTTTCAGTTTAGTTTAGATGAAGTTTTATAAAAATAATATAAAAATACTTCATTTTTACGGTGAAACAAGGTAGAATTCAACGTAGAAAAAATGTATGGTCGTATAAATGAAATTTTGTAGAGAAATACGGAGGAAATGTTGGTTTAGCCATTACTCAAGTTATGGGTTTAATGGGTATTCTTCAATGGGGTATTCGTCAGTCTTCGGAATTAGAAAATCAAATGATTAGTGTTGAAAGAATTGTAGAATATTCTAATCTTGATGAAGAACGGGCAGCCGAACAACCTTTCGATGAAGAATTATGTCTAAATTGGCCTCTTCAAGGCAAAATAGAATTCCGTGATGTTTATTTAAGTTATTCCGCAGTAGATCCTCCAGTTTTACGTGAATTAAATTTCACTGTTCACCCGAACGACAAAATAGGCATTGTTGGTAGAACTGGAGCCGGAAAATCTTCTTTAATTGCAGCCCTTTTCGAACTTTCCGAAATAGAAGGCGATATTTTGATCGACGGTATAAACACTAAAGATGTTGGTCTTCAAAAACTTCGTTCGAAAATATCAATCATTCCCCAAGAACCAGTTTTATTTTCGGGTACAATGCGTAAAAATCTTGATCCATTTGATGAATACTCCGACGAAATATTATGGAAAGCTTTAGAAAAAGTGGAGCTTAAACAAGCTGTCAGTGATTTACAAGGAGGGTTGAATAGTAAAATGTCAGAAGGTGGCGCGAATTTCAGCGTCGGGCAACGTCAGCTAGTTTGTCTTGCGCGTGCAATTGTTAGAAACAATAAAATATTAGTCCTCGATGAGGCCACAGCGAACGTAGATCCGCAAACCGATGCTTTAATTCAAAACACAATAAGGAGTAAATTTGCACAATGTACGGTTCTTACAATAGCCCATCGATTGCACACTGTCATGGATTCCGATAAAGTGTTGGTCATGGATGCAGGAACAGTGGTAGAATTTGATCATCCGTATATATTATTACAAAATACTAATGGATTTTTGTATAAAATGGTCCAACAAACAGGACCACATATGTCAGAAACTTTGCAAAACATTGCGAAAGATGTAAGTTTTATTTATTTATATTTAACAACAATACATTTATTTGTTTTTTTTAGTGTTACGCTGAAAAGTACAATTGAAAAGACAGTATATATTTTATTTTGTGATATTTTATATATCATATTTATGATGTTTTAATATGTTGTATTTTTAATTTTATAAAATAAATTCATTTTGAAGTATCTACTGTATAATTCCAAACCCCATCCCCACTAAAATGGTGTTTTCTTTCTATGAAGTACAAACACAAATTTATTCTTTCTCGTGCACTTAAATTCAAACTTGAGGTCTCCTGGTTTTTGTCCATGTCCCGCAACGCTTCTTGTACTTGTTTCCTATTTACCGAAACAAACTATGCGTTACTACGTTACAAATTATCACAAGATGGCGGACAAGGATATGCTAAAACTAAAAATGAACAAGCAGAAGACTCACGTCATCGACATGAAAAACACCTTATAAAATGAAATATAACTCATATAAATTATTGGGTGTTATTTATTTTTTAAAAAAGAAGGAATAAAAATTCTAGTATTAAGAAACGTATATATTAATGAAATTTACCTTCATTTCAAAGTCAATCCTTATTCCTTTTAGGGAATATAAAATTATTTGAAATAATTGTAGTTAATATTCGTATCATAACGGTAGCACTATTGACAATGTCCATGTTTACATTGAATTTAACACGCATTGCATTTTCTAGAATAAATTAGTATCCCATGTAAACGTAGTAATAAGTGACGTCATTATCTAGTAATATTTATTGATGAAGTGAGTCTTCTGCTTGTTCATTTTTAGTAGACTAATATACTGCTAATGCTCGTGTCTTTCCCATAAGAGTAGGTGAAGGAAACACTGTGAAATGGAAATATTATTTCTGTATAAGTCTCTCACACAAACACCCAACCTGGAATTATGCGCACGCTCGTAAATCTTGACTACTATTGGCTAACGCTGACAGCTGTAGCCGGCTGATGCAGCGAGCACATGATTTGATATTTCATTTCATTTCTGTTTGTACTATTGTACATGTACAGGGTGTCTCATTTTCGATGTTTTTTTAAGGTATCTCGGGTAATATTAATGATAGAACAAAATCGTTTGAACGTTGCAGGGTCAACTTTTCGAGAAAAGTTTGATAGTCACCACAGGAATTTTCGATCTTCTTTTGTTTCTGTGCTACAGGCAAAAACTCGTTTTTCGCTCATTTTGAAAATATATCATATCTAATGATAATTAGAGAAAAAATGTTTTTACAAAAAATTTACCGTATTATAATTAAAATAAAATGGCGTAATTAAATTTTTTTAAAACTTAATAATTATCGAGATATAACACAAACTTATGATTTTTTAAATGGGAACCTATGTTGAAAATAGTCTCGTCTTTTTGCTTATTTTGTAATGTAAGCTTTTCAATGATATATAACAAGTCTACATTCTTTTGTTTTAAACATTAATAATAGACGAATTATTCATTTATATTGAAAATTATTAAGAAACAAATGAAAAAATTTATTACAAATCATCATTTGTTTATTTTGATTCAATATCTATTAATTATGTTCCCAAAATTATTCTTAACAAATTATTTTCGGGTTAGTTAAATTACTATTTATCGATGTTACAGTTGGCATTGACACAATCCGAAGAAGATGGTTTAATATGCTTTTGAAGTAAATAAATTGAGAAAATGAGTAAAACTGAAACAAATACTATTAGAAATATGCAAACGATGATCTGTAATAGATTTTTTCATTTGTTTCTTAATAATTTTAAATTTTTTCAATCCAATAAATTAATAATTATTTCTTATTCAAGTTTAAAACAAAAGAATGTAGTAATATATCATTAAAAGCTTATAAAATAAGCAAAATTACGAGACAATTTTCAATATAGGTTCCCATTTAAAAAATCATAAGTTTGTGTTATATCTCGAGAATTATTAAGTTTTCAAAAAATCTAATTACGCCATTTTATTCTATTTAAAAAACGGTTTTTTTTGTAAAAACATTTATTCTTTAACTTTTATAATAAATAAGATATGAGATATTTTCAAAATGAGCGAAAAACGAGTTTTTGCCTGTAGCTCAGAAACAAAAGAAGATCGAAAATTCCTGTATTGACTATTAAACTTTTCTCGAAAAGTTGACCCTAGAACGGTTTTGCTCTATCATTAATATTACCCGAGATACCTTAAAAAAACATCGAAAATGAGACAGCCTGTACTTCGAAGTACTTGTGCTCATATTAATAATTAACATAAAAAATCGGGATAGCTTCCTCTATCCCTCAAAGGATGTGGCATTTATTTGTAAAAAGGCCGAAAGGGTATATAGGCAAAGCCAACAGGACATCTTCAAAAATAAAAAGTTAAAACAAGGCATGATTATTGTTTCAGCAATGCTCTCCTTATGAGTTTAATACAACTGAATTTGTAAACCACATCAAGGAACAAACTGTTTTAGACAACCACAAAACAAATTATAAAAATTATTGACAAATTTTTAAGAATTAGACCTGTTTTTTGGCGACACACTGGTTTGATGCTGGTTCGTAGTGTTTTGAAACTTATTATTTCCTCGAATGAAAACGCGGCAAACAATGACGTCACACTACGACCGTTTTGAAATAGTTTTGAACCAGCCGGCAGTAGTGGTTTGAAACGTTTTCGAAGTGGGGGGAGAGGGCGAGGAGGTTTAACCTCAACAATTTGCTCAGTGTTTTTTGTAAACAAACCTGACAGATTCGATTCATTCGAAATAATGAATAGAAATCTTCTAAATATCTATCTATCCAGTTTATTATTGAATTGCTCTCTATATCACTACTATCCCTTAAAAAATGCATGAAATTAATTTGCTCTATTGTATTTTCATAGTCATAGAATTAATTTCAACAAAATTTGCACTTCTTAATTTTCAACCCTAGTTACAAATAAACTTTTATTTGATAACTCTATTTGTCAAATTCAAATACGACATTACGTCATTGTTTTAAAACTATACATTTTGGCGAGTCAAAAAACGATGACGTCAGGTACGAAAACGGTTTGAAAACCTTTTTGAATACGGTTCGTCGCTAAAAAACAGCTTAGATTTTATCACGAAACGAATTTACTGTCGGAAAAAGATGATTATATTACAAATAAGTATCATCGAATTGGGCTATTCAGAAATCAATAAATATTTTATAAATTACTTCTTTTAATCTTCTTTACCTTACTGCCACCTAAATAAATTTATCCTGACCAGATTGTATTCTTATTATTTTTACAGTACAACAAAGCAAATTATTTAATACAAATTTGACACTAGAATATTTCATTGTTATTTATTATTACTTATATTTATATTCAAGAATTTATACACAAGCTAAATAGGTACATTACTAAATTTCTACCACTAGTCGTCAATAATCAAGTCATATCAGCCGTGTTCCTTCGGGCTGTGATTCGCAATCTAAATGATAAAAGTGATCATGATGTCATCATTAGCCAATAGTGTCAAGGTTTACGAGCATGCGCATAATTCCAGGTTGGGTGTTTGTGTGAGAGACTTGGCAGCAATAGTCGCGTTCTTTTTGCCACTTTTTACATGAGACCTTAGTTCATCTCAGCTCACCTCAGTTGCTTCGCTAGTTTTGACCGTTCTTTTTATCCTAACGGAGATGAGATAAAGTGAGACCGAAGTGAGAAGAGTTCCACCCCCCTTCCCGATTCTTAGTCACCTCTGGAGGTTGTGCTTGTTGAGTTTTTAATCTTAGATGAATGGTGGGAATAAATGTTTTGCTGTCACGGGCTATCACAATTAGTTTGGTTATTATGATTATTTGTTTATTCCTTTCATAAATATTATTATTTGAAGAATAAATAAATATGCAGACAATTCCGTGGAAAATAATATAGTAAAGAGACGTAAACTTCATAGAATTGAAAATCATGTGGAAGTTATAGTACTGTATAATTGAAACATTTTAGAATGTGTCGCACTATATGTTATTATGTAATCGACAGAATAATAGAAGCCTAAATAATGCCCACTCATAGTGGGCGATCCAAAATAATACCTGAAAATATCGTGGTTGACCGTTGAAAAGTGGACATAAGTCGTTCAAGTTACCAACAAAATTTGTCTTTTGTCGTTCTTTTTACTTCATAAAAATCTCACTTGATCTCAGCTCAGTTCATGTCAAACTCTTCTCATTTTGAGATGAAATGAGATGAGGCAAATGATAAAAAGAACACGACAAATGATATTTCCATTTCACAGTGTTCGCTTTTTGCTTCAAGAAACGCAAAAGGTCAGCAATATATTAGTTAATAGGTATATGCTTGCTACACTAAACTTCAACAGCTGATATTCAACTAAACAACGAAAATCTGTGAAGTGTCAACTAATTTATACTTACTTTGGGTACAGTAGAATAATGGGCATATAAGCAATTTCATTTTTTGGCAGCTGGTTGTGCAGTAAATAGTTCAAAGTATTTTGAACAGCTATTAAAGGTACGTGGCACCAATGCGGATTATCCGTTAATTTTTGTCGTACTTGTTTCTCAGGTATATCTAATTCTTGACAAATAAAATTGATTAAATCTGAACCTTTAGTTCTGTCGTTACCCTCTTGGGCATATTTTTCAAATATTGAATCAGGTGCACACAATAAATTAATACTGGCACATTTTACTTTAAGTTTTTGTAGATGTTCTAGTCTCATTTTAGCTTTATTTTGAGAAAGAACAAGCCTTACAATTCTAGGGTTCTTTTTAAATACTTCAAACTCCGGTATTTTTTGAAGTTCATTCAATCTGTACAAAACAGTATCAGGGGCTAAAGTAAAAATATCAAAACACTTTTGTATGGCTTTATCAGCAATACCGAAGTCTTTTAAGTGTTTGTTAATACTCGCTATATTTTCTGGTGGTGCCACAATTATTTTCGGATACCTATATAATATTTTCTTAATACTCACTCCTCCTAAAGTTGGAAAATTAGTTAATATTTGTTTTAAGAAATCTGGACCATTTTGAAATAGGTATCCATGTTGCAGCATTTTCTTGTTTGTGAAATGTAATTCTTCTGTTAGGATTTGTATCATTTGTGATATTAATTCCAAACTTTTGTATTTAAACTTATCGTAAATCGTAAAAACACGTTCTATTTCATCCATACTTGAGTTTAATCTCCATACTAAATAATGTTTAAATATGGTTTCATGTATATGAATTATAGTATCGTTGTCAGTCAATTTTTCAATGATTGGAAATGTTGTAGGATGTGGACTTAAAAAAGAATACAGTCTGCTTGGCACATTGATATTTTCTGGTATAACACCATGTGCTTTTAGTAAATATATCGGTTTCTTTACCACTGAACGAAATCTAAAACATTTTAGGATATATACTGTGGGTTCGGCAGACAAATTGGCTGGATTCTAGTTTATCCAGAAGAAATGAACAGTGATTTTTTTTAAAAATCCTTACAAAAACAATACCTAACGCACAGTAATGTTATAAGAAATTTCGTCTACGATAACTTCCATACTACGATTCCAAAAATTATAATTCTTTCGTATACATCTTCGTTACATCCATATGAAGAGCTGATTAGATTTTGGTTATAATTGATCAACCCTAATTTGAAGATTTTTCTTGAAAAAACTATGTTAAATATAATTTTTTCGCATTTAATGTTATTATAAATATTAAAGAATATTTTATTCTCTATACGATTTGACTGGATTTTATACTTAATATTAAATGGATATAGAGTTAAAAAATTATAAAGAAATTAAACTTCATAAAGTAGCCATAGCTATGGAAACAGCTACTATATCAAGAAAATTTTGATTGAAAGATGTCAGTGTCAAGTGAAATTGACATAGTGTGTTTGTCTTATAATTTTACTGGAAATATAGGATCTTTTGCTATAAATTTTCTGTATGGAATTTGCATAAAATACATGCAACTGCCAGAAGGTAAAGTACAAGAAATATAATCTTTAGCAAGGAAAAAAAATCTGATGTGGCCAGCACATTACCTTCCGTCAGTTATATGAGGTATTTACGAAAATTCTACCGGTGAACTGCTACCGGTAAACAGCTTTTTATCAGGTTATAGCTACCAGAATCGATATTTTAAGAACGCAAGTGGTAAACAGGGTAGATCCATAACCTATGAAAAAATTTGAAAATTTGAAACAGGTTAGAAATTTGACGTAGCTAACAAACTGAGCAAAGTCCTATATTGAACACATTTCCACTTTTAACGCGCGTGCTTCACTTTGCATCAGTACCTTTTTTTGAGATTAGATCCAACATGAATCCAGTAGATGGATCTGATAGCTATTGAACAATTTTTGAACACTGTAACCTTTTACCATTCGTGTTTTCGAACACAGTCGGTAGATGCGGTATCTACCGATAGAATTTTCGTAAATGCGTATGTATTTTCTATAAAATCCATACAGAAAGTTCCTTGCAAAAGATTCTAAATTTCTTGTATGTAGATTACCTTTCGACAGTTGCATGTATTTTATACAAATTCCATACAGAAAGTTTCGAGCAAAAAGATCCTATATTTCGAGTAAAATTATAACATAAATATACTACGAATATGTCAATTGCACTTGACACTGACATCTCTCAATCAGAATTTTCTTAATATAGTAGCTGTTTCTAGCATAGCTGGCTAATTTATGAAATTTAATTTCTTTATAATTTTATAACTCTATATCCATTTAATATGAAGTATAGAATGCAGTCAAATCGTATAGAGAATACAATGTTCTTTATTATTTATAATAACATTAAATGTGAAAAAATGACATTTAACATCGTTTTTTCAAGAAAAACTGTTAAAATCTTCAAATGAGGGTACTTCCGGTTGACCAATTATAACCAAAATCTAATCAGCTCTTCATATGGATGCAACGAAGAGGAATGCGAAAGAATTATAATTTTTGGAATTGTAGTATTAGAGTTATCGTAGACGAAAATTTTGTTACACACACACATCCACACACACACACACACATACAGACATCATCGTAAAAATAGTAAAATCGTATTCTAGGGACCTCAAAAAGTGCTTATTCATCAAAAACTCACCACCGAAATTTTTGACCAAAGACATTACCTTCCTTACCTAAAGGTGACGGAAGGTAAAAATGCCAAAACCTCTATAAATATAGCTTTCCGCATCCAATTTTTTTGCGGTATTTAGTGTTTTTAATGGTTTACCAACTACGTACAACCATTAATATAAAATTCTTGAATTCTGGATAAACTAGACTTTAGCCGACAAATTGATGTGGGATTTAAGTGAAGAACACTTTAATTTGTATTTTATTTTATATTTGTAACCTAGCAATTTTTTATGCTCTAGATAGAGCATCTGTGCATTATTCAGCTTGACAAATTAAAGTGTTTTTCACATAAAACTTTCATCTATTTGATTAAAATTTTATATTTTAAAAATTACTTTAGTAATACTTGTGCTGATATTTCGGTGAATCCAGCTTCTTTTAAATATTTAACATTATGGTCTATAGTATTATTATGCAAATTTAAAGTCATAGGATGATTGTATATATCCTCTGCATCAAATCCCAATTTTTTCAACGATTTTACACTATCCTCAAATCTTTTGTTGTCAATACTTTGCAGAATGTTGTGTGTTCTTAATAAAGCTGCTGATCTGTGGTATGTTAGACCTTTAAAATATCTTTTTATTATTTTGTACAAAGAAAAATGTTTATAATAATACCTAAATGATTTTGTAATATCTGTTTTTGTGCTTGTCTTTCTAAATGATTTTTAATAGTTGACATATTTCGTAGAACAATAGTATTAAAGTCAAGAAAATATTTACGAAACATACTTGACTGTAAGACCTAACCTTAAAACTAAAAGAAAAGGTTTTTGTTCTTATTTTTATCTGTTTTATGATTAAATTCAAGTTAAAAACAAATGTGAAGTTACATTTATTATGCAGATCTACATAAAATAAAATTTGCAAATAAGCTTTGTTCAAAATATATGCAATAATGTTAATACATTTATGATAAATTTAATACAATATTGCATATTTGTTAGATTATAAAACATCGCAAAAATAAGAAGAAATAAGCAAAGCATCACCTACATACGATTGGACTATATATATACACCTCAAATGACATTTGCTTTGAAGCTGTCAAAATTTCCGTGGACGAAGGAAGTCCATTGGAAATACTAATTTTTTTATAACCGTACCGTAACTCTAAATTCATTCTGGAGCCAAAGAAAGACATTATTATGGGGTTGCAAGATAATTTGAACTATATATTATTTAATAATCCTATTTCACTTGGCGCTCTCGATATGACCAAAAAGACACTGAATGTGAGTAAACAAACAAAGAAACAATATAGTACTTCTTTTTGTTACATAATATTTAGAGCCGGTTTTATGAAAATATTTGTTCTTCACTTAAAATTTACTTCCAAAATAAATTTAATGAAATGAAAAAATGCAACGCGTTTTTTTGACGGCAAACCTAAAAACTGATATGAATTTGTCCATTTCAATAAATTTACTTGACAACTAAACTTTGTGAAGAATACATTTCTTTTTAAAACCGGCCCAAAGAATGTACTTTTATAAATCTGTATTGAAGATTTGTTATATTTTTTTAGTGCCTACTAACACAAAATATATTGTAACATTATTTTGCGGGTCATTGGAATATTGTCTAATGTTAATAGTTATTTTCAGACATTTTTAAAACCAAAAACTAAAGAAATTATCCAAGTTGTACCGCTTATAGAGGACAAAATCACCCTCTCTAAGCTTGCCCAAGAATGTGGACCATTTATCAGAATTGGTGGTCTTTTGGGTGCTTCTGCCGTGGCTTTGGGTGCATATGGGGCCCACCGGCAATTCCCTAAGGATAAAGGGGCAGATCTGCAGAAAATATTCGAAACTGGAAATAGATATCATTTTATAAACAGTTTGGCGATCCTGTGTGTTCCAATGTCGAGATGTCCGGCTATTGTAAGTATTTTAAAAATATTTTCGGGAAGTATTTGTGTTTGTCTTATAGTTTAATGTTTCTTGAATGTCTTGTAGAGTGGAACTTTGTTGATTGCTGGGATTTCTATGTTTTCTGGAGCTTGTTATTATCATGCAATCACTGGAGAAAATAAATTTGCAAAAGTCGCGCCGTTTGGTGGTGTATGTTTAATTCTTGGATGGGCAGCCATGATCTTGTAACTCAATTCATTGTCATAGTGTATTTTCATATCTGTGTTATTATTTAAGTCGAAAAATTGTTAATATTTCTGTTGAAGTATGGATAAAAATAAAATATAGATAGAAAATATAAATATTTGAGTGTGAATATTATGTAAAAAAATAAAAACACACAGTTACATATACTATTATTCACGAAAGATGACTATCCAAGGTCATTTGTTCGAAGAAGGAATACACATCACTTTACAGCAGTAGCTTAGCAACATTTTGTATTAGAAAGAGAAAGATTATTTGACCTATGTCTATTTAATTTATGTCGTGTGACAGATATACATAAATAGATACCTAAGTATAGGGTACCTTTATAACCAGGGTATGGCCATGGCGTGGCTCACGTTTCGTCCGCCATTACCGGGACATCTGTTATATGTGTTGTTCTTGCGCAAAGTATTATGTATTTTCGTGGCTATTTGTTTTATTTTAATGAAAAACACATTTAATTATCATTTTAATATGTATTTAAAGTGTAAGTAATATATTTTATCTTATTTACTTGTGTAGTTTGTTAAGATACCCACCACGATTACTGTCACTGAAAACAACTAAAAAATTACCAATATTAAGCACAATCATTTAAATTTTTAAAATGTAAGTTTAGAATATATAATTATTATGTAATTAAGAACTAGTGATATTAAATTAGATGTGATAATAACAACACATATCATATATTCTACATAACCTATAAATGTATGTCTTAATAATAATTGTATATATCTTAAATAAATTCATTTTTATTACCTTTTTAAATTCACAGTGTGATTATTTAATATTATTTTATAATATAATATCACATTTATTACAAATAGATAGGAAAATCAATTACCGACAATGGCGGCGATCTTGGCCCATGGCCATACCCTGGTTATAAAGGTACTACTACACTGCCATCTGTGTTAATATTTACCCAGTGGCGTTGCTGTTTAAATCAAATTATTATTCCTTAGTTTATAGTTAAGTCTATGTTTTTGAATTTTGCAAAAACATAAGTGAAGAACATAAATCTTTCAAAAAGGCATTATGTAGAAAGAAGCATAATTTTCAAATAAATTACTCTTATTTTTTCAGTTAAAATGTGTCCATAAATACTTCATGTTGCACGTCTATGCATACGAAATGCAATGAAGTTATCTACAAGTAATATATCAGACGGATCACAAATGACCTTGAATAGTCATCCTTCGTGAATAATAGTTTAGACATACACATTTCGTAAAACAGACTTTACTTATTTAGTAATTAGTTCACTTGTTTTATGTATTTATATTATCGCCATTTTTTTACAATATCATGTCTACAAACACTATTAAAAGTAGGCTTTTTAATGTTTGTTTTTAGGGTTAAACATGTCATTTTATGACACCAGTGTTAAAAAGTGACAGACCATTGTTACTTTTAACACTAGTGTTAAAAGTGAAATTAGCTACCTAGGTAATGACGAATGAAATAACAAATCGACATTTTTACATGTCAAAAATTATTAGAAATACAAATCTAAATAAAAAAAATCTGATGTGGCCAGCACATTACCTTCCGCCAGTTCTATGTATTTTGTATAAATGTCATACAGAAAGTTCCTTGCAAAAGATTATATTTCTTGTACATTAGCTTAAGGCAGTTGTATGTATTTTATACAAATTCCGTACAGGAAGTTTCTAACAAAAGATTCTATATTTCCAGAAAAATTGTAACACAAACATACTGTCAACTGCACTTGACACTGACACCTTTCAATCAGAATTTTCTTTATAATTTATTTAACTCTATATCCATTTAATATGAAGTATAAAATGCATTCAAATTGTATAGAGAATAAAATATTCTTTAATATTTATAATAACATTAAATGTAAAAAAATGATATCTAACATCATTTTTTCAAGAAAAACTGTTAAAATCTTTAAATGAGGGTACTTCCGGTTGACTAATTATAACCAAAATCTAATAAGCTATTCACATGGATGTAAAGAAGAGGAATACGAAGGAATCATAATTTTTGAAATTGTAGTATTAGAGTTATCGCATTAGAAAATTTTGTTACACACATACATACACACACACACACACACACACATACAGACATCATCGTAAAAATAGTAAAATCGTATTCTCGGGACCCTAAAACGTGCTTATTCATCAAAAACTCACCACCGAATTTTTTGATCAAGGACAATACCTTCCTTACCTAAAGGTGACGGAAGGTAAAAACAGTGTTTGTAGAAAAAATAGTGTATGATATAGTGTTAAAAGTGATTTTATTTGGAGGTTCCGCGTCGTGTTTCAAACTTCCTTCTCACAAAATAAAATCTCACTTTTAACACATAAATAACTATTGTATCCCGAATGATCGTCATAAAACCATACAACATTACTCGTATAACATCTTTAAATTAAAATATAAATGTCATTAGTTTTATATATATATAAAAAAAAAATATATTACATATGGTTCAATTTTCTTGTTATGTATATGTACGATACTTGCAGTGTATTTAATTTTAAGTACGGTAAATTGTAATGGAAATATTGGAAATACATTTTAATTAAATAGCATAGGATAAGTTTATTAATACAATATTTATTCTGCATCTTATACAGATTATAAATATTACTTTTTTCATTGTTAAATTTGAAACAATAAAATTATAAATTTAGTTCTGTGAATCGACATATCATGTACATTGCCCCGAAGTTCTGTCGTTTTTTTACTTCCTTGTACAAAGTAAAGGAAGTATTGTATTCGCGAAAAATTTCGGTTTCCAGATTTCAACGGAAATATCCATTTTGGCCATCCCTGAATCCATTCTGACTAATTTCGTCGTGACGTCTGTACGTACGTATGTACGTACGTACGTATCTTGCATAACTCAAAAACGGTAAGCCGTAGAAAGTTGAAATTTTGTATTTAGGACTTCTATAATATCTAGTTGTGCACCTCCCTTTTTGGTCATTACATAATTTCCAGAAAAGGTACTTTATTTGAAGCCTATAATAGATTTTAATGAAAAACTATATTAAAATATAATCCAAAACTTTTCAAATTTAGTATATAAGACTTTTATATCAATTGGAATAACATAGCAGAATTTGGTTAAAACAGGCTTACCGGAAGTGATATATTACCTGAAGTTGTTAACAGTTTTTCTTGAATAAAATTGTTTTATTTTGATTTTAGAAATAAATGCTTCAAATAAGAGTTTTAGAGAATTAAATTCTGCGTCTAGCACACCAAGTATTATTAAATTAGCCCTTTGTATAAGCGAGATATGTAAATTTAAAACTTATATACTTTTTGGTTTTTGTAAAGAAGCTTGCTATGGATTAGGACAAAAAATAACAAAAAAAATAAAAAATAGATGTTAATGTCAAATTACGTCAAATACGTGCAATTTTATAATTGGGTCTATACTTCATCTTCATATTGGTCTTGCGTACAAGGAAGTCGTGTGGTGTCCACATCAGATTTTCTTAGTTACAAAATGTATGCATAAGGTGTAAATCGAAAAGTGGGCCATATGCCTTTAACATGGGAAATCAGTTTTTTTTGCGCGAACGTTATTAAATTATTTTATGCAAAAATACTTCAAATGAACATGATAGAGATTTAAATTCTGCATCTAAATCATTTGAAACGATTATTCTGGCTCTCCAGTTAAAATAGTATTTTTTTTGGAAACATTGTATTCAGTTGCATCCTTTTCAAATTTATATGTATGTTTTAAATATTTGCTTATAATTCGCAATGTGTTAAAGATTCGGAGACGAGTTTTGAAAATTTGAATAAAACATTATATTCTCCAATAGCATAATCTAGGCACATGCACACTATTGTTTCTCATCATAATACAGCTTTTTAGTAATGAAAAGGACACTAGCACGTATTTAATTTATTTTAGAGAAAAGAGATTTAAGAACACACATAATACATATATTGATTTAATTATTTGATATTTCAAGCAATAAATATATTTAGTGTTATACCATAAGAATTAGTAACAATAATAACAAAATAAATTAAAAAAATATACTTCACATATAGTAATACTTTATACAAAATATCAATTATAATATGTATTAGTACGAGAGCCCACGACCACAATTTTTGTCTCATAGCAATACGACCAAAATCGATAGAATAGATGACCCTGAACCCAAAAATGCTAATTTCAGTTATTTCGCGCGTAGCGTCTGTCCGAACGAACAATTATAACTAGACAAAACATTTCCTATCCCTCCTCACTGAATGTTTTGATTTCGGCTGGCCAGACAGAGAAACTAGAGATAGGGATATGTCTTGTCTAGTTCGAGTGTTTCTCACTAGAGGCCATGTAAAGTGTCAGTGTATAGTCTAGTTTTTATTTTGAACGTTGCTCACTAGAGGCCACGTAGACGCATGTGTATCTTGTCTTTGTTTTCTAGTTGTAGTGTTTCTGTGAGTGACACGTTGATTTTTCTAATATTAAACCTTATAAATTATTTAATGTTAACCACGAAATTTTAACTAAGAACACTTGCGCCTCTAGTGAGCAACGTTCAAACTAGACACTGATACTCCACGTCAGAGACCTGCATCGGGTCGGGTACCCGCGGGTTACCCGCTTTGCGGTGCAGTTCCATGATTTCTTTTGCGGGTTGCAAGTCGGGCGCGGGTAAGACTTGCGCGGATATCGGGTCGGGTCACGTTTACTTTTTATTTCCTTTTTATTATAATCATTGTTCATATTTTCTATTGGCATTATATTTTCATAGTTGTTTTTATTATTTTCAAAAACAAACCATCTATAACAGATAATACCATTATATCCCAATTAAAAGTAAAATGTCTGCGTATATTGAACGATAAATTTCAAATTAATTTATTGCATAAAATTGCTGTATTTTTACACCCAAAACTAAAAAGTTTAAAGTTGTTGGAAAACGATTTGGAAAGAACCGAAGTTAGAAATGAAATTAAAAGGCTTTTAAGTGAAAAAGTGCAGATTAGTTTAAGTAAAGGACCTAAATAATCTAAAGAATAAATATTTTGTTTTATATACTTTGTGCTGATAAGGAATAAAATGTTTTACATACATTTTTCTGATTTTTTATTTTGAATAAAATTTTCCATCTTGCATTTCAGATTGATGTTAATTATTTAGCGGGTAGCGGGTTCGGGTATAACATTGGCGGGTACGGGTCGGGTTGCGGTTCAATTTAAAACTAACTGAGTCGGGTGCGGGTCTTAATGTTGCGGGTACGGGTCTGAAAAAGTATACCCGCGCAGGACTCTACTCCACGTGGCCTCTGTGCTGACATCTAGTGAGAAATATTCGGACTAGACAAGACATATCTCTATCTCTAGTTTCTCTGTCTGGCCAGCCAAAATCAAAACAAACCAAATGCAGTTTTGTTTAGTTAGTAAAAAAATTAAGGGCATATAGTACTGACCAAACTAAGTAAAAAAGCTTAATCAACATGGGTCCGATCTTCCATAGTTTCCAAGATTTGAAGCAGTTCAAAATGAGTTTTTACAGGGTTTACGTCTGCTATCTCGAAAACTATAAGAGTTACGACTTTGATTAAATGGGATTTTTTGTTTTCCTTTCAGAGGTCATCTTTGATGTGCTTTTGTTTTTTCTTTTAATCAAATAATTGTACTATGTTAAATGTTGTGGCGACCTTGGCCAATATTTTATTTTCAAATAACTTCGTAACTATTAGAAATTGAGAAAAACGTTTCATATAAAATTTTATTGTTTTTACTTCCTTGTACAAAGTAAAGGAAGTATTGTATTCGCGAAAAATTTCGGTTTCCAAATTTCAACGGAAATATCCATTTTGGCCATCCCTGAATCCATTCTGACTAATTTCGTCGTGACGTCTGTACGTACGTATCTCGCATAACTCAAAAATGGTAAGCCGTAGAAAGTTGAAATTTTGTATTTAGGACTTCTATAACATCTAGTTGTGCACCTCCCTTTTTGGTCATTACATAAATTTCAGAAAAGGTACTTTATTTGTAGCCTACAATAGATTTTAATGAAAAACTATATTAAAATATAATCCAACACTTTTCTGATTTAGTATATAAGACTTTTATATCAATTGGAATAACATAGCAGAATTTGGTTAAAACAGGCTAACCGGAAGTGATATATTACCTGAAGTTGTTAACAGTTTTTCTTGAATAAAATGGTTTCATTTTGATTTTAGAAATAAATGCTTCAAATAAGAATTTTAGAGAATTAAATTCTGCGTCTAGCACATCAAGTATTATTAAATTAGCCCTTTGTATAAGCGAGATATGTAAATTTAAAACTTAATATACTTTTTGGTTTTTGTAGTGAAGCTTGCTATGGTTGACAAAAAATAACAAAAAAATAAAAAATAGATGTTCATGTCAAATTACGTCAAATACGTGCAATTTTATAATTGAGTCTATACTTCATATTAGTCTTGCGTACAAGGAAGTCGTGTGGTGTCCACATCAGATTTTTTTTAATAGTCTATTTACTGACAGACAAAATTTTGTTCGATCACTATCTTTTTTACAATATTTTTGAAACACCTGTACACATTTTCATCACGGCTTATTACCCATTGCTGGGTGTGCCAATCTGCTTTGTACACATATATTGGCAAAGATGAAATGTTTGCACCGTGCGGGCGCTTACCAGGCGTCACCTCACGGGCACTCATTGCTGGCGTGGAGAGTGCACCGCAGGGGTCAATTTTGTGCCATTTAAAATTCGAAGCATTTGGCGCCGATCGGAATCGAACCCGGTTCCCCAGATTCGCGACCTGACATAGCAGAAATGGCCCCCTACGAAGCTGCTACGTTTCTGACCGTTACTATCCACCTAGTCGGGTCTAGGATCATCTAACCTATCGATTTTATACGGTTTTGGTCGTAAAACGATGATACATGGTTTTGGTCATGGGCTCTCGTACTATACATATATTTAATATTGCACCATAATAATTATTATTCTTTTTATAATTTAGAACTGACACCGCTGTCTGCAACTTTCTGACTCATACTGCTTATAAAATGCCGTCTCCCATCCAAATACATCATAGCCTCGTGGTACGTTTGCGGAAATACTTCTGGAGCTATTTCCGGCAATTCGTAAGTAAAATGAAACGCATTAGTTGTGTTATGTACTCCTGTTCTAGCTTCAAAACTTTCTGCATATACTGTAACTTGCACATATTGCATTTGAGTATAAACTACATAAGCATGCATTCTTATTAGGGAGTTAACTTCTATGGGTTTGTGGAAATTAATGTCGCTTATATGTTTGAGTTCTGGCCGGTACTTAGAGAATAAATAAGCTAAAGCCCAGCTGAGTTCTACAGCCTGTCGCATTAGAAATCCACCAAAAACTTTATTGTGTAAGTTTCGATGTTCTGGATGGGAAAAAATTATGTTAGATAAAGTTGAATTTTCCATCCAAACACAGCCTAAAGGAAGAGTTTTTTTTAACAAACTAAACTCATTTGGAGGCATGGTTCTTATAAATAAATTGTGAATTATTTTCTGCTCTTCATCTGTAGGAATAACTTTCAATAAACTTCTATTTTGTAGTTCATATCTCCTTTTCTTTCTCGTTTCACCCCCACTTAAAATATTTTTTTCTTCTTCATTTGCAGGCGAAATAGGGTTCACAACAGCTGAGCGGGTGTTCGATGGGTCTCTTGCCGCCATTAAGAACAAAGCCCGCGTTAATTTATGCCACTGGTTATGTCGCATTTGTTCTAACCAAACGACGACTTCGATTGATGATTTGCCCACCCAACTAACGTGGCCAGAAAGGCGAATGTCATCTGAAGGCTACAAAAATAAGCAAGGTAAAATTGTCATATTTGGCGCAAACAGTTGACCCTATTGTTTTGGAAATCAAATGCGATGGGTACCCGTGTTATACTTGCCGTCAAATAAATATAAACTGGAAATTTCTACACTGTTGCCAAATCATATGGGCAATGTTCAAAATGCTAAGTTATGAAGACGCGGCAATACCGCAGGGCAAAAGACAGAATACGGAAAGGGGAAAAAGTTGAGCATCAGTTCATATTCATTTGACGGCGAGTATAGTTATGTTATTATTTTCACCGGTTTCAGAATATTATTCTATTGATTCCATGTACAAAAGTAGGCTGGTAACTAAGTAATAACTGTATCTGTATGGTAATATTATTACCATACTGACTTGTCAACAACGGTCTACAAAATGAAAATATAATGCTCTTCATTAATACAGACATATAACATTAACCTATCGTTCTAAATACGGTCTACTTTATTCTAAAGTAATAAACATGAGGAATAAAGCACAAAATTTGAATATTTGTCATATTGACATGTCAAAATGATTGTTCTTTTAACCATAGCAATCTGAAAGTAGCATTAATGACAGAATTTCAAAAATTGATATTTATCAATGCCTTAATTTTCTGAAACCGATAACCTATTGAACAAACCACGGATATTACTAATCATAACAAGCCTTAGATGTCTTAAAATCCTCGCTCTACGAGCTTAGATTTCATACTGACATCTGCGGCAGTTATATGTGCATAACATTCCTAGGTATGTTAATAGCTATTAATTCTTTATAAATTTTCTAAAAGCATAGATACTAAGAACATTTAACACAACTCATATGCCTAATCATGTACAGAATAATTTTCTAGCTTACTTTATTAAAAAAAATTATACGTATTTTTATACTTTTAACAATTATCGTATACTGCCATATTAATGGTAACGTATGTCGGTTCTCTCTACTTATGGCGGAGTGATGCTGCCGTCACAACTTTCGTGCCAAAACTTGAATAACCATTTTAGGCGTTATAAAGCAGAATTTTAAGAAAACAACAAATAGGGAATTTCTATTTTTAAATTCTTAACATCTGAAATATTCAAAAAAAGTCGGACGCCGCGACATCTAGGCGATGGTCAACTGGGCGACATAAATTTTTTGCATGCTTTAGCAGGCATATAATTGTTGAATTTTTTTTAGTGACTAATATACATTCCACACGAGTCTAATACAACATTTTATCCAACACTTTTTTAAAAACTTCTTAAATCTTATGTTTTATTTTATCGTTTGACACTGATAAATTAATTGATGTAGTATTTTAAATAACGAAGTAGCCATCGAATGGTTTTGTGATATTTATAGGGCGCGGGTAGACACGTGACTCGAGGGACCTTGACGTGCTTAGAATCAGCTGATTTGTGTGTGCATGTCATTTTCACAAGATCAATGTCATGTTGATACGACCAATGTTTTGACTTATTTTCATTTTTAATTGCTAAAATGTTATTTTTAATTAAATGTTTTTTACTGCCTAAAATTTGTAAAATATTAACATTTTAGCAATTCAAAATCAAAATAAGTCAAAACATTGGTCTTGTCAAATTAACAATGTTCTTGTCAAAATGACATGCGCACACAAATCAGCTGATCCCAAGCAAGTCAAGTTTGCTCGAGTAACGCGTCTGCTCGCGCCCTATTGAAAACAATTTGCTGTAATAATTATTGTCTGTCAGTGGGAATTATTTGAAAGAAAAATACATTAAAATGGGTAAAAATGAGGACCTTCCTTTAAATCGTATTCACTTAGAAGCACAAGCAGCATCTCTGAATTTAATTCCGAAGCAAGTAACCACTAACTCATTTCTCGTTTTCGTTTCATCAGCCGTACATGACAGCTGTCATTGTGTAAATAATTTTGTAAAATTGTTTTTTATTTATATTAAAAAAAAACAAAAATTAGTAATAATTCTCCGTGACTTCTAAAATATTCTTTCACGGAGTACATTAGTTATTTCAAATAACCATAGTAACAAGTATATTACGAGTCGGTGTTGGATAAAACTATTTAAAAATGACGCTCTGATTTTTCTAAACAAACGTTCACATGGATTATCGTCATATCACGGGTGATCTGGCAATTCCTCCAATAAATTATTAGTTGATTTGGATGTTGCATCGCTATTTACATTGTAATTTAAAAGTTTCCTGTAGAAGCAAAATCTCCCATCTTCCATTTTTGTAGATTAGCGTTTCATTTTAAATTGTAATTAATATGTCTGCCGTAAAATTTAGCTGAAATCATATAGGAAGTATTGCTAGGTCATCCGCAATATATTCTATTCTATTGTCTGAATTTGTAACTTTTATAATATTTCAAAAAATTGTTGTTTGTCACGGGATCCCTTCGCATAACATTTCAAGCACGGTAAAGTTAGAATATACTTACAGTAGGTTTGAAATCAGTGAAGTCGATTTGGTCAACCAGAACAGTTACTAAAGTATGTGGAGAAGGTGTTCCTGGTTGGTGCTTCGGGTTTTTAATGTGCTTAAAGATAACCCATACTACAAAAAAATAAATGGAGAAGTATTGCTATATGACATGTGTTAATAATACTTTGCATCATTTACTTTAATAAATGATAGAAAAGGGGTATTCCGGCATTAAAATAATATTTTTTGTTAGTTCTGCCCTGTAGGATTATGAATATATAATTTTGAATAAGAAAATACGTATATCAAGTGAGATACGATTTTTTTAAAAATTCATCGAAATTCAAATTTTCTATCATGGCCACCATGGCGCGCCTTATGACAATCATCCGATATTGACATCTGCAGCGAACTTTAGTGCCTAAACACACGTTTTTATAGACAGCTATTTGCCTATTTACAACTTTTGAAGAAGAAAACGTAGGTAAACAACCAAATATCAGAGGGACACGTAATAATTAACAAAAAGACAAAAACAAAATGAATAAAATATCATTTACAAAATACATGCTCGTAGTAACTAGTATACTCAATCTGAAATGAACAAAAACCACGCAAAAGCATATCGAAATATCAAAATTACGAATGAAAACTTTACCCTAAACATGTTTTGTTGTACTTTTTTACTACATGAAGATGTTAGCCATAGAAAAAAGTTACTATTTTGCATAAATTCCATAACACCGGAATATCCCATTGTTCTCCTCCTTATTTTTATCTTGGAGTATTTTTAGGGTTATTACGTCACAAGCGTTTGCCCAAAACTTTATTAATTTTTTCTCACGAATTATTAATTTATCTTCTAAACAATAAAAAAGATACGGGTCTAATACTTTTTTTATCAAGATATAATAAAATTGTGAAAATCATCATTATAATATTAAACAACATAATTATAGACTTCATTTTTATAGAGGTAAATAGCAATTTTAACTAATATCTCTACAATCGGAATAGTAGCTATAATAAAATATATGAGACTAAGCTTGATTATAAAACGGACCTTAATATCACGGGAGACCTGGCAATACTTTCTTTCTGTTATGTTCAGCGAAAATAAGGTTTTAGTAGATTTGGATTTTAAGTCACTATTTACATTGATTTATTAAAAGATTAGGATTCTGCTGGTCTGTTTAAATTGTATCTAACTTTCAAGTCTCCTGTAAAATTTAGCTAAAATCACATAGGATAGGAGGTATTGCCAGGTTGCCATCTGTAGTGAATTCGAAATTCAAAAATAGACAGTTTTTCAGAAGAGTGGAGAGTTTGAACTTTTATTTCTTTTTTTAAAGAAGTTTAGATCATATTTTTCTTAAATTAACCACATTAATATGTAGTTTAGAGTAAATAAAATATCTAGGAGATATTATTCTAGGCAGGCGATAAGTAAAAAAAATTATACGATTCGTGCTAAATTTTGCTTATCGCATGACTTTTATAAATGTGAAGTATTTAGATATAATCTAAATTAAAGCTTGTTGCACATCATGACATATCGTTTTTCACACAATGATATTCCAAATATACATGTGTTCATTTTTAAGTGGCTCCCATTGCAATCTCGAGAACTATAAGATATACGAAGTTGGTCAAATTAGCAAAGTATCTCTATTTTACATGAGTATGGCGGCGGTCTCCCAAGTACTATCAATCGTTTACTGTCGTGTATATTTCAAACACGTACATTCTAATAGCGTGTGCGTGTGTCACATTGGGCCATCGTTTTCTATCGAGTACCGAGTACCGTCGATTGTTTGATTTTCAAGTTGGTTTGATTTTTACTCGATGCTCGATTCCACTCGATGCCTTGACGCATGCGTAAATGTACATAACCTCTTAATTTAGTTGATGTCATTCAAATTTCATTTGATTTGACACTGACAAACAGAAGTAGTCGTGAAAATATAAACAACAAAGGTTATTGAGTGAAAGCGGAGCACGAGTGAAATTAATTTAGATTAATATATTTAGATAAACTCGACACCAAATGATATATGCAACTCGACCAGTTAGACCGGACCTTCAGTTTTTAAACGACTCGGCATGATTCGATATTACACTACACGTGCACTACACGACACAACTTTACCAGTGAGACCGCCGCCTATTTCAATGATAAATTCCAACGACTAGTTTTTAACCAATCATGATGCAAAACACTTGAAAATTCAACCAAGTAAATAAACAGTTGTTATTGTTTATAACTGTCATTATAGCTACAGTATGTTCAATAAAATTCCTAACTCGGAGTAGGCTATGAACAGTGAAAACGTATGTTTGATCATTACTCAATGGACCTTTTCAATTTAAAGAGATAAAAGATATGCGCAATGGGGATCTGCGCATAGTAAGAACAACTGAGATCTATGATCTATGGAGTTTGTTTCTAAAAAATTAGACGTAAAATGTGAGAATATCTCAAATAACTTTAAAAAATCTTATCGAAATAAGTTCCAAAAGCTTTTATTGAAGTTAAAATGTCTAACGATGCAAATTTTCACTGAGAATACAGGTATTTTAATAACTGCAATATTTTTGACGTTTCGTTTGACAGCCCAACTGGCAGTTGTTCGCGCCATTTTCTTACTATTTGCAACGATAGAAAGAGATAGCCGTTAAATTGAAAAGGTCCAATAAAGAAGAATACAGTATATTGTCATTCCCCGTTTTCTAATTTGTCAAATGAGTCAAATTAAAAAACAGTAATAATTCTTTTTGTGTCCACGTAGGAAATGAGTAAAAATTATTTTCTTAACATTATTTATGTTCCCGAAATGAACCGTTTGTCATATCTTCATAAGATACCTGCAAAAAGATCCATATCTTCTAATAGTCTTCCTATTCTTACACTGCCTAAAAACGTAACATATCTATCTTGTAGTTCTTCATCAGCTGACAGAGGAATTAGTGCAGTTGTAAAGCTGTCTTGCATAGATCTCGGTTCTAATTCGGCTTGACTAGTAGGCAGGTACTGGGTCAAATGACTTCTGGATTGTGGAATTGGTTTATAACCTGTCTCCACACCCATATGACATTCTAGCTTTTCCTTCACTGAAACATAGATGCAGTTCACCCAAAATAAAATAAAGTGTATTTATTAACCTTCTTGCATTGTAAGAACGGGCTTCATTTCTTGTACTATTTTGGTATTCAAATATAGAGGTACAGCGGTTTTTATTGTTCTAAAATATAAAAAGATGTAGGTAATAATATTTAACATTAAACTGCATTGCTTCACCGTATCACTTCCTTTCGCATGTGATTGAACATTGGTTTTACGAGCGTTGATGCTAATGAACTAAGTAAAAATGCCATTATTTTTCAGTATTAGTACTTATCTTTATTCGTGGTTAAAGTACAATATGCCAAGATCACAACATGAACAAGAACAAGTGTTTATGACTAAGGTTACATACGCACGCACATCGCACGCATTTGCTCATATGCTCAAAAAAAATTTGCCTTTCGTCTGTGCTTTTGCCTAATGAGGCGCGGGGCGCGGGCACACTCGTGACTTTGACAAGTGCTTGTAGGGCCCACAAGGATGCCAAGTATACAGCTTGTGTAACTTGCCTGTGTTGTCAAATCAATTTAAGCGTAACATTAATAAATAAAATTGTAAAACTAGTTATTATTAATGAATATCATGTTGTTTTATTTTCTGATACATTAAACTTAATTTTTAAATTAATTTTTATACAAATAGAGCATTCAACATTTACTGGGGTGCGTTCCAACACAAAGATACAGAGTATACTCTATTCCATTTAAGCCATTCAGTAGATGGAGCTGGCAACAGCGCAAACTTGAAGTAGCCGAAATTCCATTGGGTAAACTTGTCTCTTGTCTCCAATTTCAGCCAATCAGAGATATCAAAACTATTCCCTATGCTCTGCAATACTGAATGGCTTAAATGGAACAAGGTATAAGTGGATCCCCTTGGGGTGCGTTCCAAAACCTTACTCTGGAGTATCGAGTATGGTAAAATCCGTTCCAAAACTATTGCGCTTACTCTTAGAGTTTACGCGATAAACGTTCCAAAATTCGGAGTACGCACTCTAGAGCATACTCTTCGTACTCTGCTACGCTAGTAGGGTACGAAATACTCTAATAAGAATTTGCGTGTCCTACGCAAATTTTTACAACGAAACATACAGAAATCGAGTTTGAAATAAAAATAAATCTTGAAAATTATCAATATGTTGGAGTAATTGATGATTATTTATCTTATAAAAAAGTCATTTGAAGAACATAATAGTAAAACCTATATTAATTGTAAAAAATGTTTTGATAAAACAGGAAGTGCACACAATAAATAATTTTTGGCAGTCAAAATGTATCAAAAAGATATTTTCTTATTTTTAAGGTTATGTTATTTTATTTACTCAAAGCCGTTCGTAAATACTCCGGCAAATATGGTCACGTGACCGTACTCCAAGTAGGGGATCCACTTACTCTGTATCTTTGTTTTGGAACGCACCCTTGGAGTACGGTCACGTGACCTTATTTGCCGGAGTATTTAGGAACGGCTATAAGTAAATAAAATAACATAACCTTAAAAATAAGAAAATATCTTTTTGATACATTTTGACTACCAAAAATTATTTATTGTGTGCACTTTCTGTTTTATCAAGACATTTTTTACAATTAATACGGGATTTACTATTATGTTTTTCAAATGACTTTTTTATAAGATAAATAATCATCAATTACTCCAATGTATTGATAATTTTCAAGATTTATTTTATTTCAAATTCGATTTCTGTATGTTTCGTTGTAAAAATTTGCGTAAGACACGCAAATTCTCATTGGAGTATTTCGTACCCTACTAGCGTAGCAGAGTACGAAGAGTATGCTCTAGAGTGCGTACTCCCAATTTTGGATCGTTTATCGTGTAAACTCTAATGCCCGGTTTTATAAAAGCGAATTAAATATTTTATCCAGGATTATAATTATAATCCAAGATTATATATATATATATATATATATATATATATATATATATATATATATATATATATAATCGCGTTGCATAAAAATGAATATCCAGTATATATTCTCGGATTTCGTAATCTTGGATAATTTATCATTTAATCTAGGATTATATAATTTTTGCGTTTTATAAAACAAAACACCGGATTATGTTGCAATATAACTCAGGTTTTTGTAATTCGGTTTTGTTGATGAATTAAATTGACAGTTCCATAATTCCGAAGAGAAAAATTAATATTATGTGTTAATTTTAAATAATCTAACGTATACTTTTACTTTTACATTAGAGAAAGCGCAATAGTTTTGGAACGGATTTTACCATACTCGATACTCCAGAGTAAGGTTTTGGAACGCACCCCTGATGGTTACCTCAAATTTAGCGCGCCAAGAAATCTTTGTATCGTAGATGGCAGCACTAATCGCTCTATTTTTATATAAAATATTTTAAAAATTAAGTGTATGTGTTAGAAAATAAAACAACATGATATTCATTAATAATAACAACTAGTTTTACAATTTTATTTATTAATTTTACGCTTAAATTGATTTGGCAACACAGGCACGTTACACAAGCTGTATACTTGGCAACCTTGTGGGGCCCTACAAGCACTTGTCAAAGTCACGTGTCTGCCCGCGCCTACGTGTAATTTTTAGTTATGGACGTTCCATGTTATCAAGCTTAGACCAGGAAGAGAGGGGAGAAAGGGCATGCTATAGGGCGCGAGCAGACACGTAACTAAAGGGACCTTGACGTGCTTAGAATCAGCTGATTTGTGTGCGCATGTCATTTTGACAAGAACAATTTCATGTTGACAAGACCAATGTTTTGACTTATTTTGATTTTTAATTGCTATAATGTTATTATTTTTAATTTCATGTGTTTTACTGCTTAAAAATTATAAAATATTAACATTTTAGCAATTCAAAATCAAAATAAGTCAAAACATTGGTCTTGTCAAATTGACAATGTTCTTGTCAAAATGACATGCGCACACAAATCAGCTGATTCTAAGCACGTCAAGGTCCCTCGAGGCACGTGTCTGCTCGCGCCCTATATATTTCGGCGTGACAACTTTCCAAATCATCCTACTGATTTTAGATCACCGTCAGAATCAGCTGCAAAAGGCTAGTCGGCCAGATGTGTTACATACGTGTGCAGTCGAACGAATACGTTTTCAATGTCAACAAGCGTCACCTGCCGTTTTAACATATCCGTTATTTACATTAAGTTTTTTTTATGAATATTCTTTCGTATTTATTTCAGTTTTATTTTTAAATGTTGTATGAGGGAACCATGTTGATAATGTGCAATAAATAAAAGGCCTTCAAGTTCCAATATTCCTTATTTAATAATATTGAGGACGTTTCGAGCTAAATCCGCTCATCATCAGCAACTAACAAATTTTTCAAGTTGAGTATTATAAATAAATACATAAATGTTTATAATATTGAAGCAGAATTACATTGTTGTACATTATCCAAAATTGTGAAATTACATGTAAATTATATTCAACGTAGTCATGGGCCCCCAACTCAACAATGCAACATGCCGCTGACACGGCCCATTAACAACAGTTGTTAATAATATCATCACACCCCAAGATATCCTTCCGGGATTGGTGGATTAAAAAGTCTTGTAACTCCGTTATGCAAGCAGCCGCAAATTATTTTCTTCTATTTGTTGACAACCTATTGTTGCCGGCAAGTGTCAGTTTCGCCTGGGGCGCGAGTTGTGAGACACCTGTACATCTACATTTATTTTCACTACTTGTTTATGTCATCAACTATTCATTTCACACATTCCACGCGATAAAAACATCGAATACAATAAATCACGTCACCGAAATAATTAAACAGGTTGAGACACGTTTGTTTATGCAGTTAGGTTGCTTGCGCGATTACGTCATCGCTAAACTTAGACGCCAGCTCAGCGCAGCGGCGACGGCGACCGCTTCCCTTTACACTATTGGAGCACACTACCATTTGTCAGAAAAAATAGAACTTTTAGTATCAATTTTTTAAAAAATAATAAAAAACTTACATATATTTTTGTTTAAAGGACATCAAATACTTGGTGATAAGCTGCTAATGATATCGTGTTCTTGTCCATCAAGGAGATAAGATTTCGAAAATACTGCCATAGGCACCTGACAACATTTTAATATTTCATTACATTAAAAAAATAAAAAAAATAAAATGGATAATATTTTATTAGATAAATATAGATACAACGCTAAGAGTTTGAAGGATACAGTATATACTTTTATACAGAATTTAAAAGGATTGGGTTCTATTAACCTACAAAGAAAATGTAAAGGTTAAACTTATTTTAAGTAGTAGCAGAACATTTTATGAATAAATATTTTATATTTATAGATTACTAGGCTAATTACCTCATCATAATAAGTTTTCTTCGAGGTTTTCGTCTTTTATGAGATTCAGTTTCAATGCTTCATAGACAGATCTAAGGATTACGCCGAAGGCATGTGCACCCGGATCTGGGTGTAGCGACCCATGACGTCTCGTTCTTAATGCAGCGTCTTCTGCTGCACACGCTGCAAGACCTGCAGCATCCAAGGGATTCATTTCAGTCGATAATGATTCTCGAACACTTGTTGAAGCTGCTGAAACGGCGTCTAACATTGTGAACTGGAATTCTTCGCGACCGCCGTATCTAGATAGGAAATATTTGTGAGAATTGAATCTACTAGGATCAAAATCTCTTAAATATTAAAATTTTCAGAAACGCAAAAAAACTATAACTAATTTCTAGCAACAATTATTTAAGAAAAGAGTTCTGGTTTTGTGGATTTTTAATAGTGCCCTCTCAATAAATAGCAACAAACTCAACGAATTTGTTTATTATAAACCCGTTTGCAATCAAGGGTAGGATTTCCTGGTAAGGAGGTTCGAGCGAAACTAATGAGCCAAAATAACATTTATATATTTTTGTTCTTTTAACATCTAAAATAATTTCTAAAACTTATAATTATAATTAATAAAAGTATATTGAGCTTATAAATACATAATTCATTTTTATTTAATAAAAAAGATACTGAAATGATTTCAGTATTTTGAACATGTGTCGAAGAACGCTTTAAACAAACAAAACTGCTTCGTTGCGCAGTTATTGAAATGTAGGTATGTAACTGATAGATAAATGATACTGTCAAAGAACTAATCATTTCAAATTAATATCAGTAACGTTTCAAAAAGAAAAAAGTAAATAGAACAATAGGTAAGGAAATCAAAACAGTTTCCAGCATAAGTAAATATGTAGCTATGTATTTAGATTAATAAAAATTAATGATTCGCAAAAAAGTTTAAGCTAATTCTCATTTTTGGATTAGTGGATTCTATTTTATTCCGGTATTTAAAATTTAATCTTCATTTTATTATTAAAAAAGGTAGTTACTTGAATTAGATTAGACTATATTTTAAGAAATAAACTGGCAAAATTCGAGTAAAATTCGCTAATCCTAAAATAAGGATTAGCTTAATCTTTTTTGTGACTCGGGCGGTAAATTGCGGGAGGTATTGTGCTACCAGATTTTTTTATATTTATTTACTTTTTTTACTAAAATTATTATATTAAATTTATCTACCAATTTCAGTAATCAATTTATAACATGAAAAAAAGAATTTTAAAATAACAAACAATTAAAAGAAGACACTAACCAGAAGACTACGCTGTAGAAAACGTAAATTTTAGTTACAAAATTAGGCGCTAAATTTGAATCTGGTGATATTTAATTATGAATAGATATAAATAGAATTTTAATATTTTAATAAATTAGTTTTATTATTACTAAATAAATATTAATGTGTGATTTTATGTATGTATGTATGTATGTATGTAAATATTAATATTTCATGCAATTCAATTGAAAAAATGTGGAAACATAGTTATTGATAAAGTAAATATCTGAAAATAGCAGTATTATAAAATAGATTATTTTCAAAAACTACACCTTAATTTAAATAAGACCATATCGTCACAGTAATGTTCGTTTCTAGAGGCTAAAACAAAGTAGAAATTTACCACCAAATGACAAATATAATTAATAAAAAAATCTGATGTGACTAACACATGACCTCCCGTCAATTCCATGTTTGAAATAGCAATGAGCTTTAAGTTAAATATCACTTCCAGATGATCGTTTGTAAACAAAATCAAATTTGTTGTTCCAAAAAATAGAAAAGTTTGTAATACCAAATTTTAGATTATATTTTATTATGTTTTTTCTCGAAAATCTGTTCAGTGCTCCAAATTAAGTACTACTTCCGGTTTATCATACAGATATAGTCAAAATATAATGTTGTTTCAAATTATACCCGAGTTTTATATACCAAATTTGATAAGTTTTGAATCATGTTTTAATATATTTTTTTAAGAAAATCTGTTTATAGCGTCCTGTAAAGTAGTACTTCCGGTTTATCAATTTTAGAAAACATCTAGTATGTCGTTCTCATTAATATAAAAGTGAAATACAAAATTTGAAAAGTTTTGGATTGTATCAATTTAAAGTATTACTTCTGGTTTATCAATTATATCCAAAATCTAATATGTTGCTCTCCTTCCTTCATATAAAAGTTTTAAATACTAAATTTGACAAGTTTTGGATTATATCCTATTATATTTTTTACGAAAATCTGTTCATAACTTGAAGTAAAGTATCACTTCCGGTTTATCAATTTTAGCCAAAATTTAATATGTTACTTTGACTCGTCTTTATAACTTTAATCGTTTACAATAAACCAAAATATGAAATAAGAACAAATACAAATATCTTTGAACTTACTTTTTCAAAGCTTCTGTTGCAGCTTCCAAAATTGCTGCCCACGTGTCCACAGTAATTTCATCACCTTCTTCCATTAGGAAAAGTGGTTGTGCAGCTGCTTCGAACATAATGGAGTAAAAACAAGCCATGAGACCTTCGAAACTTTGCTCAAGCAGTTTGCTTATTTCGTGAAAGAGCATAAATGGCCATTGGATTTTAAATTTGTCCTTTAAAAGATATTCGATTATTGTGGTACATGGTTGCTTCATATTTGTACCTAAAAAATTATACAGAGTAAAAATTTAATAACCACATTTAATAAAAATATATGTACTGGGTGTTTTTTTTTTTTAATCAGGGCCACCATTGGTATCTCGGAAACTGCAAGTGTTACGACTTTGTTATAATTAATGATGTATTTGTTTTTACAAAAATATGCATAGGTCACTAGATAATAGCAACTGATTTTGGTTCTTTTTCAAATAACTCCTAAAACTATAAGTTATGGAGAAAAAATTTTCAAATAAAAATGGTTATATTTTCTATGAAGTGGTGTACAATTTTTTTTCTATTGGTAATTTCTCAAGATATAGCATAAACTACAATTGTTTTAAATGGAATGCATATTTGATTTTTACCGTACAAATATTCTCATTTTTTCTATTTTCAATTATATAAATGTTATTGTGTTTTGTATTTGTTTCCCTTGAAAAAATAATATTTTATTCTTATTTTATATTAAATTTACAGCTATTTTTGAAATATTGGTACGATTTCTATTTAGATATACTACATTTATTTAAATAAATTATTTCATTTAAAAAAAATAGAAAGAAAATCAATTAAATTAATTTTTTTGATAAAAAATATTTTTCATCAGGTCGCCATTGATATATTATAGTCTAATTTGTAAGTACAACTTTAGAATGAAAATATCGAGGAAGAAAGTTATAAAATGACATATCAATCAAATAAAATATAATTAATAAAAATGTTAGTTTTTTTATTGGGGAAATATTAAAAAAATCAGGAAAAATAACGAGAAAAATTAAATTTTGGGAATAAAACAAATGCAAAACAAAATAACATTTATATCGTCGAAAAGAGAAAAAAATAAGAATATTTATAGGGTAAAAATGAAGTATACATTCCATTTAAAAAAATTGTAGCTTGTAACTAAAACAATTATTATTAAACGAAATAATATTTTTTTGACATTTACCGTGTTACAATTGTTTTATATAACTGTTTTATTTCAAGCCACAGTCATGGCTCACTATTCTCTTTCTAATTAGGTGTATAAAAAAGTGCCCGCCATTTTACTTTTTAATAATGTAACATATGGATTATTTTACATGATTGTAAAGCAAATTTGATGTACTTTACAAATTTGTAGAAAAATATAGTATGTTCCATTTGAAATTTCAAAGGAAATGGTATCAGGAATATACATCCGTCATCAAGTAGCTTACATGTTGCTGTATTAATCATGTTATATGAAAGAAATTACCAACTTAATAAATAAGCGAGATATTTGCTGGGTCCATTAAAATATACCACCCTGTATAATATACCATGTATAGTGGTATATACGCTATTTTTCGCACTCCCGTATCAAATGGAACCATATTAGTGTAAAAGAAATTAATCTTACAATTTGACAATACAAATGTCAAAAATTTTGTTCAAATTTAAACTCAACGCCTGCTCAAAATGTAGTGCAGATACGAATAAATAAATCATAGTAACTATATGATGTGATGGAAACATCTTGTTTATTTTTACTTTAGTCCCCCAGGGATTTTTTTCATATTTAATCCCTCTGGGACTGAATTTGAACTTTAGTCCCTGAAATGAGTGATTAGAATCGCTCTTTAGTCTCGGGAGTGCGAAAAATCCTTTAGCGCTCTCGAGATTGTCTTGCCTCGGCGTCAATTTTTCTCTCAGTACGCTAAAGAGTGATTTCGCGGCCTTGGTATACAAATAACTTGTTTCTATATGTTAAATCTAAATCATTGCAGATTATATTTTAATTTTGTAACCTGCAAATTTCTGACAATTCAAACGCTATGCATTTCTTTGTAATTTTTTAAAATTCCATGGCTATCACTACAAATGAGCAATATTTTAAAAAATTCAACTTGGATTTTAAAACTTATTAAATGTGTAAAATAAAATCTGATTCCTCATTTAGGTCTAGAATTTATTTTGAAACATTTTTGTCTAAAATTAAATAGGAAGTTATGCGCAAGGAAAAACATTTTCCAATTTTATACGCCTATGGACCGCTTTTTAATTAACATCCTGTATATATATTTGATATTTGTTTAAAGATATATAGAAATTACCAGTATCTGCGTCACCAGATTCGGAATCAATGAAATTAAGTTGTTTTTCGCAAGAAATTACAGCACCACAAGCAAAATTTATACATTGCTCGAAAATTTTGGCACAATCTTCACTAATCCTAGGTCCTCTATTAGGTTTTAACTGTGTTTCTTGTGCTGGAACTTTTGTACTTATCGTTATACTTGTTTCAGGGCTAATAATAACATTTGTATATGATTTCCAACTTGGTGCATCAGTCGGAAAATCAAGATAAGTTAAAATATCATCGCTATAAACATTGAGAATTGTTAAAGAAAACCCACACATTTCAATAGAAGAGATGTAGGATCCTGTGTATATTCTTTCTATTATAACATGTCTTTCATGAAGTTGAGTGACTATTTCGTTTACAAAAATCATTTCTTCTACTTTTGTAGAGTGTCCTAAATTATTAACAATAACTACAACACGACTTTCTGATTCGAGTTTTACATGGCTGGACATTTTTTCATCACTTATATGATCAAGTATTTCTTCAA
Source organism: Harpalus rubripes (assembly GCA_963082715.1). Lineage (NCBI taxonomy): Eukaryota > Metazoa > Arthropoda > Insecta > Coleoptera > Carabidae > Harpalus > Harpalus rubripes. The sequence goes on along the minus strand of OY720460.1, from coordinate 9,559,336 downwards.
CACATTCCCGAGAACTCGTCATTTGAATTTCCCGAAATCCTGGTTGTCCATGTAAACCAGCACCAAATTCAATATCTTTTCTTTCTGTTCTGGCACAAACGGATATTTCAAAATAAGGAGATATAGCTGGTTTTAAAGATATAAGAACTGTACTTAAATTTTTTAATAAGTCTCTGCAAAATAAATGTATTTCAAATAAGAAAAAATCTAGTTCTGCCATTGCACCAGCTATTTTTTGCATTAAAATAGTTCCAGCTAAACCTCGATGGTCAAAAGTATTATTACAGTCATCAGAGACTTGCAAAAATCTTATTTTCACGTTTGGAACATTTTTGATTCGTTCAACAGCTAGTCCAAAACTTAAAGAATCACTCATATTTGACGAAATAATAACCAATAATCCTTTCTCATGTCTTCTAGCTAGTTCCTTAAAAGTTTTCAATACCAAACTTGGACTTGGGGGCGAATATATGCCACCCTGAACTGATGCTGTTAACATTCCTTTCCCTACAAATCCAGAAAAAAGAGGTTCGTGACCTGATGCTCCACCAGAAATTATTTTAACTTTGTCTAAAGTTAAATGATCTCTCCTAACAACCACATTTCCACAATCTAGAAGAGCTAAATGTGGATTACATTTGACTAATCCTAATAAAGATTGTTCAACGATTTGATTTGATTCATTAATAAGCCATTTCTTATTCACAAATGTATCCGGGACAAGTACAGACATTTTAAGTTATAAATATGATATAAAACGTATAAAATAAATATGTATTTAATTTAAATGTCAAAACATAAACATGTGTCAATAAATTGTAAATATAGATTTCTATAAAAATTAAATTTATATTGTAACATGTGCGTTATTTATTTTTTAGTTGCGCTATTGAATTACAGATGGCCATAGTAACATAGAAATTGTTCGTTGTAATTAGTGAAAATGAAAAATCTGGTATGGCCAACACAATACCTCCCGCCATTTACAGCCCGAGTCACAAAAAAGATTAAGTTAATCCTTATTTTTGGATTAGCGAGTTTTACTCTAATTTTGACACTTTATTTCTTAAAATATAGTCTAATCTAATCCAAGTAACTACCTTTTTTTAAACCCCTCAACAGGATTAAATCCCAATTACAGAGTGGGTTCACATTCACACACCTCCATGCCTTAGTGGGGTTCGAACCCAGAGCCATACGAGCGCACTCATGACTTATGAGGCGTTGCTCTAACCATTGAGCCACCGGAGCTATAATAAAATGAAGATTAAATTTTAAATACCGGGATAGAATAGAAATCACTAATCTAAAAATGAGGATTAGCTTAAATATTTTTGTGAATTGTTCATTTTTATTAATCTAAATAATACCTACATATTTACTTATGCTGGAAACTGTATTGAATTCCTTTTCTATTGTTCTATTTACTATTTTCTCTTTTTAAAACGTTACTAATATTATTTGGAAATGATTAGTTCTTTGATAGTTACATTTATGTCAGTTATATACATTTGAATAACTGCTTTTTGTTTGTTTAAAGCGTAGACTCTGGGATTTAAATTATAGATAATTTTATAAATTTATCCATAAAATAGTGGGGTCTCGTGGCCGCGTGCCTGAGTGTCAGGTCGCGAATCTGGGGAACCGGGTTCGATCCCGACCGACGCCAAATATTTCCAATTTTAAATGACACAAAATTGACCCCTGTGGTGCACTCTCCACGCCAGCAATGAGTGGTAAGCGCCCGCACGGTGCAAATATTTCATCATTACCGCATCTGTGTACAAAGCAGATTGGCATACCCAGCAATGGGTAATAAGTCGTGATGATATATTTATTTATTTATCCATAAAATATATAGAAAAAGTATTAATGCAAATCTGTAGAAAATTTAATAATCTTTAATTTTTATAATAACATTAATCTCGAAAAAATAACATTTAAAGCTATTTTTCGAAGAAAAACTATTTTGAGCTTCTAGTAAAGTGCCATTTTCAATTATCCGATTTTCACCAAAATCTAATGGGCTCTTTCCATTACAGAAAAAGTTCGAAATACAAGGTTTCAAAATTTTCCGAATGATAGTATTTGAGTTAGAGTGGAGGATCCACACATACATACACACACACATACATCATCGTGAAAATGTTAAAATTGGACTCTAGGGACCTTAAAACGTGGTCATTTACCAAAATCTCGATATGCGATTTTTAGCACGATCCTTATACCTGCCTTACCAAGGGTAGCGGGAGGTAAAAATACAATAAACTTTAATACAAATCCTTGTTATGTATTATCAAAAACATTATTAATGTTCTATTTTTATGCGTAATAAGTCTTTTTCCAAAATAAATTAGTGTTTCTCTAAGCAATTTCCAAGTTCAAAAACCATGAAATATCTTAATTTAAATTACTCAAAACATTAGTAAAGCTAACAACGTTAAAATGACTCTAAAATTAGTTTAAATTTTTTAACTCATTTTTTCAACATCGTCTATGCATATTTTCACTTATTTTGTTGAGGAATGTTACTAACAAAGTTAAATATTTTTAGTTATTGTGTTGTGAGAATAATTTTTGATGTATATTGTAAAAAATTGTATTTACGAACTATAATACATCAATATATTTTATTTTTTGAAGGACTATGTGCCCATATAACGTATTTATGACTGATAAGGGTCGCTTGGTAGTTGTGTTAAATTTTAAAGTTCAAAATGGTAAAATATATAAAAGGTTTAAAAAGTGTTATAAATCTAAGGAATGAATTGTTAGCTAACATTTTTTGTTAGCGAACACATTAGTTCTTGAACAAATATTGGTAAATGTTAGTTAACTTATAATGTCCACATTAGAATAAGAAAAGGAAGAAAAGTTTTTCTTTTGTTACATCTGCAAATTGAAGACGGCAGAAGCTTTAAAGTTTTTATGAGAATGGAACTATCAAATTTTTAATATTTAATCAATTTAATTGGAACCAAACTTCCTCGCCAGGGCATTAAATTCCAGAAAAAGTATTTCTGTAATTATAAACATAGACCAATCAGTAAGTTCAATTTTTCTTAGTTACGCTGTATAACATCGGTTATTTGCGTTGCTAAGTTGTGTTTCGCGAAACACAACTAGTGGCGTTTCGGTTCGCAAACAAATGAATCATTATGTAATCATATTATCCATGTATATAAGTGAACAAGTAATATTTTTCACATTTCGTAAAAATATAGTTGGTTGATTTGTTGTATAGACTTAACATATACAACTCGAGCTTCGAAAATCATCTGAATATACAGTTTGCGGATTCGATGTGTTCCCTGAAAACACATCTAGTCCTCTCAACTGCATATTCGATTATTTTCGAACCTCTTGTATAACTGTTGACTATGCTCGTGGTACATGCATACAACGTTTTATTTTATTTTGGTTCTACAAATTCAAAGATTCAGTAGGTATCTACACCCATATTTGTTATTGTTTTGGTAGTGTTATGAGTTTTAAATACTATGTTGCGGTTTCTATGTAGATTGTTTGTTAATAAAAAATTACAATTTACTGTCAAATGAAAATGACGGATGTCGATTATTCAAAAGAAATATCGGATGAATTTGTTTGAGGCTCCACGGGGCAAGTTGTTTTCACAGAAGTCAAGAGACATATACGAGAAAAATAACAAATGTTTTGCGAGTGGCGGTGTTCAAAAAATGGATTTATTATGTTTTGAGGGCGAATAAACAAGTTTATGATTCTAAAATAAAATAAATACATTTTATGCTTACAAGACCTATCTACAAGTTTGAATATCGTAATAACATTTATTTCTTTGAAGTTTACCGCCTATTCATGGTACATCAATTTTTGTTAGCGAATATTCAGTGGTTAAAATGAAAATGGGTTAAATGAAATAATAAATAGATAAAAATTATTAAAAATAACAAATTATAAAAATAAAATGGTAGAATATATAAATTATATGAAAAATAGATACATACGAATGAATGAAAATGTACTGGGCGCCTACTTTTATTTCGACCTATAGGAAATATGTACAATGTGTTTTTTTTTTATTTCGCTCTACCTATATTGGTTTTAGAGTGAAAGAAAAGATGTTCAGAATTAAAATCTGCATTCAACGAGATCTTATTTATTGATATTAAACGTTCTGTTCACGAAATTAGCGAAAATTAAAATTGACATTTCTAACCCGTTTACAGAGTGCCATGAGAACACTGTTTATTGTTTTGTCCATGTTCATGTTTTTATAATTCAAACTGTCATGCCTGTCATGTTTGTTAGTTAATTATTAAATTATTGTTATACCTTGATTCATTGTTATTAAAATGGTACAACAAATGAAAAAGTTCAGTGTGTAAAATGGTATTTTGCTGGAAATTCGATAGCGCAAGCTCTGTAAACAGGTTAGAAATGTTAATTTCAATTTACGTTTATTTCGGGAAAAGAAGGCAGTGCCGGCCCGAGACTTTTGAGCGCCAAAATATGTCGCCTTTCTCCAAATTGGCGAGGGGCTGTTGTATCAGTATATTTTTCTCCACAGGATTCAGTATAAAAGCTTTTATTGCAATTTTTTTCATGTTGGGGTATTTTTCAGTAGATTTCCTGAACAACAATTACTTCTTCAGTATTTGTTATGACAATGTTTTTAATTGATATAATCGCCAACGAATTTAACCTTTCTTCTTTTTTAATATAAAGTAAAAAATATAAATAGGAATTAATTAATATAAGTTTGCTGCAACTGGAATTGTCAGCATTATGATTAAAGCTACACTAGACGACTCAATAAACTTATAATTTCATTTTTAATTTATTTTGTAAAATAGTCTCAAAAAATGTCGCCCTAAAACCAATTTTGCCCCAGGCGGTCGCCTGGCTTGCCTGTAGCTTGGGCCGGCCCTGAAATAAGGTTTCATTGGATGCAGTTTTTAATTCTGAACATCTTTTCTTGTAAAACCAATAGATAAAGCGAAATTAAAAAAATAACATTGTATTTCCTATAGGTCAAAATAAAAGTACAAACTCGGTAAAATGAAAAACAACAATATTCTTTCATATACTCGTATGTATACCAAGATATCTTCCACTCCGGTGTAACCCATAAAATATCTAGATCAAAGGTATCCATCCCTACACAAACCAATAGAACTTGTAATAAAAATTCAGGTCCACTATTGAAGTGCATAACAAAGACCCCTTGTGAAACAAGTGCACAGGGGTCAAGCTCTTAAACAATATCGCATCAAGGGGCCGTGTTGGGGTTGTTTGAACATTTATTAGTCCGAACCCTCAAGAGGAGATGGTCATATAGGAAGGAAGGAATTTTAATATGTGTCATGTAATATTAATGGAAGTGAAGAGAAAAGATACGAGGCATATTTACGTGATTAAAGAGGGATGTATATTGAAAATTTTATTGAAATCGAGATGAAATTAATGTTTAGGATGGTGATTAGTATCATCTACACCCCCTTTAGGGTTTACGGATATTGTAGATTGTAGTATGATATGACTAGCGAATGAAAGTTGACGTTTAAATTATTTTATAGATGTGGTTTCTTTTGAAACCCTAGAGAAAAATAGAAATGTACGAAATATTTAGGTATGAAATTTCTGCATGAATCCATTTAAATACCTAAAGGTGACGGAAGGTTAAAAAGTAAATTATTATTACGATAATCATACAAATAAATATTATAGGTACTATTAGCCCCTACTCTATAATCTAATACAATCTAATGTTCGTTTAATTTCCATAATTTGTCTAAAAATCATGTCCTAGTCATAATCATAGCTATTTATCACTTATGAAATTCTACGCTTGCACGTGTCGTCCTGTCGTCTACCCTTAGCAGCGTGTTAAATTAAATACAGGGCTGTATGCCTAGTAGCTGACTATGAATACGACGTGGTAATATAGGGTGACAAGCAGAGCCACCTGCTTTATTTGATTTTTAATGATCTACCTCTAACAAGGATAGAAAATTAATTTTATGGGTGAACACATTAGATTTAATTAATTTTACAAATAAAGGGATGGGGTATAAATCAAAAAGATTTAGAGATATACAATGGGCTTTGGTATATAAGTTGACATTTATTAGATTAAAAATTTATTTTGAATTAGAAGGACTACCTTGTTTGACCATAAGAATGAAGCAGATATCGCTGATATCGGTGGCCGATTTTACAATGAACGTTAGAATTATTAAAAATCAGAACGGGTCGTGACAAACAAAATTTGCATTTGAAATTAAGTTGCGAAAGTTAAATTAGTTAGAACTTAGTTAATCAATTGTCAAGTTTTGTTCATCCATTGTGATGTGTGTGAAAACATGAAATTAATCACTGTTTTCTTCAATTATTAGCAAAAAAATAAATATAAAAGTAATAGAACACCAGTCACGCTTACAGTGGCGTTACCATGATGTTTTTCGAGGGGGGAGGTGTCGAGAGATTTAAAATTAATCAACTTTTAAATGATAAATTACGGGGTAGGAAGTTTTCGCCCGACCAAGAGATTGGTTCTGCGCAATGGGGTCATACCAAAAAGAAAAACTGTTGATTTTTCTTTCATAAATGAAAAATTTACCTAATATTATGCATATATACATATAAAATATGTAATATTATTATACTTTTCATTCATGATTTTCTTTATAAATATTCTGAGTCTGATTTTGTGACGTCATAATTTTGTCATTACCGAAATCTGCGTACAAAGCAGATTGGCACACCCAGCAATGGGTAATATGCCGTGATGATATATTTATATTTATTTATTTATTTATTTATAATTTTGTACACAAATACACGATAGTGAGGCACACTCTTATTCGTGCCTGTACTGTCCATCAATTAGATTAATGTTGAAATGGCTCAATTTATGCGATTCCAATGAGGTGATGCAAAAAATTGACGTATCTTTATTCTTCTGAAATTCAAATAAGTACGTTCTACACAGTATTATTAAATATGATTTTCTGTTCAAATTTATGTATGTACTAAGCACAGTAGCAGTTTAAAAATATACTTTTTGAATTGGCGTCAAATTACACTGCCTGTGACTTTAGAAAGACATTAGCCAATTACCAAACTGGAAAGATGAAAAAAAAACAACAACAAATGTATCATACATTAACGTCGATTGCTTTAATGACAACTGTGTGACATAAGGTCTGACTTATAGTGCAGCGTGATTTTTGGTTCTTTAGCGTATTCTTAGTTATTTATTATTATATTATAGCGTTATATTTCATAGTTTAATGCTCAGTATTATAAAAGATGGATAAGTAAAGCACTAGCAAAGTAAAATTTACTCCTGAAGTAAAATAGTTTATTCCAGAGATTTTCAAGAATAAAAATACTAGCTAAGTAAATCTACAGAATAAATTACTCCACCGATGTTCGAGGAAGTAAATTTTATTCTGAAAAATAAATTTGACACTTGTCAACATTAATTTAATTAAATTCATTATAAATTTCATTCCATGTATTATTTCTACATTTATTTATCTTCAACATGTTTGCTTTATCTATTTCTGAGTAATTTTTTCCCCGTTATCTCTTTTTTCAATTTAATTGACACCTGACACTTTATGACACACACACACACACACACACACACACACACACACACACTTTATTTTCTATTTTGACTTTTGGATTTATTTCGTGTCAGGAACATACAGAATACAATATTATTAAAACATATTTCAGCGACACATTGTTTGGAATAGATCCTCTTCAGTTGGAAATTGACATTATCGTCAGTAGTGGTCTTAAGAAATACCGTCTAATAATGTTTTATCCTGGATTTATCAAACTCTCTTATGCTCCAGTAGTGCAAAAATTAGCCGGTATAAGAAACCGTAGCCTGAGTGCATCATTTTCCAACTAAAAAAATAAATGTATTCAATAGTTCTTATTTAATTATAAAAATGTTTATATTTACATCAAAATGATCTTTACAACAAAGAAGTTTTGATTTTATGTTTTTATCTGTACTTGCGACAACCATTTCATTCTTCTTTCTTCGTTTTGAGGCACTATTAGAAATATTTTTCCCTATTATCATTTCTATTTGGGCACACTGCACAAAACACTTTTTCAGAACCATATTTCCAAATACAAAAATCAGTAGTGGTTGACAGATGTCATGACTGTCACTCGTTTAAATTCCATCGGTGGCAAATTTAAGCCACACCTTCATCGGTTAGGTCCTTTCGAACGTCATCAGGCGAAAGGGGAAGCGGAAATTCAAACATTATAATTTCAAAGACAATTTTCTCATGAATAAGGAATAAAGGCCCATTCAGAATAAAAAAAAATAGCGGTAGTGTAAGAATTAGTGCCATCGGTAGCGTAAGAAATTTATAGTAAAAATTATTTCCGTTCACAATGAAAAATTATTGAAATTATAGTTTCTAGGAATTTTTATTATAAATTACTAGGGTGCAAGGTTGATAGTTATAGCTTTCATTTTATTTTTGCACAAAAAGCAACTGACATAGATGATGACTTATTAATTATACTTATCCACAAGCACTCCATTGGGTGCGATAAGCGAAGAGATTAAGGGAATTTAAAATTATTTAAAAAAAAAGAATATGCGTGGGCACAAATTGCCTTTGAAATAAGCGAAAATGGTAAGTTACGTGTTCACTTTTAATTGTAAAAAGTTTATTAATAAGTTTGTTTGTTTCTATAGCGCAACGTCTGAGGCACACCACAAAATAATCCTTTTTCTATTGCTCATTTTATCTGATGAAATCAGAAATCAGATGTCAATAAACGTCAAAACTGTCAAAAAAATTAAGCGGTAGCGTAGTGGCAACGTAGAAGTTTGGAGTTTGAAAACTCATAAACGAAACCACGTGAATGCTTCATCGTCTGTCAACTTGTCAACCAAAGCTGTCAGCCGTAGCTGTTAACGACGCTGTCATAAGCCATAAGTGTTGTAATTTTAATATTCAAAATTTATTATATATACATAATATATTTGATATAGTAGGTATTATTTTTCTTAGTTTACAGTATATACGTACATAATATGGCAATATTAATATGCAAGTGTTACGTAATAATACTCTAATTTTGCCATTTCAGATTTGGAATTCCTTTCTAACAATCCATTGCATCGTTCTATTAATGCACGAGCATACATTTATCGAAGATTATAACGATACTCAAGTGTATGTAGATTCTAGATTTATAATTGACGTCCCCGTAGTTATATAAAAACATAATTTGATTTATATCATCTAAGTAAAACACAAGTAACAGTGACAGACACAGTTTCGTGTGCGAATGATACTTTCAAGTTATTTATACCCATGCGATGTAATTGCGCACGGAATATTCGCCTACGACCACACGATTTCGTTTCAAGAATACCAATATGCAGTTCGCATGCGCATCTCTCCCACTTACGTATGCGAAAAATTTCAAGAATCGGGCCCCAGGCCACTACCACTGCCACTAATTCTACCGCTACGTTAATTTTTTTGTTGTGAATGATACTTAAGAAAAAAATAAAAAATGGGGCAAAATATCTTTTCTTATTTTATTGATTAAAGTAAAGAAGAAAAAAATAACGAGCAACATTTCATTATTAGTGTTTAAGAACAAAATAATCTTAACATCTAGGTACTCGAATATCATAGAATATGAACAAAATTATTACGACTTAATAAATAGCAATTAATAGGTACTTTCTAGAACTAGAGATCGCTTTCAATGTAGATGGAGTTTGATAAATAAAATATACGAGTATAGTGGAGAACCAGTGGCGGACTATACTAAGAATAGTTAACATCCGGGCGGAACTTTATGCTATATAAAACAGGTGCAACTTCTTTCCAAATCAAAATTATAAAATTCAAGAGGGTGTTTTTTATTTTCAAGGGTGTGTTTTCAGTATTTAATAGTTCAAATATTGAATCTCACCCCAATGTAATATAGGCTGAAGTGTGTATGGGGATGTTTCGGATATCTATTTGTTAAATATATTAGCACGACCCTTAGTCCGGTAGGGTGCAACCTAAGGGCTGTTTATTGAAGATGCGCCTTTAATCTGATCTGTATTGCTTCAACCACCACCCTTGTATATCAGGGATGAGGATGCTATCATTCGATACACACCTTTAGAGAGAACATGATATTATAAATAAAATAAGGGATAAACTTAGAGATTGGAAATAAGCGTACTGGCTCTGATCTCGATTGTTCAATGACCATAAAAGTACGTGATTTGGGTGAAGAGAAAACATATTGACTAAACACCCCTCTTTCTACGCTACTGCTCTTTCGACAGCTCGAGAATCGTTAAATGATTATATGCGTAAATTTTGAAAATGACATACATAAAACATTCAGGTATGTGGTATGAGTATTGAAAAATTAAAATATTACCGAAAGTATGAATAAATTTTAAATGAGAAAACAGTATTTAAAAGAAAACTACTTATATTAATACATACTGATGAAAATATAATTTTGAATAGTATTATGAATCATGGTGTTACGAGATAATCATTTTTACCTTCCGTCACCTTTAGGTAAGGAAGATATTGTCTTTGGAAAAAAATTTGGTGGTGAGTTTTTCATTCATCATAAGCACGTTTTGGAGTCCAAGATTTTACTATTTTTACGAAGATCTGTATGTATATGTATGTATGTATATATATATATATATATATATATATATATATATATATATATATATATATATATATATATATATATATATATATATATATATATATATGTGGCTATGTGTGTGTGTGTGTGACATTTTTTTCGGATCCGATAACTCAAATACTACAATTCAAAAAATTATAATTCTTTCGTATTCATTTTCTTTCCATCCATGTGAAGAGATGATTAGATTTTGGCTATAATTGCTCGACCGGAAGTACCCTAATTTTAAGATTTTAACAGTTTTTCTTGAAAAAACACTGTTAAATATCATTTTTCCATATTTACTGGTATTATAAATATTAAAGAATATTTTATTCTCTATACGATTTGATTATTTTATACTTTATATTCAATGGATATAGAGTTAAAAAATTATAAAGAAATTAAAATTTCATAAAGCATATGCTATAACCATGGAAACCGCTACTATATTAAGAAAATGCTGATTGACTGATGTCAGTGTCAAGTGCAATGGGCTACTTGCGTGCCATTTTTATTTAATATTTTTGAAGAGACGATAAAACTTCCTACACATATTTTTTCTATTGGCAAAATTTTCATTAATTGGCCAGAAAAAAATTAATGAAATTTTAATATTTAAATTTCCTCCATGTATGACATAGAATTACGCCGAACCAATGAATGGCCGTAAAGCAATAACATCGGTACGTCCAATAGCAACGGCATGTACGGGTAATTTAAACATGACAGATCATCTGTTTGACGTTTGAATAATAGTTTGGAGGTGAATATTTTCGTTTGTCATTTTAATCTTGTACGAGTATAAGCTGAGTTAGAATCCTTCAAAATCCTGCTTAACAAATCGAAATACGTAGTAAAGGTAACAGAAACCGCGCAAATTGTAAATAATAAAGAAGAGAGACAGTGACAGAAAAATGAACTAATGTCAAAATCAAATTAAAACTCGCACTCGCTCGCCATCTACAGGTTACATTCTTATATGCATCCCTTTCTCCAGTTTAAAATAATGACGTCAAAGAAAATCTTCTTTCTTAATTTATTAAAAAACAAATATTTTTTTAAAAATAAAATTTATATTTTTACGTACGTTTTCAACTTTACTTTAGGTATTTAGTGATAGATATTAGATTTTCAGTACCAAGCAAGTAGCCTATTGTACCTACTTGCTTTATTTGGTCAATTCGCTATTGAGAGAATATAAAATTCTTTCTAGTACGGTTTCTAGATATAGATAACGGATCAAAAATCTATAAAAAGTCTTATATAAAAAGCCGGACTATAGGCAGTCACACTAAAACACAAGAGGTACGATTTATTTGGGAACGAGAATCAAGCGAACTTAGGAATGTTACACATAATTATCTATTACATAAAACCAGGGTCTTCCAAGCCTTTGATACCTACCGGCATCAGGACAGGACTAAAGAAAATTCCACAAACAAAAAAAAAAAATCAGTAGCAGTAGTTTGTACTCGAATACTGAAGACGGTTTTGAAAATATACCTAATACTAATACAATTATTGAACTACGTTTATTATATTATTATTGTGTAAAACATGTCACTTTACTTATCATTTATTTTGCAAACAGGAATAAACTTGATACCAAAGTAGTTCAGTATGATATACGGAATATACAGTGTTTCGCGACTCGACCGACAAACTTATACCATATATTCCGGGGGTCATTACGATCAAAAAAATGTTATATGACCTATAGGTGAATTCCTCTTTGTTTCGGATATATCGAAGGAATTAAAAAAAAAATGATAAAAGAAAATTTATTCATCAATGGATTAATTAATTAACACAAAATTACAGCAACTGCTCAAAATAAGAACCGCCATTTTCTAAACATACAGCTATCCTTCGAGTCATAGACTGTTGCCAGTTAATTCTTTAGAGAATTAGTAGCTTCAACTATACGGTCAGTCAACTCTTTGCGTGTATCTGGTTTTCCATTACAATACACACGAGATTTGAGGCAACCCCACAGAAAAAAAATCTAAAGGCGACAAGTCAGGTGACCGAGCTGGCCAATGTACAGGACCACTTCGTCCTATCCACCTTTCCGGAAAATTTTCATTAAGAAACACCGTTACTTATCTCCCAAAATGTGGTGGTGCCCCATCTTGCTGGAACCACATGCCACGACGAGCTTCCAGAGGAATATTTTCCATGTAATTCGGCAATTCTTCTTCCAAAAAGTGAAGGTAAGTTTCTGCACTAAGACGTCCTTCAATAAAATGAGGCCCAATAAGATGATTATTTAACAAGCCGCACCGCCGCACCACACGTTGACGGAAAAACGATGTTGATGGTTAACCACGATTGTTTTGTGTGGGTTTTGAACCGTCCAGATGTGAGAATTACGTGTGTTGTTAATACCATTCATTTGTCAAAAATTCCTTCGATATCTCCGAAACAAAGAGGAATTCACCTAAAGATCATATAACATTTTTTTTTATCGTAATGACCCCCGGAATATATGGTATAAGTTTGTCGGTCAATTCGCGGAACACCTGTATAATACATAGTTATTTATGCAACAAGTGTGTAAAGTAGTACTTTTTTGGTCGAGTGCGATGAGCGTAAATTATAGCACGAGACAAAAACATTATTTTACACACGTGTTGCATACAATATTTTTCCTATAATCGAAATGTTAGTGCTGTTTCTAATAATACTTAGTGTGCAGGCATCTTCAAATATTGTTAGTGCTCTTTCTCATAATAGAGCCCGTGCATGTGACGTCACGGATATTTAAAAATGGCAGCCTGGTGGACCAACAAACCAGACTGACATATAGGAATATGTTTAAAATGCCAGTTTTATGCTATGGTTATTATTCCAAAGGACTGACAGTAGTGACGGATTATCAATTTATAAATTTGCATCGGAAACATATTTTGAAGATAGAACTATAGCATTAGGAAGCTAAAATGGTTAGGTACGGTAAAGAGAAGTAATGATCTTACGAAAGTAAAATAAGAATAAATATAATATTGTAGGTACTCTATTGTAGACATTTATTAAGTATTTTGTCTGATGCGTAATATATTACCTACAAATAATATTAAACTAAAATACGTCATTATACTGTAAATGAACGTAGCCTGTAGTCATCATGTTTTAGTAATTTAATTGCGTATGTTAGAAAATAGGACAATGGACAATAAAAGTGTTTTTATACAGATATTAAAAATTTAATAAAATTATATTAAGAGTATTCACATTGTCAGCTAGCTATACAATCACAGTGAGCTCACACAATCTCACCACTTTGCAAATCATACAAGATACTTATAAGATATGATGTTTGCTAGTAACGCTTGGGAAATGTAAACCTGTAATCAGCCAAAAATTTTGATAGTTATAATTTTTAATGCACTAAATCTTATTACTAATATACTTTGACTTTCACGTCGATAGTCGATGTCTTTCATTCTCAATGCTGGATAGATTTGACTGATCCACAACAAAACTCATTATATACGCCTCTAAATTTGTATAGGTTTCAAATACCTGTAATATATACATATATGAACTTCTGCTATGCTCGAAGCACACTACAATATCTGAATATAAGGTGTTGGGAAATTTTCCGGGCCTAAACATTGTATTCATGTCAATATGCCATGGATGTAGGTTGTGATTATCAATAAAAGATACGTATTTTTAACATTTTCTGGGAGAATATAACAATGTTCGAATCAGTTGAGCCATAGTAATACACCAACCCCACAAATGTTATGAACAACAACTGAAAAACGCACAAAAAGGCACATAAAAGGCTAAACATCACTCAATATAAACAAAGGCACTTAAAAGGTTTGTTGGTCCACCAGGCTGGCGGGTTGCCTAGATCCAACCACGTGATGCACGCGCCCTATACTGTACAAAATGTAGCTTAAACATTCGAAAGAATCTCAGATACAAGTAGATTAGACTTCTGGAATTGTAGAAATTGTACATTTAATATTAATATTAAAAATTAGGTTAGGTCAGAACTCATTATGTCAAAAAAATGATAATGTTCTTAAGAATTAGGTTAGTATTCAATCTGTTAATAAAAATTATTACATTTGTTTCATTTATATATAGTGTAAGGTAGTATTTCTTAAAAAAAAACTATCCACTTTCATTATTTTGTTTTCTACTCTTCATTTTGGGCTAGTACACCTCGTGTTTGTTAAAATTTGACGACAGTGGTGAAATAAAATCTTGTATCAGTTAGTTAAAGTTCATGTCCTTCCTCAAACCACCCAAGATGCTACCGACCATCCTTAGGTAGAGTTTAGGTTCTTATCTTTATGGCACGGTCCAAGCACTTCAGATAACGATTGAGGAATAAATAAATTAGTATAGGACAACACACTAGAATGAAGAAAAAGGCAATTACCCAATAAACAAATGTGGAGGCTGAAATTATAAAAAAAATTGAGGAATCTTGCAGAACATGTAGAGGAAACCATAAACAGATGATGGTCCTGATCCATGATGATGATGATGATGATGAAGTTAAAAATCTGGAAGAGAAAACGATATTAATATGACAAAAATAACTAACAACAAAGTAATTTTACATATTGACAACTAAAATTGACATTTAGGCTGTTATTAATTTCACAAATAAAAATTCTCTAAAAACAGTTGTACAAAGATAAAATATATAACACCGTTTATGACTAAAACAATATCACAAAATTGACTTAGTAACCGTGAAATAGGAAAATGACTTCTGTGATGTTCTCTCCACTACAGCTTTGAACGTTCGCGAGGTGACGCCGGGTAAACGTCTTCAAGTCCTCAACCATGGGATTTTAGTTTTTTGCAATTTCCTGCTCCTGTTCATTTTACGGTAAAAACTGTACAGTGCGAAGTTGATCATAATTAAAAGTTATATACAAAACTGTTTTTTACATTTTTTATGTCTCTATTTTAAAAAGAAACTTCAAAATTTCTGTTTATTAGTAGCAATAGCCATGACACTTGTTTTTCTTTTTCTAGTTTTCATAAATTATAGGTATATGAACGTTAATCTTCAATTTGGGATATGGAAAATAAAATTTCATTAGATAGGTTCGTCAATCGAATAAACATTCAAAATTTAATTTATTTCTTTTTCATGTCAAATTGACGTTTACAAATAATTTTGAAAACTAGAAAAAAGAAATCAAGTGTCATGGCTATAGCTACTAATAACTGAATCCGATATCTATCACTATATACCTAAAGTTATGTTAAAACGTATGTAAACCTATAAATTTTATTCATTTTTTAGTAAATTAAGGAAGAACATATTCTGTGACGTCATTATTTTACAAATACAAATAACTATTGTTTGCGCTATATTGTAAAATAATGCGTTTGTACTTGGCTATTTCTTAAAAATATAACCTAATAACCTAACGCACAAAAACGCCGGTTACCATAATTGCAGCCCCAATGAACTTACAAGTACCTATACGGGATCGGCTACTATTTAGTTTAGGCACTATCAGAAACTTAATATATCTTTGAATAATTATGAACAAAAAAACCACTTCGTGATGAAAATATTTGTAAATTTATTTACTTATTATACAACAAAATAAATTACTTCAAAAATATTATTATTTGCTTGAAGTTTTTAAAGTTTTGAAGCCCTTGTACGAAACTGTCTCCTTCTAGATAAAAACTTTGGTTTAAGAGACCATTTTAAATAATGGCTTAATTTGCAATACACAGTTTGGAACTGGGAACAAATTAAATGTAAACCGTATTCAGGGCACGGAGATCGGCTCTTTCGTTTGGCTGAAAACGATGCTTCAGTGACGCATATATCAAGAAGGAAATTGCCGGTAAACTAGAAACTTTAAAATGAGACACAGACACGCAATTATCTCAATATTATAATGAAAATATATTGTATCTTTATAATATCTCGTAATATACATATAATAATACAGATACTTATGTAATTATAAAAATCTGATGTGGCCAGCACATAACCTCTCGCCAGATATTTTACCTGGTTGTACGCATAAAACAAAATAGTTATTTATGATATGTGTTAAAAGTGACACTTTATTTTATGAGAAGGAAGTTTGGAACACGACGCGAAGCGGAGTGATCCAAAACTTCGAACAAAATAAAATCACTTTTAACACGTATATCATACATTATTTTTTCTACAAACACATTTATTTCATTTAAATTTGTAATTGTAAAAAAAAAATTGACATATGTCAAATATGTCGATTTGTTGTTCCATTCGTCATTACCAAGGTAATTTACTTTTAACACTAGAATTAAAATATCGCATTTTTAATTGAAGTATGCCGTGTTAAAAATACAATTTTTTATAGTGTTTGTAGAAAAAATATTTTTAAATACAAATACATATATTCATGTCTCACTACATAATAATTATTTTAATATAAATTATGTACAATATATACATTTTCTTTATATTCAATATCCTGATTTTTTTTTACTTTCCTTTTCTTTTTCTTTTATTCGTCATTCAAATTCCTTTTATATTCTTTTGCGTTGTTGACTTTTTATTTATTTTCATAATCTTCATAATGATGTACAAATATTTTTGACAGTGGCATACAAATATTTTTGACAGTGACATTTATGTGTGAATAAAAACATTTGAATTTCTTGCCTTGAAGTAGTTTGATCTAAGAATTTTTACATCACATTATTTTATATGCATTTCTTTATCTCTAAATCTATAGAAGATATAATAATGAATTTATATTTATCGAATAAAGAATTTAACGTTCTTTAATATAAGTATTTACATAAATTTTCGATAAATAATATTTAGGTGTTTTTTTTCTTGTAACTACTACTTCCGGTTGTCCAATTATTACAAAAACTTAATCAACTCTTCCCATTATTGTTAGATTGAGGATTCGAATCCGTAGTTAAAAATGTCTTAAGTCTTGTAGTATTTGAGAAATCGTGAATCCAACATCCACACACACATACGGACATCATCGTAAAAATGTTATAATCGGATTCTAGGGACCTTAAAACGTGCTTATTCACTAAAATCTGCATATGCGATTTTTAGCATGAATACAATACCTCTCTTAGCGAGAGGTAAAAATAGTATTAAATTTTATTTGTTTTAAAGGTTATAATTTATAAACTCAATTTTAAAAATTGGCAAACTGTTGCATTCGATAAATTTCTGCTCTCGTTTATCATTTGTGCACCTTTTCATTAATCTGTAATGAGTTTAATTAAAACTCTCAAAACAAAATTAACTAAAACTATTTTCATTCACTTGTTCACAGCTTTTCAATCGTGCAAACAATTGAAAACTATAACTCATACATCAATTGATTGGTAATGGTAATTAATAACACAGAAAATAATTTTGATAAAACAGCAGACAAATGACAGCAATGTTCTAGATTTTTTGTGGAAATTACGAGAGATATATTGCTGAGTAACAAGCTTGTGAAATATGATGAAATTAAAATAAGAAAATGAAGATTTAGAGTTTATTTGCTTGTGGTATTTTTGCTGCTACATTAATTATTTTGCTGGAAGTATTTTCATACGTTAACGTGTACTCATTTAAGTTTTGTTTGTTCTGAAATGTGTTCTAATTTTATTTGTATGATATATCCAAATAAAATTTTGTTAGTTTATTATTGTAAGTTGTAATAATATTTGCTCTAAATTTATATTCGAAATGTTTAGAGCACATTTAAGAGCATTTAAATTATCCGGACATTTATTTTCGGAAATATAATCTAAACGCTCAAAATTTCTACATGATTAGAGCATTTAGATTAAATCTCGATAAGAAAAATATAGTGTGATACTAAAATAAATAGCAGAAAGAGATAAACATTATATAATTTGTCAAAAATGTAAGTCCAAAATCCGTTTTCTTCTAATTTTCAAATTGTAGGTACGTAATATTGTAGAACATTGACTTTTTCCTGCAATGGGGTCCGGTACTCATTTTTCAATTAATTTTTTTTTTAAAGATTTAATGAAATGATGAATTTTAGCGTTTGTTACACTTTCCAAATAAGTATTGTATTTGAAATATATATTTTTTTTAATTTAATTATTTTTGTGTGACGTCATATCTGCAATTTTACTTCGCCTACTGACTAAAGTTGTTTATATCTGTCAATGTCATTAATTCTGCCAAAAATTGATGTCAAGGAGGGTTAACTAGTGACAGCTGTCACTTTCAGAAAACTATAGTTGTACCTTGTCAAAGGAAAAATCTGTTGTTATAAAGATTTTAAATAAATATGTTTTATTTTAATAAAAATGATAAATGTTTCATACATTTTCAGGTAAAATAGAACTACATATAAATATATGGATTTTATTTTCACAAGTTATAAATAATATAAAATTATATTCTTTTCGCTTGGTACACTGATACAAAAATACTGTTGTGACATCATATCGTTATAGAGCTAATCGTTTTTATTAAAATTATGAATGAAAAGTTTTATATTTTAAAAATATGTTGGTACAAAATCATTTAAAATTAATCATATTTTGATAATATGACAAAATATATGCAACTTTTTTTAGTACCGGACCTCATTATGCGAGAAATAAATGTTCTCTAACATCTAACTCAAAATGAGTGTGAGAAATAGTCAATTCTCGCACTAGTGTGAGAAATAATTAAAACACGTATTTCATTTTATCTTGATTGATTATCACGATTGCTTAAGAATACTATGCATATAGCCGCCTAAGTAGTAGATATATCAAAAATTTTGAATATATTTTTTCTATTTATGTTTTGGACGATTGTAGAAAAAATACAACACATGTCTTTCAAAAATTTATATTTTTTCGACCAAGTTAGGACATTTCATTTTTAAACGATGCTCGTTGTTGACAATACTTTCGCTGTAACGTAAGTTTATTTATTAATTCAGATACATTACCTTGACTCATAGCCGTTTGAATAACACTATTTTCTGTCAATGTCACTAATACTGTGTCAGTATCTTATTTTTCACATATTTAATTTTACATTTGCTAATAAACTTACCAGTTGACTTAGTTTTGTATTTTGAATGCTTAATACTTCAACATATATTTTTAAAATAATAAAATAACAGTAGTATTTTATGTATACTTATAAGAACTAAGTCAATGACACTACTGAATTTGACAAAACAAAATCTAAATTCATACAATAGACCTTGTCAATTTAACGGCTATCTCTTTCTATCGCTACAAATAGTAAGTAAAATGGCAAAAATGGCGCCAACAACTGCCAGTTGGGTTGTCAAAATAAAAGCTTTTATAACTTCTTTCGATAAGTTTTTTAAAGTTGTCTGAGACTTTTCTCACGTTTACGTCTATTTTTTAGAAACAAACGCCATGAACCTCAATTATTCTTACAATGCGCAGATTCCCATTGCGCATAATATCTTCTATCTCTTTAAATTGAAAAGGTCTATTCGTAGATGACGTTGATCGGACATCTTGTAATAATTTTACTCTACCTGTAAAATTATATTATACTGTATTTCAGATAAGAATAGACTTCGGCGAAAGATTGGGCTTACGATTCCAGCTTTCTGATTGGTCTAATCGCAAAACCAAGTTTACAATAGTAATATGTAAAGTAGGTATATTATTTATTCCATTTTGACTTTATAATCAATTTAACAACTTTAAGTAACTGTTTATTTACTAAATAATTAAAAATTATCAAATTTTGATGTTTAGAGTTGTCAAGTATGTCATACACAAAACAAAACTAATTCATAAGTTTTAAGTGTGTAAAACAGGCTGGCACAGCAGCGCCACCAAGTCTATTCTTATCTGAAATACAGTATATAATCTCTCTTTGTGAAATGCAAAGAGAAGACAATTTTTTTTATCAGATTAAAGTTTTGCGATATATTTAATTTTTTTTTCCATATTGTTCAGTCGATTGACTTTATATTCTTTGCCAAAAATTACGGAATATGTCTTGAATTGTTGTTGTACTCGTACACCTTTTAACACAGCACTTTTTCGTGTATATTATGTTCATGGTAAACGCCCGCACACGGTACATATATGTCATCATCATTACAGATATCTGCATACAAAGCGGATTGGCACACCCAGCAATGGGAAATATGCCGTAATGATATATTATTTATTATTATTAATTAACTTTATCTTCTTTGCTAAAAATTACGGAATATGTTTTGAATTTTTGTTATACTCGTACACTTTTTAACGCAGCACTTTTTTGTGTATATTATGTTTATTTTTTTTAATTGTCTTATATTGCACACATTTTCAAATGAAATTATAAAATCTAAGCGTGAGAACATATTTTTATGTTAAACGAAACGATGATTTTTGACGTTTACATATTTGACATGTCCTACTGGCCGCCATTAATTTAGTTCCCTAAAATTCCGCTGATATCGCATGTTATTCTGCGGGTCCCAATAGTAGTGTAGTCAAAATTAGCGACATTTGTAATCAACATTAATATTGCAGAATGTCAAGTTTTACAGAATGATACTCTTCGGGCTTCTGAAAAAACTGGAAGTTTGTTGTTGATATTAAATCATTCATTCTCATAGTAACAACCGCGGTGACCAAGATTCTGGTTATGCGTTCCTTAATGTAACCAAAACATAATTTCAGGATCGCGGTTCAATTTCGAAATGTGGTTCCTGAAAGTTTTGATTACTTTTTCGTGACCACAACTATCACAAATTTTTTGTGGTTGTTGTGGTCATATTCTTATTTCTTATAATACAATAAATAATATTGTATAAACGTATAATTACTATATACTATATACTGATATGTATAATATTTACGTTAGTATAAGAATAGACAAAAGTTATGTTGTCACTTATTTCTAATGACGCGGTGGTTCCCTGTTTTACCAACACAAATTAACCAAGATGTTCCGAATCACAACCAGAGGCGTAAACTTTTTATTTTGTCCGTGCACCCACGTAGTTTACGCCCCTGATCACAACCACTTTTCAGTGACCATAACCTGACCATTTGAACCATAACCACGGTCATGGTTAAGTTATGGAATATACTATCAAAATTACATAATGTTCACATTCGCTTTTCTTGCATTTAAGTCACAGATATAAATATTTATTAATTTAGATTTTTTTAGTCTTATATGTTTCATTTCCTGATTTATCAAATCTCGCCAAATATAAGTAGCTTTAACAACTCCCAAACATTTTTATCTTTTGAATTTCTTTAGTGTCTTCCCATTAGAGCACCGGAGCATGGTATCGTTTTTGATTTGGGTGTATGATGTGGTGAATTCTTACAGTAGTCGAATAATCGGTTGTGTGCGAGTGTTGGAATGCTCGGAGACTGCGGGCCCCGGTGATTAGTTACCTAGCGGCGCCGACAAAGACCATCCGGACACAGATTTACTATTCACTCTCTGCAGCAACAAAATAACACACCGCGGACCAAACCAAACTAACTCTTTATAAAACACACATTCACACGGATAGGACGACGAGAGGAGGAGGAGGAGTAGAAGACAATAATATCAGAAAGAATTGGACAAAATCAGGGAAATTAATATTGGAATGAGAAGTAGAGTCCAACAAAAATTGTGGATACTATAATAGTTATTTGTATATCAAGGCAGCGAAATCACTCTTTAGCGTACCGAGAGAAAAATTGTCGCCGAGGCCGCAGACAATCTCGAGGGCGCTAAAGGATTTCACGGACAAGGTGTACACAATATTTTTTGTGCAACCGTAAAAAATATGTAATTACAAATTTTATTAATTTTCAACAGTTTCAATGTAAATAGAAAGTTAGCTTTCACGGTGGCTATGGGATTAACATTTGATAAACAAAACCATGCAATTCTCAAGTGTCAAAGTGGTTGTTTACCTAATTTCGCGGCCGCTACCATGACAACGGCCGCGAAATTCATTTCGCGGCCGTTACCATAACAATGGTCGCGAAATTGAATTTGTCCAATTGCACAAAAAATATATTTATACGGATAATAGTACAAGACAATATTAGAAGGAAATAGATGGAAAGTGAAACAAAATATAGTGTAAAATAATACAGTATTTCAAAAGTGACATGCATGATGTATGCATTTGGGTTTTGATTCAGGCGCAAATCGAAAATTAAAAGTGTAAAATTTTCTGATTATCCTCCGTTATCAGTAATAAATATAATAAAAGATCGGTCTGTATGAAAAAATGATTTTTAATTTACACTTTTTGTTGTATAAAATCGTTTTAAAGTATGACATTTTTAAAAAGTTGCAAAAAACCAGCCATGTTGTGATGTCAGCGTTTCACACTGCAAGTTCAGACTCATTTCATACAGCCTTATTATATCGACACAGAATATCTAAAAGAAAAAATATATAGACTATAAATTGAGAATTACATATCTAAATATTTGATAGAAATGGTATAATATATTAATATAACATTATTCTATTCATTTTTATAAATGAAAGCATAAAAAGAGAGTGACTGCCGTGGAAATGAGGTATTTACGTGGAGTATGTGGATATGTAAGACGGGATCGCGTGAGGAATAATTTGGTGTATGAAGAATGTATGGTTAGGAAGAATGTTGTTAAGAGACTAGGAATGAGCCAGTTGAGATGGTTTGGTCATGTGGAGAGAATAAAGAGTGAACGGCTTGTAAAGCGTATATATCTTGGTGAAATTGAGGGTGTTCGATTGCGTGGCCGTCCAGTGTGTAAGTGGATGGATGTGATTGATAAGGTACTAAAAGAGAGAAAGTTTCCGAGTGGGAAGAGAAGAAGAGCGTGTATGAATGCGATTATGAATGTGGCCGAGGCGAAAGAAGTGTGCTTAGACAGGAATGTGTGGCGAAGGATGATTGTTTCGTAACTATTATTGTGGTCCGGTTGCGGATTTCGCTACCGAAAATCGGTCACCTTAATATGTTAAGAGTGAGGAATATATGTTGTACCTATGATGTCAGGTTAGTACGAATGTTGTTGAAAGAGAGACTGATTATTTTTTGGATGATGTTATTGTTATTCTTTCGGGTTTGTGCTAACCCACTAAGTGGGAAATGCGTGATTTTATGTATGTATGTATGTATGTATGTATGTATGTATGTATGTATGTATGTATGTATGTATGTATGTATGTATGTATGTATGTATGTATGTATGTATGTATGTATGTATGTATGTATTTTTATAAATATAATTTTCATTTGAGCTGAAGTTATCCACGTATCACTCGGCTGCTGGTCATTCGTCATTCGTTTTTACTTTTTCGTTTGATTAACATTTGTCTACGTTGTTCGTTGTGTATTCTTAGAATTTTATTACTGTTGCTTTGTTCTGCATTCTTCAATACAAACAATAACTGTTTTTCGAGTTGTGTTTTTTGTATCACGCGGTACTATTAAAAATATTTTCTCACTATTTTCGCTAGTATGTTGGCACGATGGCACAAAACAGCGTTTCACCGACATGTTTACTTTCGTAAATTTCAGGTTATCTTTAAATGTCACTTTGACGTTTAATCTAATGTGACAATCAAAATGGCCGCGTTGATGAAACGCTGACGTCACTGAGCAAGGGAGGAGGCGGAGAAAATCAGCCGCGTTTTGAACAATGTCATTTTTAATTGCAATTTTTCAGTATTAAAAATCGATTTGAAGAAAAATTAAAAAAACGGGTCTATTATTTTTCATTATTCTATCGATTAAAGATAAAAATGAAAAATCGTGCATGATTTCATTAGGGAGTGCCGTGGTACCCATACTGTCAATTGCACTTGACAATGATACCTTTCAATCAGAATTTTCTTAATGATGTCAGTGTCAAGTGCAATTGACATAGTATAAATAATACTTTATTTGTTTTTAAAGCATACAGCTTTGTACAAAAGGCTGGTAACAATTTATATAATTAATTATGAATTGTACCCCAAGAATGTCATGCAGGTTATATAATATTACAAATGTGGACATAATAAAGTATTTATATAATAGAAAAAATATATTATAAATAATTATCTAACTATCAAAGATATATTAAACATTTTATATGTATGTATATCAAAAATATATTGCAGAAATGTTGTATACGAAGAATATATTACAGATTTTAAATTAGAATTATGTTACGAAAAACAAAAAAAAAATAAATATTGTAAATAACTATATATCAAAAATATGTTGTAAATACATATATTACGAATTAGATAACAAGAATAAGAATATATTGCAAGAAATTATATGTAAAGAATACCTTACAAGGTATAAATCAAAAGTATATTTGGAATTATACAGTAAAAATGTGTATGTTGCGAATAATTATATATGTTTGTAAAGAATATGAAGACCGTACCTTGGTGCTGAAAAGGCCAGTGTACAAAAATGGCGAAAATAAGTTATATACACCTGTAGATTTATCCAAAAACATGAGACGAAATTTTACACTGTTCAGTAAACCTGATTAAAACTTACGGTTTCTCAGAAATTGGCAAAAACTGACATTGGCCCTTTCAGCACCAAGGCACAGATATTACAGATTGTAAATAAAACTATAATACAAATTATAAAACAAAAATTCTGAATTATCTAACAAAATTATATATTTAAAAATACTATTTTCGTTGTTTTAGCAGATTTACTATTTAGATCATCATGCAAGGGGGCCACAGAAAATATTAGTTTAAGTTTATGATTCATTGTTAATTATTATTCATCGAGACAGAAACTTCTTAACCGCAGTGCACTAACCACAAAGTAGAAGATGTTATTTATTTTATTTTTATCCAAATTTTTTAAAATATTGTACCAATTGTTTTCTGTCACATTCTGGAGACAACCCGATAAATATTTTTGTCTAAATGGAGAATAAATTGGACATTCCGCAACCATATGGAAAATTGTTTCCTGTTTCTGAAGATTACATATTTTGCAAGTGTTTTCAGCTTCTAACTGGTATTTTATTTGGTTTATGATAATACTAAAGTTATTTTTCCTAGCGAGCCTGAGTTGCGCAATGACCCTCTTTTTAGAAAATGATATGTTAAGATTTAGGTATTTATTAATTTCTGTATTATAGATGGAGTAGTAGAAATCATTATACGAGGAATTGGTAGTTCTATCAATATCTGTGCATTTTGTTTTAATTTTCATTTTATTTATAATTTCATCGACCTCTCGCCGGTTTATGCTTTGTTTTTCCCAAACTTGTGAAAACCCTAATTCTTGTAAAATTGATTTTAATTGTGTAGCCCAATTATATTCAATTGACATAGTATGTTTGTGTTGTAATTTTACTGGAAATATAGGATCTTTTGCTAGAAACTTTCGGTATGGAATTTGTATAAAATACATACAACTGCCAGAAGGTAATGTACGAAAAGAAATAGAATCTTTTTCAAGAAACTTTCTGTATGAAATTTGTACAAAATGCATAGAACAGACGGAAAGTAATGTGCTGGCCACATCAGATTTTTTAACTCTATATCCATTTAATATGAAGTATAAAATGCATTCAAATCATATAGAGAATAAAATATATTTTAATATTTATAATAATGTTGAATGTGGAAAAATGATATTAACCTCGTTTTTTCAAGAAAAATTGTTACAATCTTCAAATGAGGGTACTTCCGGTTGACTAATTATAACCAAAATCGAATCAGTTTTTTATATGGATGTAACGAAGAAGAATACGAAAGAATTATAATTTTTGGAATAGTAGTATTAGAGTTTCGCAGGTGAAAATTTTGTCACGCACAGACATACATACACACACACACACACACACACTCACTCACACACACACACACACACACACACACACACACACATATATATATATATATATATATATATATATATATATATCATAGTAAAAACAGTAAAATCGCATTCTAGGGACCCTAAAACGTGCTTATTCATTAAAAATTCACCACCAAATTTTTTGACCAAAGACAATACCTTCCTTACCTAAAGGTGGCGGAAGGTAAAAATGAAACATATCTTTCGATATTTGTGAATATGAAATATGTAAATTATATTCACAGTTTATAACGCGTATTTGACTCCAAGATTACCAAATCTGTAATCCTGTATTCCTATTCTTTTCGGGCGTGACTTAACGATGTGCTTGCTATAAATCGAATCATTCGATTCGTTTCCAATAGCACGCGACTCTAGTTGTTTTGTAGTTGTATCTTTGGGGATAGTTTGGAGTCTGCGAAACCGGCGCGACCAGAATGCAAAGTTTGGGCAGTGCAGTAAATATTTTCAGGAGCAAATGTGGACAGCAGTCGCCTGTCAACCCAACGCCACACCAATTTGACAACATGATTGCCATGGAAACAAATACCAAGGCAAAAACAACACACAAATAAGAGAAGACAAGCAGAAATGTTTTAATGAAATTTAAAGTAATTGATAAAATATGATAATGGCATATAATATTTGTTATGTCTATACCTATCTAGCTATTATATTATTCTTTATAATTGAAATAGTATTGCAGTTGTAATTGCGTTTTAGAGTTTTGTGAGTAAAGCCCAATATTTTACAAACGTCTTAAAATTTCAGACCTAGTTGAAATGTAAAGGTAACGATGGTACTCATTTTATGAACAAAGGATTGTACAAGAAAACAAGTATTGGTACTAAAATATTTTGACTTATACTCTGGAACTCGGGTAAGAATGCTATTAAAAGACGTTACAGCTATCGTTATTGTTCCGTGCAAAACACGTGTTGAATAATATTAGGCTAAAAGTCTAGAATGTCCACCCCTCAAGAATTATATGTATATAGTTGCAAAACTATTAATAACACTAAATTCCACAAAAATTAAAGAGCAGAAAGGCAATGTTTATAGTGATATTGGCATTTTATCTGAAAAAATCTGATGTGGCCAACACAATAGCTTCCGCCATTTAATTTTTATTAATTCAAATATACTTTCTTATATATTTACTTATGCTGTAAATTGGATTAAGTCCCATTCCATATAACTATGGTTCTATTTACTATTTTCTTTTTCAAACGTTACTATTATTACTTTGAAATGGTTAGTTCTTTGACAGTGACATTTATTTGTCAGTTACATACATTTGAGATCTGAACTGTGTAATCAAGGAGTTGTGTTTGTTTAAATCGTAGACTCCGGGATTTAAATCATATATAATTTATCATAAATTTTTACATGAAATATATATAGAAAAAGTATTAATGCAAACCTGTAGAAAATTTAATAGTCTTTAATTTTATTAACAAAAATCTCTAAAAAATAACATTTAAAAGTATTTTTCTGAGAAAAACTATTTCAAGCTTCAAATAAAGTGCCATTTCCGGTTGTCTGATTTACACTAAAATGTAATAGCTTCGCACGCACGCATGCACGCACGCCCGCACACACATACATACACCATCGTGAACATGTTAAAATTGGATTCTAGGTACTCAAAAACGTGATCGTTTACCGAAATCTCGATATGCGATTTTTAACACGATCACTATACCACCTTACCAAGGGTAGCGGGAGGTAAAAATTAGGGTTAAATTCTTATAAAATGAATGTAGCCGTCAGAGTTTCGTCAAATTTAGTTGTGTACGTTAGCTTACCGTTACATTAAAGTATTTTTTTTTAATTTGCAAGCGAAAAGTCACCTTTTTCACTTAGCCAAAAAAAAAAAAACTAATAACCATTTTGTTGCGAAATGCATAAAACCACCCGAACAGAGATAACATTATCTATATTTACAATACACTATATACCCGAATTTCGTCAAATTGAGTTACATTAAGTATTTTTCTTTAAGTGTATTATAATACTGTACACGCACTATAGAAGATATTCATTGTCTTATAGTAGTACAAAATAGTTATTTATGCATCTAGGACGCTTGTTTGCTCAGCAAACTCAAGCTCTGCTATATAATATGCATTTTTGGCCGAGGTGCATATTATATTTTTCTGTCTATACTAATAATAGATTTAGAAGGGTATAGTACACACAATTATAATAATATTAAATCGTAATAGGCTTAGCGGACAAAAAAGGTTTCCGGACGAAAAATGATGGCTTAGCGTACGAAAAAGGTTTTGCGGACGAAAAGGTTTGCGGACGAAAAGTGATCTGAAAAGTGTCATCCTATATATTTTATCATATGGATCACAGAACTGAAAAGATGATCTACAAAATTTAAATAAATAAAATATATTATAACGACTTTACCCATTCTGGAGTATGCCAATCTGCTTTTGCGGTTTGACATTATGGTAATGACAATATACATAACTGTACTGTTGAGGGCGATTATGAGATGTCAGGTCACGGGCTCTGAAAGCTATAGTGGGACGAGCAAGCAGCACAGAGATCAATTTTGAATTATTTGAAAATCGAAAATAATTTTCAAGTTTCAAGTTTGATGTCGGTTGGAATAGAACTTGAGCCATCCGATTCAGAATTGGTCAGTTAATGCGCGAGGCCAAATTTTAAAGTCTAAAAAATTGATACAGGTTTCCATTAACGATACCTACATTAAGATTTTCCTCAAACTGTACATTATGTTGAGGATAAAGTTCTTGTGCTTTTGCTTCTGGCTGTACTGTATGTCGGCTGGTGATAAAAGGGGCGTTACCATGGCAACACAATTCCACCAATCAGCGGTTTGATTATTTCATAGTGCCGGAGGGTGAGAATGTCGGTGGCGCCACTAAAAGCGTCGTGACGACTCGCGTCATCATCTTAATAATACGACTTAACACACACATATAAATAGATAGATGAAGGTCACATATACAGATATACAGGACAATAAGAGGAAGAAGATGCAAGAAATATAGGACAGATTAAGGGAACATATGAAAATATATTAATAAATAGAGTAATTTATATGTAAAAAACTTTAACAACTTATTGCGCACGTCATTTCGAGTAAAAAATGATATATACGAGTATCAACATAGGTTCTTCTCCTTTTATACTTATCAAAAAATAAAAAGTTGGTTTTTTGGGCTTTTGCGCGATAGTATACCCATCTATAATCATCTTAAGAATATTGATTGATACTTTAAATTTTGTCTACATATTCTCGGATCATTCTAGTATATATTCCATTCAAATAGTGAGTGGATTTTTTTAAACCTCCTATTGGTTTGGAAAAAATCTATTTCCAAAATGTGTCAAAACCCAATGTTATGTAAATGGGAAAAATGAAGTCCATTTAGGCATGGTCAAATTTTAATATTAAGCGGAATGCGTAATCATTGCCTATGTACATTTTTTATCTTCCGTCATATCTTTAGGTAAGGAAGGTATTGTTTTTGGTCAAAAAATCCGGTGGTGAGTTTTTAATGAAGAAGCACGTTTTAGAGTCCCTAGATTACGATTTTACTATTTTTGCGTTGGTCTCTATGTCTGTGTGTATGTGTGTGTGTGTGTGCCTTTTTTTTCTCCGTTGATAACTTCAACACTACAATTCTAAAAATTATAATTCTTTCGTATTCCTCTTCTTTACATCCATATATAGTCGACCGGAACTACTCTCATTTGAAGATTTTAATAGTTTTTCTTGAAAAACGCTGTTAAATATCATTTTTTCACATTTAATGTTATTATAAATATTGAAGAATATTTTATTCTCTATACGATTTGATTATATTTTACTTCACATTCAATGGATATTGAGTTAAAAAAATTATAAAGAAATTAAATTTCATAAAGCAGCCAGCTATGCAATAACACTGGAAACAGCTAATAGAATTTTAAAAATTCTGATAGACTGATGTCAATGTCAAGTGCGATTGACCTTATAGGCATTTACGAAAATTCTACCGGTGGACTGTTACCGGTATATATCGGTAAACAGCTGTTTACCAGGTTACAACTGGAATTTGCGAAAAAATGACGAATATAAAGAAAAAGAAAATGAAAGTAGAGAAAGAAAATTTCAGGATATTGAATATAAAGAAAATGTATGTAGGTATTGTACATAATTTATATTAAAATATCCCATAGATTTGGCAAATATATGTGAGAATTATTTTGTAGTGAGACATGAATGTATTTGTATTTAAAAATATTTTTCGTTTTATGCGTACAACCAGGTAAAATATCTGGCGGAGGTCATGTGCTGGCCACATCAGATTTTTAAGCTGTGGACTATAAACATGCACCTAAAATAGATCTCAATACCAATAAATCATCAAAAGCATCTCCTAAAATCTGTTTTTAAGAGCTACTACTTTTAAAATATGTGGCAAAGACATGAAGATATATTTCCTTATTTATCAATTTAAAATTGTAAAAGTCTTCTGCTAACTACTGTCTAAATATCTAAACCTACTTATAATTTATTGAACCCATCAACATATTATTGACAACTCTAACTACCTGTTTTTACTATAATTTATTGTATCAATTAAAAAATTAGTTAGTCGGCAAGTGAAAGCCACAGATCTTTAAATTTTAATTAAATTGAATAATTCTGTATTGACTAATGCGAGATAAATGGATCAGCACCAACGTATCGTGAGAACAGCTGCTGAAATCCAGCTGAAATGACATTTCAGGAACGACATTGCCTGAATTTTTAATCCCAGTACTGTCAGTTACGGAGCATCGACATACCGCAAAGTTTACAAACGCCAAGAACAGGAAAAGAAGATGTTTTCGAAGAGCGAATTTATTTCTAAAACAAATCTCTGTGGAAATATAAGTTGATATTAATTTTATTAGAAAACCAGAATGACTAAATGTAAAACAACAAAGTCAGAATATGGTAAAAGAGACTTCAATTAATAACAAGATTTCAATATAGGGTGTCCCCAGACGAAACTGACACTTGCCGACGACAATAGGTTGCCAACAAATAGAAGAAAATAATTTGCGGCTGCTTGCATAACGGAGTTACAAGACTTTTTAATCCACCAATCCCGGAAGGATATCTTGAGGTGTGATGATATTATTACAAAATAAAACTGGTTTTTAGGTTTTAAAAATACTACTAGTGTGTTACAAAATTTGTTTAACTTACTGTAATTTTGACACTTTAGGGTTGACTTTTCACTGTCAACAAATTTAGGTTAGCGAAGGTGTTATCCGAGATCATCATTTATATCGTACAGTGCAACGTGTTATAGCAGCTGTGTAAAATGTCCACATCGTCCGAAAATTATAATCATTTCTAAGTAATCAGCGGCACATGGTAAGAATTTGCCTTTTTTTATTCACCTTGTCAAATTTAATTTGACACTGAAATTTTTCGAAAACTACAGTCGTAAAATACGGCAAACACACGTTAAAGGTGTAGGTCTCTGATTGATCAATTTTAAGACGTCTTTTCTCGAATATCTTTTAAGCTAGATTTTTTTTTTTAGAAATTACACATCCGAGTGCTGTCTCGTGTTTCCTCATTCGCTCTGGGGCGCGAGTTGTGAGACGGCCTGTATACGTACATTTCTTTTCAAGACATTAAAAAATTTCAAAAAAGTGTTCTCAAACTCGAAACTAGTGCAGGAAAATTTTCAGAGAAGCAATTGCCCTGAACTCTTAAAAATACCAAGTAGTAGGAAGGCCAAAAATTTAGAACATTTCGTAATTTTTCTTATTTTTGGACGATTGTTGAACAAATATTGTTCCAAAAACATACAGAAAACATGATTCTGAAACTTTTTGTATTCGTTAGAATCACTAATTTCCCACACTTGTTACAAAATCACTATTATATCATTATAAGTCCCATGGTGCGTCCAACATTTGACGACCGACTATATTTTTTTAATATTCTACGGATTACGGATCAGGAAGTTTTAATAAAATTTACGGAGTAGGTAGACTATGAATGCTTCTGCTTATTTTTTATGGTTGGTTTATGATGGATTTAATTTATAAATTTAGATTTACAAATTTGGATTTGAAATTTACGATTTACTTTGCTGGTTTATAATGAATTTAAAGATATGAAATATGCCCAATCAACTTATATTGGGTCACGTGGTTTGACACAAATGGGATGACAGTTATATAATATTTATCACTTTTATTATAATCAATCTGTATTGTTCTACAGATAATATTAATAATATATCCATATTTTCGGAATCCATTTGTCAAATCAAAATTAAAATGTTTCAACTGTTACTTGAAACTGTCATTTTCCTTACCAAAATCATTATTTGAAATACTGTGAAATGAATTGACGCATTTACAAATTTACATTTAGAATATAAAATATGACGATATTTTAAATGTAAATAGAGAATTCCACTATTTTTTTATATATATTCATCAGAAAGTATAAATAAAACTAAGACTATTGGTGAAAATCCGGTGAAAAATTCCTATTAATAAGCGAGTTATGGTCCTTCGAAGTTTGAAAATATAGATGTGACGTCACGAATATAAGATTTTATAAAACTGTTTTCTTCGTGGATCTAAATGTTCTTGAAATATATGCTATTTCTAAATTATATTTATAAAAAACAAATTAATATTATAACACTGTAAAAGTCTACATGCTTTATAATTGCAAGTGTATCTAAATTATTAAGTTTAATGCAAGAAATTTATATTCATTGGTAGTAGACTCCTCTCACTAACCCGGTATTTGTTATATATTTATAGGTGATCTTTGAGTCGCCAATCAAAATAATATATATACATATATATATATATATATATATATATATATATATATATATATATATATATATATACAGGGTGGTGGTGGTTAGGGGTGAACATAGGGATTTAACATGGGATTTTAGTTTTTTGCAATTTCCTGCTCTCCTGTTCATTTTACGGCAAAAACTGAAGAATACAAAATTGTTCAGAATTAAAAATTGCATACAAAAATGTATTTACATTTATTATTATGTTTTTGGTTTCTTCACAATTTTAAAAAGAAATTTCAAAATTTCTGTTATTTTGTAGCAATAGCCATGGAATTGTTTTTTTCTGGTTGTCAAAAATTATTTATAAACGTCAACCATGCGTTAATCTAACTTAAAAATTAAATAAAAACATACAACTTTTAATTTTAATACGCATTTTTTATTAGGTATACCATTTAATAATAAACCAATTCCAAATGTATCAACTACGTAGAATTTTGATTTATCATAGCCAATACCATTTCTTCATTCACTTCGTTATGACGTCTTCTATTATTATTATTATTATTATTATTATTATTATTATTATTATTATTATTATTATTATTATTATTATTATTATTATTATTATTATTATTATTATTATTATTATTATTATTATTATTATTATTATTATTATTATTATTATTATTATTATTATTATTATTATTATTATTATTATTATTATTATTATTATTATTATTATTATTATTATTATTATTATTATTATTATTATTATTATTATTATTATTATTATTATTATTATTATTATTATTATTATTATTATTATTATTATTATTATTATTATTATTATTATTATTATTATTATTATTATTATTATTATTATTATTATTATTATTATTATTATTATTATTATTATTATTATTATTATTATTATTATTATTATTATTATTATTATTATTATTATTATTATTATTATTATTATTATTATTATTATTATTATTATTATTATTATTATTATTATTATTATTATTATTATTATTATTATTATTATTATTATTATTATTATTATTATTATTATTATTATTATTATTATTATTATTATTATTATTATTATTATTATTATTATTATTATTATTATTATTATTATTATTATTATTATTATTATTATTATTATTATTATTATTATTATTATTATTATTATTATTATTATTATTATTATTATTATTATTATTATTATTATTATTATTATTATTATTATTATTATTATTATTATTATTATTATTATTATTATTATTATTATTATTATTATTATTATTATTATTATTATTATTATTATTATTATTATTATTATTATTATTATTATTATTATTATTATTATTATTATTATTATTATTATTATTATTATTATTATTATTATTATTATTATTATTATTATTATTATTATTATTATTATTATTATTATTATTATTATTATTATTATTATTATTATTATTATTATTATTATTATTATTATTATTATTATTATTATTATTATTATTATTATTATTATTATTATTATTATTATTATTATTATTATTATTATTATTATTATTATTATTATTATTATTATTATTATTATTATTATTATTATTATTATTATTATTATTATTATTATTATTATTATTATTATTATTATTATTATTATTATTATTATTATTATTATTATTATTATTATTATTATTATTATTATTATTATTATTATTATTATTATTATTATTATTATTATTATTATTATTATTATTATTATTATTATTATTATTATTATTATTATTATTATTATTATTATTATTATTATTATTATTATTATTATTATTATTATTATTATTATTATTATTATTATTATTATTATTATTATTATTATTATTATTATTATTATTATTTTCTTCATTACCTTCGTTCACAGCTACACTAGCTGTGTTCTCAAAATTTTTAACAAGTTTAGAAATTGTTGCTATAATAGGAATTGGTGTATTTTCGTACTTCTTTATGGAAAACAAATCACGTATTCTTCTAAAACTATTTCCACCATAATAATTTTTTATAACAAAAACTCGTTCCTTATTCGAATAAACATTCATTATTAAATTAACTTTTTATTAGAGAAAATTTGACAGAAATTGAATGACATTATTATGTTTAAACATTTGAGTTATAAGTCATGGCTATTGCTACAAATAAACAGAAATTTTGAAATTTCTTTTTACAATTGTGAAGAAACCAAAAACATAATAATAAATGTAAATACATTTTTGTATGCAATTTTTAATTCTGAACAATTTTGTATTCTACAGTTTTTGCCGTAAAATGAACAGGAGAGCAGGAAATTACAAAAAACTAAAATCCCATGTTAAATCCCTATGTTCACCCCTAACCGCCACCACCCTGTATATATATATATATATATATATATATATATATATATATATATATATATATATATGGAATTCATATGAGTGACGAACTGCTAAAACGAAAACCCCCTTATTTCCGAAGTATTTCAATTACATAATTTTATTTCTTTATTAATATTCATTAATAAGTATATACTTTCACTATTTTTTACTAATTTCTCTTAATTCGATTGAGCTGTAATCCCCTATTTATCATGCACCAGAAGTTTTGAGAGAAGTCATGGAAAATGCTGTGAAACGAGCCCATCTCTGCATCATCTCTGGCGGCAGCCACTTGACTTATATTATCTTCGCGACTTAATGGGGGAAAAAATTAAATAAATAAATATAAATATATCATCATGGCTTATTACCCATTGCTGGGTGTGCCAATCTGCTTGTACACAGATATCGGTAATGATGAAATATTTGTACCGTGCGGGCGCTTACCAGGCGTCACCTCACGGGCACTCATTGCTGGCGTGGAGAGTGCACCACAGGGGTCTATTTTGTGCCATTTAAAATTGGAAATATTTGACGTCGGTCGGGATCGAACCCGGTTCCCCAGATTCGCGACCTGACACATTCAAAAAACAAGCAATTTTTTTTATTTACTAATAAAGTTACTGCTGTAGGAAATCGAGTAATTACTTTTGCGCCATCTTTTTAATTAAAGAAGTTAAATGGACTTATTTTTATTTGAATACTACGCATGTGTCAAACAATTAACTTAATTAAACCAACAGTCAACAAATGGTGGTCTGTGAATACGGGCCATCGTCTTTCCGACATCTACGAATTAAATTTATACTCAGAAATGGATGGTAAGCCGTGATAATACATTTGTTTGTTTATTGTTTACATTGTGGCAAATGTTAAAATTATGAGGCAAGAAATGTAAAAACAAATTAGTTATTTTCTATTTAAAATATATGTATAGTTAATTTACATTATAGGGTATGTAAAAACTATTAAAACAACTCAAATAGCACTTAAGTGTCTTGTGTCTAAATAAATTTAAATTCGTAATCATTTCTCAGAGTAATTACTATTACTTTTATTGCGGTTAACTGTATATAATTCATTCTAAAATTAACACTTTGTCTTATCTAAAATATTGCTTTGTGCTATAATAAAACAGTCGCATACCACCCGCCATTTTGTTGTTTTCGTCAAGATGGCCGTCTGATTTATCCGTCACTATTTCAATCAAAGCACTCTTGATGTAAAAATCAGGTGTCTATTTTCGATACTTAATTCCTTTGGTACAGTTGGACAACGCAGCCATGCTCTTGTCGATGTTTGAAGTAAAGAAAAATGTTGGGAGTATTTTACTGAGTAATTCTAGAGCCATTAGATGTAGAAGATGTGCTCAGCAGGTCGTAGGTTACTAGATTTGGCGTTATTTAAAGTTTACATTTTGAAGGAATGGCAATTGTTTCGAGACGTAGTTGGTTTATTTTCAGCTTGAAGAACATCTCGTGGCAATTACGTAAATACGTGAATCACATGTGTTTAAATAACGTATGTACGGGCATTTCTGTTACCCACAAAAAGAAAACAACGTCAACTCAAAGATTAATTCATTTATACAATATTCAATATTGTAGAAACTTCAGGTCCATTTTTTTTGTAATAAAAAATAATAAAATGATTGAAGTGTTTGAATACAATTACATGTAAGTAATTGTAATTTCTGTAACGATAACTACAAATTGTTGTTTTATTAATATCCGTAGCATTTTTTTAAAATACATTCTAATAGCTAAACACTTACGACTGTGAGATCTAGCGCATGAGACAAAATATTTTGATTCAGTCCTAACTGATCCACTTCTACCTGAACCTTTAACTTGCAAAAAGTAGGAATCCTTGATTCACCGCGGGGTATCATATAAGTGGAATATTTATTTTAAACCTATTTTTAGGGGCTAGACAAGATAGTATCTTTCGTCAGTCCTTATTCACAATCTAACGCGCAAAACTTGGACCTTTGCACTCGTTGTTCACATAAATAAAAGTAAAAATCTGATGTGGCTAACACAAAAACTCCCGCCATTAATTAAAAAAAGAAAATTAAATGCAAATATTTACTTTCATTCCATATAACTATTAATTGTTCTATTAACTATTTTCTTTTTAAAACGTTACTATTATTAATTTGAAATGATTAGTTCTTTGACAGTGACATTTATCTGTCAATTACATTTGAGATATGAACTGTCTAATTAAGGAGTTGTGTTTGTTTAAAGCATAGGCTCTGTGATTTAAATTATAGATAATTTTATAAATTTATACATAAAATATATACAGAGTGATCAAAAATGGCTGAAGGGTGGCGCTTCATACGAATTTGACATTTTTCGAATTTTCCTAGCTCTGTCATAAAAATTATTCTAAGAACCGTCTACTTTACGTTCACCGGAAAGAAAATAGGCTTCAAAAAGTTATTTGTCACGCTCTTCATTAAAATACATAAAGAAAAGAAATTCCTTAAAGGTTTTTGACAAAGGTAAGCGAAACAAATATGAAATGAATTAAAGTACGGCAATTATATTAATCAACTGTCATACACCTGTCCTCATCTGTCATATATGGAATATAGTTTTGATGAATTATGGAAAATTGAAATATAATTTTGGCATTATTTTGGAACAAAATTTGTCACGTGACCTTCAGCCATTTTTGATCACTCTGTAGAAAAAGTATTAATGCAAACTTATAGAAAATTTAATAATCTTTAATTTTTATAATAACATAAATCTCGAAAAAATAACATTTAAGGGTATTTTTCGGAGAAAAACTATTTTGAATTTCAAGTAAAGTGCCATTTTCGATTATCTGATCTCCATATTAAAATAAGTTAGAAATACATGGTTTCAAAATTTTCTGAATGATAGTATTTGAGTTATAGCGTAAACAGGAACCACCTACACACACACACACACACACACACACACACACGCACGCACGCACGCACGCACGCATGCACACACACACACACACACACGCACACACACACACACACACACACATATCGGAAAAATAGAAAAAACGTGTTGTGGGGACCATAATTCGTGCTTATTCACTAAAAACTCACTATCGAATTTTTGGACCGATAACATTATCTCCCTTACCTACGGTATGACGGGAGGTAAAAAGGTTACATAACAATTAGGTTTGAAACTAAATTAAATTAAATCAGAATAGTTCGTCCACTATTTTAATATTGTGTTGCGCCTCTTTTATTGACAATAACGGTTTTAATTACACACACTCACATTCACACACACACATACACACACACATTCACACACACACACACACACACACACACACACACACACACACACACACACACACACACACACACACACACACACACACACACACACACACACACACACACACACACACACACACACACACACACACACACACACACACAGACACACATACACACACACACACACACACGAACGTATGAACGCACGCAGGCACGCACGCACGCATACACACACACACACATATCATCATCATCATCATCGTGAAAATGTAAAATTGGGTTCTAGGGATCTTAAAACGTGGTCATCTACCAAAATCTCGAAATGCGATTTTTAGCACGTTCCCTATATACCTCCCTTAGCGGGTTGTACGCATAAAACGAAAAATATTTTTAATTACAAATACATACATATATTCATGTTTCACTACAAAATAATTCTCACATATATTTGCAAAATCTATGGGATATTTTAATGTAAATTGGGTACAATACATACATTTTCTTTATATTCAATATCCTGAAATTTTCTTTTTCTACTTTCCTTTTTTTTTTCTTTATATTTGTCATTTTTTTCGCAAATTCCTCTTATATTCTTTTTTACGTATATTCTTTTGCGTTGATGACTTTTTTTTATTTTCATAATCTTCATAATGATGTACAAATATTTTTGACACTGGTATACAAATATTTTTGACAGTGAAAATTATGTGTCAATTGCAAACATTTGAATTTCTTGCTTTGAAGTAGTTTGATCTGAGATTTATGACATCAAATTATTATATATGCATTTCTTTATCTCTATAGCTATAGAAGATATAATAATGAATTTATATTTTTCGAATAAAGAATTTAACGTTCTTTAATATAAGTATTTACATAAATATTCGATAAATAATATTTATATGATTTTTTTGTTGTAAGTACTACTTCCGGTTGTCCAATTGTTACCAAAACTTAATCAACTCTTCCCATTATTGTTAGATTAACGAATCCGTAGTTAAAAATGTCTTAAGTCTTATATTATTTGAGAAATCGTGAATCCAACATCCACACACACATACGGACATCATCGTAAAAATCGAGGTAAAATGTTATAATCGGATTCTAGGGACCTTAAAACGTGCTTATTCACTAAAATCTGGATATGCGATTTTTAGCATGATCCAATACCTCTCTTAGCGTGAGGTAAAAATTAGTATAGTATATGTAGCACTTAAATATAAATACAAGTAATACCTAGATTTACCAATATAAATTTGTATAACCATACTCAAATTTATCTTATCTATCTTGCCCCTTAAAAATAAGGTTAAAATAAATATACTTCTTCTATGCTCTCCCTCATTGAAGAAAGCATACTTATTTATTAGAAGTCAAAGGCTCAAAGAGAAGAGTATCATTAAAATTAGCTGTTGGATCAGTTGAAACGGATCAGATAACGCGACACCAAATAATTTAGTACTTGTACTTGTTTACCCATACAACCCTGAGTTCATCAAATTAGTTTCATCTTTTGCTTTACATTTCAATCACGTTTGGAAATTAATAACATTTGCATTTACACCATTTCTAAAATATTTGATTTGGCTTATATGTACATATAACGTTTTCAGGTTAGACATAGATCTCTTTCTTTTTGAACATTATACTTCAATTTTAGGAGATGTTAAATTGTTTTATGAAATTTGTCAATTATTCATTTATATTACAACAAAGCACACATAGAAAACAGATTTAAAATCAGGCAAGATAATGGACATATAAATTTTCTTATTCGTTTTCAAATAAATGCCACACTTTTCTTTAACAAGTAAATAAATTACAATTTTTATGTGTGTATTAAGTTATAAATTTGTTCGTAAATCTTTGGTAAATATTTGGGGGGCAATTAAAAGCCACGGACGTATTCCCTCGCTTATTAGCATGGAAATGATTCCGTAACATTCTTGAAGAATCCAGCGTAGGAGTACAAAAGCATTTGAGACATTTTCCGAATAGCATTTCGACAGTTGTATGTTATCTACTTTATATATTTTAAGAATTCGAGCACAATTTATTACCCGTATTTTCAGGATAATAAAAATTGAATACGATCCTGTCAGAGCTAAATTAGGATTTGATGACTCTTTATTAGGACAATTTGCTGTTATTAACATTTTATTTACAAATTATTTTTGATATGTTTCGAATTATTACATTGATTTAATTAACGAAATACGAGCATAAATTCGTTCAACCAGAATACTCTGTATATGTGCAGCTACAATTAAAACATAAGTATATTTTTTGTGGTTACATGCAAAAAGCAGATTTGCTCCGTTTCGGAAATTTTCTGTATTTGCATGATATATAACGAAAAAGAATAATTTTTAAACTGCTAAATTCTACTACATAGTTATGTATAAGTAATAATGTGCAAAGTTACTTAAGAAATAAAA
Source organism: Harpalus rubripes (assembly GCA_963082715.1). Classification (NCBI taxonomy): domain Eukaryota; kingdom Metazoa; phylum Arthropoda; class Insecta; order Coleoptera; family Carabidae; genus Harpalus; species Harpalus rubripes. Next base: position 9,517,879 of record OY720460.1, on the reverse strand, counting down.
AAAATGAATAAATATATCATCACGGCATGTTACCCATTGCCAATGTGCCAATATGCTTTGTACACATATTTCTGTAATGATGATGATATATTTGTACCGTGCGGGCGTTTACCAGGCGACACCTCATGGGCACTCATTACTGGCGTGGAGAGTGCACCACAGGGGTAAATTTTGTGCCATATAGAATTCGAAATATTTGGCGTCGGTCTGGATCGAACCCGGTTCCCCAGATTCGCGACTGGACACTCAGGCACGCGGCCACGAGACTTTAGTATTTGAAAATATGTCATAAGACGGAGAAATTTAAAATAAACACAATGCAAATAGTCGTGGATTGTGTTTCGCATGTTTATTGTTTGTTTGTTTGTTTATTTGTTGGTTTATTTCCACGTATTTCACACAATGTTACTTGTTTATCTGACACAATTAAATAAATACATTGTTAAATTACATTATTTTTAAAAATTTGAATGAAGTATTTTGTTAATCTGATAACAAAGAATAATTATTATTGTTAAATTAAAAAAATCTGATGTGGCCAACACTATACCTCCCGCTATTTAATTTTTATTAATTTAAATACATATACATACTTACATTTTTAGTTATGCTGGAAACTGTATTAAGATCCATTCCTAATAACTATGGTTCTATTTACTATAATCATTTTAAAGCGTTACTATTATTAATTTGAAATGATTAGTTCTTTGACAAAGACATTTATCTGTCAGTTACATACATTTGTAATATGAACTGTATAACCAAGGAGCTTATTTAAAGCGTAGGCTCCGGGATTTAAATTATAGATAATTTTATAAATGTATCCATAAAATATATAGAAAACGTATTTATAAAAATCTGTAGAAAATTTAATAATCTTTAATTTTTATAATAACACAAATCTCGAAAAAATAACATGAAGATATTTTTCGAAGAAAAAATATTTTGAGCTTCAAGTAAAGTACCATTTCCGATTATCTGATTTAGACCAAAATCTAATGGCTTCTTCCCATATTAGAATAAGGTAGAAATACATGTTTCAAAATGTTCTGAATATATATTTCGATTGAAACAAAGACAGTACAAATACTTTCGATAAAATAATACAATACAATTTCAACGATAGTATTTGAGTGGAGAACCCACACACACACACACACATACACACACACACACACACACACACACACACACACACATTCACACACACACACATTCACACACACACACACACGCGCGCGCACACGCACACACACACACACATACACACACACACACACAGCATCATCGTGAAAATTTTAAAATTGGATTCTAGGGACCTTAAAACGTGGTCATTTTCCAAAATCTCGGTATGCGATTTTTAGCACGATCCCTATACCTCCCTTACCAAGGGTAGCGGGAGATAAAAAAGTTGATTTCACAAATACGAAAATATTGATTCATAATACCTCTACGGTGTTAACGGTCTTCTTATTTTTTTTAACGGCTGATACATCTCAAATGAAGACCGTATCCACCCTATATAGAATGTCCCAAAAAACGTGCCCTGCAATTTGAAATTTTTTATTTCTGCGAATAAATCAATACATTCAAAATGTGAAATAATACTGGATTTTAGTTTGCAACTCTTCAGCGCACTTTGTTATTTTCTTTTGAATGGCGATGCTCAATATTTTTTATCACCGCTGGATTTTAAGATATGATGTCAATGTTTTATATGGACGCCATACTGGAAACCCTTGAAAACATAATTTTATTATCTTTCAAACGACGTATAACTTATGTAAATATGATTACGTTTATCTCGACAATTCAAGCGGCTTCAAGTATATTATGACTTAAAAAATCCTATTGGTTTATCTCAGCGGATTGAAATTAGGATTGACTTATTTTCAATCTTCTTTAAAATCGTATCGACTAAAAAAAGATGGTTAAATACTAAATTATGCAGACAGACAGGGAGAGGTATATGATCTAATTTCATGTTGGATATGTAACTTCAAAATCTAAAAATTGACATGTTGTTATTCGACTTTTCTTAAAAAAAAAAAAATTGTTTCTTCATCCCTTTAAATATTTCGCTTTTGGACAATTTTATTAAGTTTTATGTCGCAATTTTTATAAAATGAGGTAAAATACAAATAAACAAATGATATGAATTTATTTTCATAATACCATACTGTTAAATGTGCTTTAACAGTACTGTATGCTCAACCGATATATGCATCAAAACAGCCACGGCCGTTATTTTTTATAACAGTACAATTATTAAAAATCATGTGTTCCTAAAAAAAATCTCAGCATCATGAAATTGTCATGAAGAGCTGTCACCTGTCAATATGCCATAGAAAATAGAATTTTAAGAAGATATTTTATGTTATTATGAAAAATACTAAACGTCACACGGCTGATATACAAATAACAGACACGGTTGATTATAGAATCTCGGCTATCGCCTCGATTTTACAACATTCAACCTCATCTGTTATTTGCTACATATCAGCCTTATGACGTTAATAACTATAACACTCCAACATACTGCGGATGTGCGCATGCGTAGTTCCATTATTTGAAGCTTCACTGTTTATTTCGACAGAAATCAAGCCGCTTGATAAGTCCAAGCCTGTTAAATCTCGATAGTTTATTTCGAAGATTGAAAAGGGATTTACTAAATTTAAGCGGCTTCAAACGTCGAGATAAACGTAGTCAATGTTAATTTGCTTCAAACAGCAAAAATATAACAATGATTAAAATCGTAAGTTAAAAACAATGGTTGTTGCAATCTTTATTTACATAATTCTATCGATTTGCAAAATTCCTACAAAAACAAAGCAAGTCCAGATATTTTTATTTCTTAATAAATGATCGATCCATGAAATACAATTTTAAATTGATCACCATATTTTTACGCTTATTAAATGTACTGGGAAAAATTTCCATAGACATGAATGGTTTTGATATTTTGCTGTATTTTATCATCAAGCTTAATTGAAGATATTAGGACAGCAGTTTTTATTTTTAGATCATAGTACATAATAACAAAAAGATAAGCTGAAGAAATTAATAATTTTCATGTTCAAATTTTTATTCTTACCCTATCTAAAACGATTTTAAGACTCCATCCCTTATACTGCGTAGTTTAAATTATGTTTCAGTTATGTAATAAACAAAATTCAAGTAATAATGAACCAGCTAACCATCTAGAAGTCTCATAAAATTTAATAAAAGCACTTAAGACAAGAGAACACTTATTAAATTTTAATAAAACCTGATGAGTTCTTAGGGTGGGGGTTCATTGAGATTCCTGCTGTGCAATTAAGGTAAATCGAAAAGGGGTACAAGAAATTTATAGCCTTCACTTCATCAGGAATTCGCCACGATCGATTAAGAAAGTGGAAATAAATTTCAAGATGAGGCGGACACCAAGAAGTAAGACAAAGTCAAATTAAATATAATTAAGGTAAATAAAATACGTATATGAATGAAAATAAAGAGACAATTTGTAGTGGAGAAAATACTATGTGAAAAAAATGAGAAGAAGCATGTGTAAATATATCGATGTACGTATATAATGTGCACATATGCACGCCTACTTAAGGATTCAGCACCTCCCACAAAATATATAAATCATATACACCATATTAAAACTTGAAACGTAAGGTATGTAAGTACTAACAACTATTTGACTTATGAAATTATAGGCGAATTAAAATTTCGACAGTCCGAAATTGCGACAACTTAAAATTCCGTGTGGAAAAAATTCTGACACACAAAAATTTCGACTGTTCAAAAACTGACAGTTGGTAACTCGAAAACTTAACAATAAAAAAAAACTGTCAAAATCTTCCAAACTTGTGTAAAATATAAAAGAAATCTCCTGTCCATAAAACTTAGCCCACCGACACCGAGTTAGTTTTTAGGGAAAATAAATATAAATAAATAAATAAATATATCATCACGGCGTATTACCCATTGCTAGGTGTGTCAATCTGCTTTGTACGCAGATTTCGGTAATGATGATGACATATTTGTACCGTGCGGGCGTTTACCAGGCGTCACCTTACGGGCACTCATTGCTGGAGTGGAGAGTGCACCACAGGGGTCAATTTAGTGCCATTTAAAATTCGAAATATTTGGCACGCGGCCACGAGACCCCATAAATATAAATATAAAGTATAAATTCTAAGCAAATATAGAACTCAAACATGAGAGACTTGAACCATTACGAGAGTAGCACCGAAAGTTTTTGTAAACTATTGATAGAAAACAGAATTTTCTAGAAATTATTCTTTTATTGTTTTTCGAAATACTCTCCTTTTAACTCAACATATTTATGCATTCGATAAAACCAATCGTTAAAGCAAGAAATCTATTCTTCTTGAGCCACTTGAGAGACCATGTTTTCGAAGGCTTCAACCGCTTCATTTGCACTTGTATATCGGAAACCAGACATTATTTCCTTTAATTTAGGAAATAGGAAGAAATCATACGGTTCAAGATCAAGACTGTATGGTGAGTGGTCAAGTAATTCCACCTTTGATTCTTTTAAATAGGCTTTAGTTTGCGCAGCAGTATATGACGATGCATTGGTCTGATGCAATACTAGTTTACTTCGAGGCCTATTTTCACGCACATTTTCAAACACCCGTGGCAAATAAATTGTTATGTACCAATTAGAAGTTACTGTTTTCCTATCTTCTATTGCAATATTGACAGTAGGACCGGATTTTGAGAATAAGGAGGCAATCATTTTTGTACCAACACTTTGAACTCGTTTTACTTTGACAGGATTGGATTCTGTTGGAAAGACCCATTGAGCTGATTGTCGTTTTGTTTCAGGTTTAAATGCATACATCCATGATTTATCATCTGTTATAATATCATACACTGCTTTAGATTAACCTTCGTTGTACGTTTTTAAAGTTTTAATGCACCATTCCACACGATGTTGCTTTTGACCATCATTTAAATTATGAGGTATCCAACGGCAACAAACTTTCCTGTCGTTTAGATGATCGAGCAAAATTTTATTTATAGCGGTCATTCCAATGCCCAAAGTACCCCGTATAATTCTATATATGACACGGTTGTCTTCTTTAATCATTGTACGAATAGCAGCTATGTTTTTATCCGTAACTGCAGAAATTGGCCGATCTTCGCGTAAATCGTCATTGAGAGAAACTCGATGAAATTTAAATTCATTGTACCAGCTGTGAACGGACCTGATACTAGGTGCTTTATTTCCAAAAGCATCCCGAAGCTTTTCGATGCACTGTTTAAAATATCATTGCTAGGAAATTTTCTTTTGTTATCTGCATTTTCAGTACGAAGTGCGTACTTTAAAACTGCATGGAAAATTACTAATAACAGATAACGAATTGGATGTACTTTTGTTTTGCCATGCATTTATTTTTCGTAGCTACCTTGGTTATATTTGTTTGCAGAAACTTTCGGTACTACCCTCTTATATATATATATATATATATATATATATATATATATATATATATATATATTTATTAGCTCTCTGGAAAGACTCGCTAAACAGATCTTGAATTCACAGTACGTACTTAAGCTAATGAAACTCGAGCTATGATACTCGCTTTGTTCGTAATTTTTCTACACAAATCATCTCAAGATGAAGAGAATATTGGCTAAGGCAATACCAGCTGCTATAAACTGTGTAATTTTTTGGATGAAAATTATTTAGATAGGCCACTTCTCTGTCAGTATTTGCGGACGGATTTTCTTCTGGCATGAAGAAGCGAATCTTCGGAGAAGATGCATCCTCTCCGTCCTAGTTAATGCCGAGCGATGCATAAGGCCTATTTCCATAATTTCCAAATTTGACTATTTATATGGTTATAACAACAAGCTCAGCTAACTCACTTCATGTGGTTTGGATGCGGTATTTCGCTACCGAAAATCGGTCACTTCAGTATCTAAGGAGGGAGAAATATTTATTGTAATGTTTTATATATTTATTGTGTATTAATTATTTGTATTATGTATAAGGTTTGGACACGGCATATTACCCATTGCTGGGTGTGCCAATCCGTTTTGTATGCAGATATCGGTAATGATGATGACATATATGTTCCGTGCGGGCGTTTTCCAGGCGTCACCTCATGAGCACTCATTGTTGGCGTGGGGAGTGCACCACAGGGGTCAATAATAATAATAATAATAATAATAATAATAATAATAATAATAATAATAATAATAATAATCACAAGTCCACAGACTTGAAGCCTGGAATTCAGCCATTATATTACCTTAGTTCTGTTTCAATAGACCGATCCTAAGTTCACAATACTTAGCCCATTAGAGCCGTGGACTCAAGCTTATGAAACTTAACGTGATACTCGTTTTTAGATAGTATCGTTATGTCCTAAACAAGCTTTAAATTTATGGAACTAATACCGATAACCTAAATAATTGTGCTTGATTAAGGAGATCATTTCTGTCACAAATTTCTACACAATCCTTAAGACTTAAGACCACAGAACAGAACTCAATTTCATGAAGCTCAACCCGCCATGTTAGTAGGCATATTTTTAGGAAGGTTTGTTTCGTTTGCGATTTTCTCAAATAAACCTAAGATCATAGAACTAAAAGCTCAAGAAACTATAGAAAAGATATTTTTGTTTTCAAGAAAAAAATCTGTTTGTTTGCAATTTTTGGAAACAAATCATATGCATCGCAGAATTAAATTATAAATAGACCACATTAAAACTTTGGAACTTCAAATAAACGAATAGCTACCTATTGAAAAATATCCTTAACATTAATATGGGAACTACGTATATTCTAACGTCTAACTTTATTATTATTTCGTCATATTGTCCGTCTATTTTACAGATTTAATTACAAACAAAATGCGCCTGTGAGTTGCCATGCGTAGTTTTATTGGCATCAAACAGCATACCTGTAGGTTGACAGATTTATACGTCGAAAACGTCGTCCAGGTCCCTCTGTGATACTCCACTAGCCCCAATCACATGCCGAGCCATTTGTTTTTAGATGACATTTGCACATCGCACACATGGGAGACAAATTCCTTGAATTGTATTTTTGTTTTGACATTTGTTCAATGGGAGAAATGTTTAGTGTTTTTCATGAAATAATGGAAAACGATTTATTTTTAGGCCTAATATTTATTTATTGTTTACTATAATGAAAAGGCCAATTATGAAAATGTCATTTTATCAAATTTTGTGTCCATTAAATAGTTATTTGTTTAAATAGGCACTATATTACCAGATTTACATCAGAGGCTGTCGAAATTTGAAATTTGTGTTTAGTGCTGTGTTGAACATATTATTTTTTTGCCGGTTGAAAATTAATATTAATTTAGTGATTATTTTGAAACTTATTGGCATCAAATTATGTTGTTATGCGTTTGTTGAATGGTTGCTATGCGTTTGTATAGCGGTTGCCATGAAATAGGCAGTAAAAGTAACATTTTACAGATTGTTAGCTGTCAAAAAATCGCACTTTTAATGTCAATCGGAAAAAAATAAAATTTATACTATTGCCATTTTATTCGTACTTGTGACTATTTTAATTTTTTGGGTGATTTGGGGTCCTACATACAAAATTGAATCGGAATAATATTTTGGAAGTAGTTAACGGCAGCTCGATATATTTTTTCTTTCTCAAGAGATACGAGCCTATTCTAGTAGCAAAGTAATTAATTTTTAGCAATTGATTAGAAATGTTGTCCAATAGAAATGGATAGTGCAATGAAAATATGAGTTTTTTTGTTATACATATTTTAATATGGTGGTGAAAACTTGCTAAAAATTAACCATTGAACTACACAATATGCTCAATTGACCTTCAAAGTTAGGCCTTTACTTTCTCCAAAAACATCTAAAACCTAAAAGATATGGTGCAGTATGCAGACACCAACGTGTAGTATGTTCAGTAATGCAACCAGTTCGATCAGGTTTACGGTTTAGTGTTCCATAAGTCCTGAAGTTATTTACCGGTTTCTGTTCGGAACGCGGTTCCTGAAAAAGATTTGTAAAAAGTCGGAATCCTGATTTCTCTGGTATATTTATCCCCACTACCGCTACTTGCAAACATCATCATAACAAAATCAAACGATATACGTCAATGTCAAATACGTAAACCGCATTAATGGTAATATTAATAATGTAAAATTGAATTAACAACTGACGTTGCTGATGGGAGGAATAATAGCAGGATTGCAGTCTAAATTTGTTTATTATTTAGTCTGACGCCAATGTTTCGCTGCCACTTACAGCTTCATCAGGGCAAAAACTAAGGCGTTAATGAAGCTGTAAGTGGCAGCGAAACGTTGGCCTCAGAATAAATAATAAACAAATTTAGACTGCATTCCTGCTGTAAGACTTACAGATTTGATCAGAATCGACCCATAAGCTGTACTGTACTCTTTGGAAAAAATTGCGTTTATGGTTATTTTCAATAATTTTAAATTAAAAATTTATGCGTCGAAATATCTTCAGGAAAATTGATTTTTTCTATAATCGTGTCGGAAATAAGTGTTCTCAAATTCAAACTAGTGCGGGAAATAATTCAAACATAAGATTTTTGCTCGGATTTTTGTTTTGTTGTCATGACAGCGTAATATATCATTCATAGTAGGTGCTCTGTCAAAACTGTAGATTATAATTCATATTTTTTTAAAAATTATTTTGGACGATTATGGAAAAATTATTGTTTGTAACATATGTGGAAAACGTGATTCTAAATTTCATGCAAATGAAAACTTGAATTCGTTCAGGAATCACTAATTACCAGCAATTTTTACAAAAATTTCGGCACGAGGAATCAATAGACCTTTTCAATTTAACGGCTATCTCTTTCTATCGCTGCAAATATGTAGTAAGAAAATGGCGCGAACAATTGCCAGTTGGTCTGTCAAATAAAACGTCAAAAATATTGCAGTCATTAAAATACCTGTATTCTCGGTGAAAATTTGCTTCGTTATACATTTTAGCTCCAATAAAAGTTTTTGTAACTTTTTCCGAGATGTTTTTTAAAGTTGTCAAAGTTTTTTCTCACATTTTACGTCAAATTTTTTTGAAACAAACGTCATAGATCTTAATTGTTCTTACTATGTGCAGATCCCTGTTGCGCATATCTTCAAGCTCTTTAAATTGAAAAGGTCCATTGTTGAAGTTGTGGTTGGTTTTAGGTGACCAAAAAATAGGTTTTGAATATGTAGAATTCTAATTTTTAAACAGAACATTGATATCTATTTTGATTTTCGAGATATTTTGATTCACACATAAAAATAATATTAAACTTAATTTACTATCGATAGAAAGTTATATTTATATAATAAATATTCGCAAAAGTATTTATAAGTATGAATGGAATAACAACGAGTAAAATATTCATAGTTGAAATAATTCGAACACCTTGCATTTAATTTCATATTTCACATTCTAATTCAAATGTTTTAACATCTGTTTAGTTTCCGTGGCAACCATCCAACAATTCAAATATTTCTTCATTCTTTTTAATCTTGAGGTATTTCAAAGATTTCCTATAAATCTTCTACAATGTGGAAGAAAACAAACACAATTTAGACTAATTTTTAATGTCTTAAAATGAAAAAGAATATATGACTATATATTAGTATCATACCAGCATCTTCTTCTACAATTATTCTTTTTTCTTTCCGAACCGGTTTGATGCAAAAAGTTTTAATATCCACTATTAAAATACCCTGGTATTTATACTAAGTTTTGTCTTTAGAATTCTGCTGGGTGCTCCAGATAAATCGACGCAGGACTGTAGATCACAAAACCCAGAGAGTAAAAACATATCTTTTAAGTTGCCGAACAATGGCAAGACAACAAAACGAACACACGTGCCGTTCGCCATAACCTGGGAACCTCCAGATCAAATAGTCAGGGAAATAGATGGAATACTATTGAGAGAATAGAGTGGTAGACTATAATATAATGTAGAGAAATACAAGTATAGGGCATCCAGCCAGTCAAAGGATTTACGTCATAAATATAATATCACTACTCATTAGAAACAATGACGTCATGTGTTAATAAATTTTCATGAGCATGTAAAACGGATTAAAATATGATCTGCCGGTTGCCTCCATAAATACAAATCATTATTAAGAGAAGAAATAAGTTATTATACATATGGATTACGATCACTTGAGCTTCACGTCATTGATTTCAGAACCGCAAAATAACAACTGTATATTTATCTCTGTCTTACTCATAGGTGCCGGTTTTTGAAAATATGTATGGGTGCTCTAGTCAAGGGCGTAGATAATTATATAAAAATAATTATGCAATAATGCTGTGGGGTGGGGGCACGGTGGCGGTTAGAAGAAAACCACCTAAGGCCAAGTGAACTAGATTTAGAACAATTCTCAGATTTTTAGTACATCATGTGTTAGATAAAGATAAATAGAGATATGTTTCTGGCGGCATAAAAACATGTGTTAAAGTCTATTGCGGTCATCTTCCTCGGATTGAACTGGCAGGCCGAGCTCGCGCGAGTATGACGTACTTGACAGCTCGAAACGTCAAAGTTTGATCATTTTTAATTATTTAGTAGAAAAACACTTACTTAAAAATTGTTAAATAGATTATAAAGTCAAAATAGAATAAACTATATATCTGCTTACATATTGCTATTGTAAACTTGGTTTGCGGTTAGACCAATCAGAAAGCTGGAATCGTAATCCCTATCTTACTCCTATTCTTATCTGAAATACAGTATATACATGGCGATTCTTGCATTTTTGCGCCAATGGGGTCCTTCACTCTTATTTTTTTTACCTTCCATCATCTTTAGGTAAGGAAGATATTGTCTTTGGTCAAAAAATTCTATGGTTTGGAGTAAATGAACACGTTTTAGGGCCCCTACAAAAC